>VXBC01004441.1:950624-966909 GCA_013399945.1 Ploceus nigricollis
TATAAGATCTTTGGGGAAATTCCAGAGCTATCCTTTTTGTAGTATACCTAGAAAAAATCAATATGTGGATGCATACTTTCTGTTTAGAAAGAGATTTTTTTCCATACTTACCTAAGCCCTTTATATTTTAACCTGTATAAACAATCATTTTTTTCTAATGTTTTCTTTTTCTAAACCCAAAGCAAATAAACTTGAAGTACAAAACTAGAAAAATATTTTTTCCTTACAGTAAACTGACATAGCAGTGGCAAAAGTTTTGCCAGGTGAGAGAATACCTCAGTGTCCTGGGTCAGGCAGATAGATCCCTGTAAGAGCACGTCCGTACCACAGACAAAAAACTGTCTTTCTTTTACTTAAACATACAAGCAACACTGCAAGCAGCGTAAAAAAGTTGTACCTAACCTATGAGGACTGGAAGAATAAGACCTGATTTGTGATCTCTGCGGAAAAGAGGACGTTAAGAAATGGAAGAGTTTTTTCCCCCAAAAAATATTTGTTGGTAAGTAAGCTGGTTCAGAGCTAGTGAACTCAAAGACCTAATCTACAGCCCAGCCCTTTAATATTTTTTTTCTGTGCAATTTTCAAATGTTTACAAAACTCCTCCAGTTTCTTTCTCCTATTGATTAATACCACAGCACAATAAGGCACATTGTAGGTATAAATACAGAATCGTATCTGTTGTAGATGGTCACGTTATACAAGTATTAGTCTAAAATTTATCACAGAGTAGTGTAGAACTGGTTCTAATACAGTGTAAGAATTGTTTAGAGAAGTTAGTTATGGCCCTGTTTTCACTCTTCTTTGAAAGCTTGCGGAACAAAACAAAAACCACCTACAATAACAAAAACCACCTACAATAACAAAAAAACCCAAGTAAAAGACAGAGTGGCAAGATGCCTTGCAAATTTACTAAATATATTGCTACTCTTTAATAAAAAAAATCTATTTTGAATGATATATTTTAGATGTGAAGCAAATAATATGACACTGCTAGGTTGACCTAGGCAACAAAAGGAAGCATAAGCACCTGAGGTCTGATTATTCATCCCAAGGGATTTCTGTTTACAAGACCAGTTGGGCTTTTGCTCACCTAGAAGAAGATGACTCACTCTAGAAGAAAGACAAGGCAAATGTGTTTAATAATGTTCTTCATCTATTTAGTATGGTCAGTCTGAGAGCACAGACTCTTCTGTCTCAGGTGAACAATTTAAACACTCCAGTATAAGCTCTGGAGAAACAATGGACAGTCCATAAACCGCTCATTTCTCACTTACTATCTTTTACTATCAAATATTAATGACAGAATAAAAATATTATTATACCAGTTCACAGGAATTGTCAAGCTTCATTGAGAAGAAGAGGACAAAATATATTACTATTTGAATGTGAAGGATACTATTCAGTCATGGCTAGTAAGTGATGCTGTAACTTGACATTAGTACCGACAGCACTTAAGTAGTAAAAATTAATTTTAAAAGAAGTTGGCTATTTTTCAATCCCCAACAATTTTTTTTAAGACATTGCACAAAAGTTGCATCCACAGTGAAAGCCTTGGAACCGTGGTCAGACTAACCATAAAGACAGGTACAACAAAACCCCTACTCCATGATCCACAGGAATCTAGTTCGTATCTCCAGCATTCATAATGCTATCAAAGTACTGACTGCACTTTGAGCAACTTTACAGCTGACCTTTGGATGAAAACGATCAAAAGGAATTACTCACTTGAAAATTGGATGCTCAAACAGCTGATACTTCAAAGTATAACTTGGTGGGAAGTCCCGTTCGGGCCGTGTGTCTGCTGAAACAGAGAGAACAGACCGATTTAGTCTTGGGTACTTGCAGACATGAATTGAGAGCTTGTTCTGCTAAGTGGTGCCACTGAAGTGAACTCTGAAAAGTAAAAGATTGATATCAAACCTTCTGGCTCTTCCCTGGAATTCTTTCCACTGGCAATAAGAGACATCAGTTCAGGCCACAGGTCCATGCTATTACATGAATATGGATACAGTGGATCAGGATTAAACTTGGATTCAAAATATGTCAGTACAGGCAGAAACAACTGTTACCTCAACAATATTCAACTCTCTGTTAGCGGAATATTAGCTGTATTCCTGCTGTGAGTTTTGCAAATGTTTATTTAGTGGTCATTTTTATTTTCTTTCAGCATTAACCAGTGTGCCACTTACCTTTTATTGAGCACACTGGCATGAAAAATAAATAAACACATGTCCAAGGCTCCAAAAAATTCTTCACTTTCCTTTAAAACAGAATCCTGCTCGCAAATTAAGTGTTTATTCCAGTGACTGCCACCTAAGCTAGGACTGGCAAAATTATTGTCCCAAATAAATCAGCACTCTGAGAAAGGTAATAGGGGTTTTGTGGGGTTTTTTTCCTGTTTGCCTTCTTCAGCTCTCATAACCTATTTATTTGTTGCATCTGTTCTTGGGCTATGTGTGACTGTTAAGCTACTTGTTAGCAAAATATGATGTATGATGCATTCTTCCTTGGCTTTGTCTGGTCACACAGGGGTAACATAATATCTCTTTGCTCTATCATACAGATACTTTTATAACAAGGAAAACCTGTAGTGGCTGACAAATGACATGTGTTTTTAATTCCCCAATCACCACTGTAAAGACAAAGCAGTTTCCAAAAACATTCAGGAATAGCCTGGCTACTTGATCAGCTCTTTAGAAAATGACTGTTCAAAAACACTTCTTATAGCTATCTATGATCTTGCACTTCAAAAAACACAAGAAAAAAAAAATAAGGCAGAGGCCTCAGCTGAAAACACAGGTGTACTCTAACAGAGGCTTATAATGACCTCTTCTGCTCTGTACACGTTATACTGCAAAATGGCTAGAAGTACAGAAAAAAGGGAGTAAGTAATCTGAAAGCTCATTAAGGTTTTTTCAAAGGATGCTGACTCACAATCTCATCCATCCTTTTGATTGCCACAAAGGATAATAGTGTAAGAAAAGAAAGAATCAGGAGGAAGAGAGTGGGGTCTGTATTTTTCTGTTCATAATTATCATCTCCTCCAGCTCTTCGCTCTGCCCAGTACAGATTTGCATGCTCCCCAAGGAGCTTGTCATTTATCTAATAAAAGGTGAGATTCTTGCAATGGCAATGGAGGACTGGGGCAGTGCTCCACAAATAGGCTCCCTGAAGTGAGTGCAGATGTTTGTACAGCAAGATAGCGCCCACCAAGAGTTGAGGCAGATAATATCCAGCATTGAAGCATTGCCTTTGGTCCAAAACTTCCTCAGTCAACTCAGCTCACTGGGATGAATGTATTCAAAAAGTCTGAAAGCTTTCTTCCAAAGAACTGGGAGTTGGCAGGCTGCTGTGGGTTGGGGTTTTTTGGTTGTTTTCAAATCCCTTGAAATAGGCAAGTTTTCTAAGATTTGGTGGGTTTAGCTGAAGTGCATACAATCATTCATGGATGCATTCTGCTCAAAGGTGAAATTGCCCACAGTGAATACAAAGGGTATAGGATGCCTGGGGGGCTCATTTGACAATAGCAATGCATGACGTTGGTCAGTAAAATCCATCTTTTCAATTAACATTTATCTACTGGAGGCTTATTTAAGTTACACCAAACAATTTAAAAATCTAAAGCTCAGTGATGTGTCAGATAATACAGGCTCTGTTATTTGCAAGCTGTTAAAAATCACTGGTTTCCTTCCATTTTTGCCATAAATGTGAAGCAAAGTCATTGCAGCCAGGGGAATCAGCCCACTTCTGCAGTGCTGAAATTGGGATGAGGATTCCACTCATTTTTTGACATTAGTAAAGAGGTACAGGAGAACCCATGCTTTTTCAAAATAATAAACAGTGATGAGCACAGTGTTCCATAACACATCTATTTCTATTTTAAATGGTTTAGCCACAGCTGAAGAGCTTGAAGGAAATTAAGCTAGATCGAAAATCCTATTCATGCTTTCCAAAGTGGAATGGATAGTCTGTCATTTTACTTATGCAGCTCTTTCCATTCTGCGCTTATGGAACAGTGGTTTTGTGATTTGTTTCTTCCACTGTGGGCTACTGATTGTGCGCTGTACTTAAAAAAGCCTCTTCATCTTGAAGCAAACTTATTACTAATACATTGCGGGATGCCAGAGCTGCTGTTGAGTGCCCAGTAACTTTAGAAGTTCATTAGACTGAAACTAGGAACACGCAGCGGGTGGGACATCTGCCTGGAAAACTACAATAGCATCAAAGACACACACACAAATTATAATAGTAACTCATTATAAGCTCTTTGTGCCTCTAGAACACACATATCACAGCTTCCCATCTTGTTATCATTAAGAATGTGAAAATGCTGCTTGAAAGTGGGTGCAACATATATTCATGTAAATATCCACATTTACAGGAAAGGAAGAAAGGGATAGTTAAACTATATCAAAGTAAAACACAACATTGATGAAAGCAAAAAATCTCTTTTAACTATCCACACAGATCTTTCAAAAAGAAAAAAATCCAAAAGCAGCTCTATTTTTAGAGCAAATATGTGAACATGGAAATTCATTTATTAAGGGATATTAATTAGACAATATTTGTGGTCCGTAGGAAAACTAAGTCATTTTTTAGACTATACACTTTTTTCTTTTTATATTGTTAGAACTCTGAATCCCTGGAAGAGTTTCAGGCCAGAATGGATATGGCTCCAAGCAACATGGTCAAATGCAAGATGTCCTTGCCCATGGCTGGAGGGTTGGAACTTGGTGACTTTTAAGCTCCTTTCCCAAACCATTCTCTGATTCTTTGATTTTTGCTTTCTCTAGATCATCACATCTGTTGTTCAGGATCCTTTTAATGTTATATTAAGGTATAAATTTAGGTCCATGTAACCTGTTTGCATTCACAGGGGTTTTGTCTTTGCCACATTTGGAAGTACATTATACCATGGTGTAAGAGTGTGCAAAAGTGAGGTGAGCCCAAGCCCACAACTACCAGCACAGGATTTAGATCAAGTTTATATTAGAGAATGGATTAATGGTGAAATAATAATTTTGAGAAACATTTAAATGGTATGAGGTTTAATACCTAATAAGAAGGGGTAAGAAAGTTTTACTGAGTGGAGATCAGAGAGAAAATTCTGCCTTACACATCCCTAGTACTCTACTCCCACACTGAAATAAATCCAGAAATACAGGACAATGGAGTCAAAACCATTTCAGAAAGAATTTGGCAAATATATACCCCATCCTTTGCCAGGTCTTTCCACTCTAAAGATGGAGAGAGTTAAATTCTGAGAGAACACATTCTAGAGGTTTATCCAATATGTATACTTTGCTGAGGACTGCAGTTTTCAAGGATTGATTTCTCAAACATACTGAACAAAAGAAAATGCTGAAAGCAAAAAAAAAATATTAAACTAAAATTTTCTTCTTTGAAGTAGCTTATACAAAGCACCCAGGTTTGGAAGTGAATTGCTAGCCTTCAAGGCACCATTTACAAAACAAAGTCCTAGCAGCAGTCTGTCATCTCTGACTGTCCCACACCCATCAAAGTGTCTCCATCTCTACTGCTGCTGCTATTGTGCTAGCAACAAAAACATTTACAGGAGTAGAGCAGCATCACTAACTGGTAGTGAAGACAACCCACTCTCAAAATAATCCTTGCACATCATCTTGTGGTACTTCCTTGAAAAAGAACCAAAACATCCAGTTACAAATTTAAACAGATGAATAGTGATGTGAGCCAAGATCCCCCAACAGTCCCATCAAGTTCTCCAGAACAGAGTGATCATGAAGATGTTGAAATTGCTTCCAGCTGCACTGGTGTGTATGAATGCCCTGGGACAGAGATAGTCACAGGGTATTACACGAGTGAAATAGCATAAATGCTTTTTTTTTTTTTTTTTAATAGATGGAGGCTAGTGACTACTGGGCTTGCCCACAGCTAGCATCATGAAAACACTATTTCACATCTTAGTCAAGGCCATTTGCCAGTGTTCAGTATGAACCACTGCTTATCACTTCCACAGCTACTTTGTGCTGGCTAAGTGCCTCTCCCCAGCTGTCTGCATGCTATCATGAACACAGTCAGCACAGGAAAATCACAGTGCACACAATGGTGAATCCACCATCACCTCCAGGGCAACTTTTGGCAAACATTCCCTTTTATATCAATCCAACTTTTCCTTCAAACACAGTTGTGATCTGTTTGTTCACTGGCTTTTCCCATCTAAATTCCTCTGAATAAACAGTGCACCAAATAAGAACTGACAACGAGCAGACATCAAAAGGGATTTAGGTCTCTAGACTGCTTAACTTCTGAGGGGCAGGCACAGAAAAGGACATGCATGGATTCCCTGTGCAGAAAGGTTTGAGGTTTATAAGAAAGTGTCTCACGCCAGTGAACTTCACAAAATTTTAAAAGAACTTTTAAAAGAGAGAGGAAGAGAGAAGGGCAAAAAGGCGAGCCCGGGTGCTTTCTTAGGAGGGGAAGAGAACATACAGAAAGAAAGAACAGGAATGAATACTTTAATACCAGGCAACAAAGAGGTATCAAAAATGGAAACCAATCAAAAAAATAAAGGCATACATCTGGAGATGGCTGGACCCTGAAAAGGAAGCATGCAAACCAGAAGGAGAGTAAGCAGTAAATTATTTACCAGGTATATTTCTTCACCAAATTGGTGAAGGAGACTAACAGCACCAAGGACTACCTGCCAACCACCAGTCTCCAGACACCACTGAGACCTCCTCTTCTCATTCTGGAGTGCTGCCATGGCAGTACGGAGCCTGCTAGCTCCCCAGGGCCACAGTGCTGCAGACAGGACTTGCCTTCACTCTCCCAGCAAAAAGTGGGACAGCCAGGGAGCACTAGGGCACCCTCAGGACCAGACATCAGGCAGGTCACCTCACACAACCTGGTAGCTTCACCTGAGTCTACCTTGCAGTGCCCTGAGGCCATGTCTGCCTTCAGAGCTGCATGATAAACCTCTCCCACCACGTATCCTGTTCAAGCTCCAGGATCCCCTGAGACCCACATGCCAGCTGGTGCCCACAGGAACTGTCCTGGCACACAGCCTGCAGCCGAGCTTCCTCCAAAGGCACCCGGCTTGTTCAGTGCCTGCCAACGTGAGCACAGCACCAAGGCAGCACAAGCAGGGCTGTTAGGAGGCTCACTGCTCTCAGTCCACACTCAGATATAGCTGCAGCCTGTTCAAAGAAAACATGATTCGAGCTTGCAGAATTCACTAGAAGCTGTGGGCACCAAGGGGCATTGAATCCAGGCCTTGGACAGGAGGCACATAAAACTCCTTTCAGGCACTACCCCATCACAGTGACATCCATCTCTTCTCCATACCTCAGAGGTAGTTGAAAATCTTGTCTCCTTTCTGTTCATTTCTTTCTCTGGAAGTCAGAGTAAAACCCAGGCACTTAGAAGAAAATTATATTTTTATTTATGGAAAATTATTTTCTGATTTATTCAGCAAAGCCCAATCTTTTCTCTCTTCCAAAAAGTACCTGGCATTTTAAACCCAGCACTCCATGATATCCACACATATGGAGGATCTAATTCAGACAGAAGAAATTGATTTTTCACCTTAATCTCACTGCACTTAAAAGAAGAAGATAGTGGGGGTTTTTATTGGCAGCTTGACTGACCACTGCTGCAAGCAAGACTGACCAATGGGATCCTGAGGTTACAAAACTAGCAGTAACACATCACAGGCTTCTAATAACCTGAGCTGCAGTATTTTTCTTATCAATCTTGCTGCTATCAGGTGGCCTAATGCTCTGCTACAGGGAACAATTACTGTTACTCAAAGTAATACTGCTTCTTGGGGGAAATGCAAACTTAACTGAAACCTAAACAATATGCTTTGCTCTTAAGCAAAGAAGTCTAGCAAAAAGATGAGGAAAGACAACAAAAATAATGGTAAGAAATTGGCAAAATCGTCACAGTTTTAGATGTTCTCCATGACACATCTGCTGTTTTTTAAATGAGACAATCTGTTCATTGCAGGAGCTGCTTCCTGAAATCCAAGTTTTCTAATACCAAGCACTTTCAGCATTACTAAAGCCTCATTTGTTTCCTTTCTTCTGGCCCTTCTTGTTCTGTTTTTATGAGAGGCATTTTTATAGCCTAGAACAAAAAAGCCCTTAAAACTTTGAAAAGTTCAGTGCTAGTTTCTATAAAGCATTAAAATAAACTTTTGCGATAGCAGCAAGAGTCAGTGTAGTAACAATCAAAATGATATTCAGTAAAGAGTATCATTTCACAGCCCCGTAAAACCAGATACAAATGTGAACTCCCTCAAGTGAGACTTATTCTTCACATTCTTTTTTCTTACTTTTTATTGTGATGCCAGATATCATCCTTCCTGTTGGCTTCCAGCAGCTCTCAACAATAATGTAAAATTGCTGTGATGTTGCCATGCATTAATAAAGCCAGTCCAAATCACCTTATCCTGAGAAGCTGAGCACAGAAGTATTCCCTCGTGTGACAGCAAAGTGTTAATTGTTACTGTCCCAAAGAGTCAGTTAACCAGGTTCCTTATTGATAGAAAAGAACGTCTAGAGGGAAGGCAAACAACTTTATGAGGACATCACCTGTATACTTGCACATAACCTACACAGGCTATTCCTGAATTCTCATAATTTTATTTCCTTGTGGGAACATTTTATTTTTTCCAATAGAAAATTATGCATTTTAATACTTTTACTTTTTTTCATTAACAGGAGAACAGTTCTAGTTTGAGGATATTTTCAAAAATGCAGTCTTTAAATAATATTAAGGAAAAAAATTTAAATGGATCAAGGTATTAGAAATACATGTCTTGGGCTAGGAAATCCTTTGCTCTCTTACTAGGCCAGTCTCATAGGTCAAGTTTCTTTCAATTAACAGTGCTGTTACAGGGATTCCTCTTACCTGTAAAGTCAATATGAGAAATTCAGGGGAGTAGTAATACATTTCATTAACCTGACAATTTTTACAATTAAATAAATACGTATCATCTTTTTTTACTTAATTTCCAAGTAGAATTTTCAAATATTCATTTCATTCATTATCTTCTGTAGCAAAATTCAGACTCTCTTCTAGGAACAAAAAGCTCAGCTTTTCAGAGGAGCAGAAATATCTATCTCAGATACGTGTGCAATACCTCCTCCTCTTAGAGGAGGAACTTGGACCCACAGCACACTGCACAAACAGGAACCCTACCTGGAGCAGAGAGTTGCTCTATTCCCTATTTTTCATTTAGTATATTACTCAATGCTAAGCAGCTCCCAACAGTAAATCCGCAGGAAAAATCCATTCTGTTTGTATCAGACAAAGACTTGAAAGACAAGAGAATTCACATAAATGATTATCTAAATGCTACTACTCTCATTTTAATTTCAGTACTTCATACTCGAGAGTCACAGAGAGTGGGCAGTAAGAATGCGTGTTTCTTTATGGTTAGGACATTGCATAACAGGAAAGCACATCAACATGCAAATGTTCAGCAAATACTTGTCTATACAAAGCAGAAAACTCAATAGGAGAAACAAGAAAAAAAATCACCCCAAAACATACTCTGACATTCTTCTTAATATGGTCTTCTTGAAGACAGGTTTAGGTGCAATCCAGAACAGAAAATATTTTGTCTTGACGTTGACATCCTGAATGCTTTCATCTATAATTACTGGGTCTTCTAGCAGCCTTCCAGGTCACAGGGTGTACCTAGTTTTGTTCAAAAGTGGCTTTGAAGTAGATCTTCCAAGTATATCCCTTCCTACTGTGCTGTGCTTCACATTTTACAGGGATTTCAGAGCACATAAGCAGGAAAACTTCGGGGAAAAAAAAATGAAGCACCAAGCCACTCAAAGACATTCTCCAGGACCTCACCTGATGCCTTGTAGTGATGAAGGGACATTCAGTCCATGTATCAGTCTAGGACTAGACCAAAGAAAAACCTGCTGAAACATCCAGTGCAGATGTCAAGTCCTCACAATCAGTCTGCTTTCCAGTTTTGCTTCTACTGTGTCACGATCTTTTCTAGCATAAATGCAAGATGAATTTATTCTTCTGGGCAAATTTAAACCAATTTGCAATGTTATTAACCACTTTGGAAGAATAAAGCCTGCACATTTGCATTAATCTTCATGCTTGCCTGAGAACGTTCACTTTTCTAGATCAACTCAGTGGAATTACCAGAGCTAACTGCACAAATAAATACCAACACAAAACCAGCACCTAGTAAACATGCAATAGTCACATAAGATCTACAGTGACCCAAAATGGCCAGATCAGTTTGGAGTGGGTAGCAGCTTTACTAGTCCAGCAACTTAACAGGCTTGGTAGCTTAGCTAATATGAAGAAGGATGGAAAAAGGCGAGTTAGTCTAGACCAAAAATTAGTTGATCATGGTACATGCCAGTTTGCAAACACATCACTAAATACAAGTGAAGGAGGCATGATTGAGTGCTCCAAGCAAAACAGAGCACCTTATCTACTGAATTTTACTCCTACACAGTTTTCCTGTTTAGTGAGTAGAAAGACCTACCAGCTGTAAATCTACTGTCCCAGCAGAGCTGCTTATGTCTCAAGCAGTAATAGTCATAAGCAGTTGAAAGTGCAGTAGAGAACATTGTTGTTGCTTCAGGTGGTAACTAAGGAATCAAAAAGACATGTTTTTCTCAGTGGATTTCTGGACAACACAAAGAAAGATTGCAAGGTCTTTCTTTGTGTTTGGTTAACCCATGCGTGTTACGATCTGACTAGTGAGAGATGCCTCTGCCTAAATTTGGCACAAACAAGACCATATGCCAAAGTTAATAATACTGTAAACGTGAGGTGGAGAGATAGACGGAAACAGAAAAGCAGGGGAAAGGGGAAGAGAGAGAAAGGTTAAGTAGAATATAGTCACCACCCATGGATCCAATGACATCCCACTGGTCCTTCTTCAACTGACCCTCAAAGGCTTAAGTGAAGTGGCACATCCATTTTCTAGTGAAGAGCTTCGTTATATCATGTACAGCTTCAAATAACTGTATTTAACTACCACCTTTTCCCTCCTTCAAAACATGCAAGTTGTCTAGGATTTGGGAAAAAAAATCCCATAATCATAACTTCCTAATGAATCATGTATCACTTACGCAAAAATGTTGGGGTTTCTTTTTTATCGTTATTTTCCACAGCCAAATACAGAGCGTGTTCTGTTAACACCCTGGTTTAATATTACTGATAAAAATACTTGTTAGTTAATATTATACCATTCTTCTAAAATAATTGTCCTGAGAATAAGAGCTTCTGAGTCATTTTTTATTGTGGTTTTACATTATTCTCATATAATTTTGTCTCTCTTATAGAATATATTCTTCCCCATTTTGCATGGTATTCTTTTCATTTAAGTCTAGTAGCTAGATGCAAGCAAATGCCTAAAAGTCAGCCTTCCTTTATAGGCTGTGGGAAAAAAATACAAAAGACCCCTAAGATTGATTCAGCATATCTGGAGCACCCACTTAATGCAGAGGGTGATTCATGTCTTCTATACCTCTGCTCCTGACTAGCAGAGCTACTTTCAAGAAGCTGGTCAGACAAGATGAGACCTATTGCTAATGCCTTACAGATATATCTGCATCACCAGCTAGCACAGTGCAGCAGGAGTGCGTCTGTAGAGCAAAACACTTGGTGCTGAGCACACTTCCACACTAGCTACCCTTCAGGGAGAGAGGGAAAGCACTGTTTCAAGCTTGCTGTAGTCTGTCCCCACTGGCTGAAAGCCCACTAGCAGTTGGAGCACGCTTAGGAGTGCTCCTGCACACAGGAGCTGAGGCCTGGCAGTTCAGTTATCACCAGTCTCCACAGCCCAGGACTGTCCCACGCTGAGAACCCAAAGCAGTAAGTGGGAAAACCCAAGAGGTTCAAGTTAAAAGCATGTCCTTTGTCCAACCTAAACTGCTCATATAGATATATCATGAGTCACCATTTGTGCCCTTTGAAATGCACTCTAGGCTTTTTTTTTGGCATGTTCAGTCAGTGCCCCGTGAACAGGCAATTACAATCCCGTTTGTAAACTGCCCACTCTCAGTATCAATGCTGCATTTTGACCCTCATTACTTATACTGGTGTGCCTTTCATTAACAGAAACATTTTGAATTAATGCCCAGTACCAGCTACACCACCAACTCTGCTACCCCTGTTGATAATATCTTAGATGCAACCACAGAGGCGCCGGCTGACACCTTCATGGTTTTATATATAAGTGTGTCTAACCTCCCTCTCTTGTGCCTCAGATGACTGATTTAAGAGAAGAACAGCAAAGGGAGAACAATATTATTGACAGTGAAGTGGAAAGCTGTTAGCAGGAGTTGAAGAGTGAAAAATTCCAATGCTTCCATTTTCTCAAACACTTTCTTTTTGCCTTTGACCTTAATGAGGTTTTTTTCTCACTATTCAGGTTTTAAAAGCCTCTGATGAATCTAAGGCAAAATATTTTCGTTTTCAATAAGAAATCATGCTAAACACAGTAAGAGGCAAGCTAAATTGAAAAGTACTCCCTGGGAAGAAAGTACAGGCGAATAATGGACGCACTGAGTCACCTGATGGTGAGTCTCACTACAAATGTCACTGCTAAATCAGGCATCCCTTGTTACCATAGGGAAGTGATTGCATGGAAAATTTAAATCTTACAAAGGGAATTATTGATTTTAGAAGATAAAGATCTACTAATAATGAACCCAGCAACAATATAATTTCACAGACGTTTAGTAGTATAAGCTGCATGTCTTGTATCCTCTGGGAATGCACAGCCAGCCAAAGGTCATTCTGTTTTGTTATTCGCATCAGCATATTTCACTTAAGAGGCTCCTCTACCACTCGCCAGAAATAAATGTATTGGTAGAAATTGGTATTTTGCACACAAAGCTCAGTCACTAACGTGTGCCTTCATTTCAGGAATGCTATACATTTAAAATTTCCAACCCAATTTCAGTTGGAAGCAGTTGAGTGATTCAGGAGAGATAAAGCAGTAATTCACAGTATCTTCTATCAGGAGCAAAGACAGAATTGGTATTTATCTCTCCTCCTGCTCCCATATCACAAAAGTCTAATCTTCTCATCACCAGAAATAAAGGTTTATCTGTTCCCATATCCCAAGCCTGCACTGTCACTTCCTCCATGGCCTTTTCAGGACCTCCCTCTGACCACCTCCACAGATGAGGAGAGCAAATCATTCCTGGCCCCTGAACTATCTGAAGTGAATTCACCATGCCCAGAAAGCACATGGAGAAGGCCAGCCACTGAGTGTCCTTACCTTCAAATCCCAACAGCTCCCTCCTCCTCTTTCTAGATCATCCCTTGCACCTGCAAGTCAGAAGGGACAAAGAGGTTTAAGGTAGAACTATCCTCCTCTTTACATACAAATACCTGTGTTTCCCTGACAGGTCTTTGCCTCCTAGGGGCTCCTCAGTACAGGTTACATCAGCCCTCAGAAGCAGCAGATCAGACACAGATAACAAAATACCATGTCAAATCTATGCTTGCATCCATGTGATGCTCAAACCACCTCTGCAGTACAGTCAATGCCTTGAACTTAGGTCAAGTTATAGACTGAGCTAACTCCAGCAGCAAGCTCAGCCCAAGGCTGAAGCACCTTTCCTGGAAGCTTAGGAAATTCTTGGTGAATTTTTTCACTGCTTTCAAAATTCCTACTGCTTTGTATTTTGTTACTACAGAGTTGATGAAAATTATTACAAAATACCCCAGTACTATCTGAAAGCATTTCATATGTAATATACATCTGCCCACAATTCATGTGAAACAAAGCTTTAAGTACCTATTATAAAGATTCAAGGGAAGCTGGAATTAAATTCAAAAGTTCCAATACAGACCTCTGAGAGGCTTTATATCAATTTTCCATTGATACTAGTGTATTACTCCCAATTTACATCAGTGTAAGGAAGAACACATACATATCCAAAGACTATAAAAACACTAAGCCCACAAAGCAGGAAAAGAAAGAGCAAATTATATTAACAGAAGAATCCATTAAGCTGCGTATATAATTCCTGAATTTGCAGCACCCCACATCATAAAATGCTGCACTTATTTTTATTACAAAACACTTCTTAACCAACAAAAATTTGCCTTATTAAACTAAACTAGAAGTCTTAAGAATAAAATCTGTCAGATTAGTCCTGAGAGAAAGTTCTTCAGAGTTCGCATTTTGCAAGTGATTTGAGACTTGCCCTTCATAATCTTTAGTATTGAGGCTATTACTGAAATGTACCCTAAATTCTAAACGCAGAGCTTTGTAAATTTTGCAGAACATTTTTAGTCTATTTAGTGTTGTTGTCAGCTCTGTTGGACTACAACAGCCCTGTCTTCACATACAAAACAGAAAAGCTAGCAGTTGTCTCACATACAATGAAATGCAGTGAATTACTACAGAAAGAACATATATTGAAAAAGGAACAGCATGATTCACGTCAATTTTGTCCAAAATTGCACAGAAAGACATTTTCCATCATCATTAGAACATCATGCTAAAGTTTTTGGAACCATACTTAGTGCTCTTTCTACTGACTACCATAATGTGTCCCACAACCCTTTTTTGCCTCATACCAAAGCAAAAATGAAACAGAGAAAGTGACATGTTCAATACTGTCATCCCATTTCATGCTTTCCACAAACACACGAAATTGGCTTCAGTGAGTGGTAGAAGTTTTAGTCAATAACTCAACTGAGCATTGTAATTTAGCTGGACTAAAAGTAAAAAGATATTATTCCTTTGTACTTGGTGAATTTTTAATCAATTCCCTGCAGCTGTTATTTCCAGCATCTTTGGTTTTGCTTACTAAGAACACTAATTGAGGTTCTATAAAACAAATGTTTTCACATAGTAAACATTTCGCTCAACATTTTGTTTTCACATAGTAAACATTTGGCTCAACATTTTAAATATAGTGAACTAGTTTCAAATAACAAATATGTATATGACAAGAACAAAAACTGTTCACAAGCATTCTTCTAATTGTAGGCAAGAGCAGTTGTCTCATACTATGTACTGTGAATTATTCTCATGTAATACATATAGAGATATTGCTGAAAATTTGTCCCAACTGCCAGCCCAGGCCTGAATTTGCAGTGCAAACCTCATCTCTCAACAGACTGAAGCTGAATAGCAAATATAGATCTTAAACTTGAGGAAAAATAATATATCTCCAGGCTCTGGTCTGGAACACACATCTTATTATAGAAACACAAAAAGCATGCTGAGACCGAGATTTTAATCTGAAATTCAATATGGCCTGAGAAGACATACTTCATATTTGGGGGCTCAAATTAAATTTTAGATAGAAGAAAACCTTTAAAAGATACTCTCCTACAATCAATCTAAGGGCTGAAACATCTACCTGTGAACCATGTCAAGTGGCAGTAACAACAGGATATATTCTGTGGATTTTTGTTTCTGGTTGCTATACATTCATATTTTGCATCCAAATCAGACATTGTTTGAAGAAGTATTTTGATACTGAAACTTGATGCCAACGCACACTAGTCAGTAATGCTTCACCTCTTCTCAAAAGCTCCCAACCTTATGTCAATTTTGATATATGTCATGAATAATTAGACTCATACGATCTCAGCATTTCACTGTGTATATGATGTGTGTCATCCTAGTTATCCTACCCCTTGCCTTCATTCTGCAGGTATTCCTTGTAATGTCAGATACTTCTGAAAGTGATAATGCTGCCAAAACATATGGGATTACTTACCTAAGAAATGCAGAGCTTGAAAGCAAAGTAGTGAGATACATTAGGCTCAGAGAGATGAACAGTGCATACATAAAACATACTAAAATAATATGAACAGGCTTTGCAAAGGTGAAGTAAAGAACAGATGCAGCACACTGCTCCAGGAGACACAGCTCCCATACCCACTGAAGGGGGAAGGGGGGGCACCTTGGCCTCTGTATGACCCTCTATTCCCAAACTCTCCCAGCCTCCTGAGTGACACCCTGCAGTGGCAACATGTTCTACTGCACTCCCACAGCAGGATTAGCAATATCATCCCCTAGACTAGAAACTGTTCAGCTAAATACCTAGCACGCGAGGTAAACAAAATATTTGCTTTCACATTTGCTTCCATATAACAGCTTTCACTTTCCCAAGCTGTTAAATATCTCCCAGGGGACATTCACATCACAAAACCTTGAGAGCAAAACAGAAGGTATGCTTAGCTCTAAAGCTAGGTCTATCTGTGCAGCAGATCATTACCACCCCATGCAGTTTCTCTTAGAGCATTTGCTCTTAGGGAGAGGAAAAAAAAAAAAAAA
>VXBC01004441.1:966930-1163338 GCA_013399945.1 Ploceus nigricollis
AAAAAAAAAAAAAAAGACCCTGTAGTCCCTGTTCTCACCTTGCAGTAACCTTGTAACTGTCTTGTAACTGTCTTATGCCCTGCACTTCTGGATCACAAAGAGCCATCTGGACTTGTGTCTTCCTCTGAGCTCAGTCCCTGTCCTGGGCCACCTCACAGTTGTTAATTAGTGGCACTGTCTGCATGCAAAGTACTCTGCCCATCATCATTTATATTATAAATGCCTTTTCCCTCCTGACTCTCTGCTATGTTCCTGCTGCTAAATGTCCTTAATTTCAAATTCTTTATGCTAGGTTTTGCCTTTAATAATACTTGAATGTAAAGCAATTTTAAAGCAATCCATACTGTCAGTGGTCACCTCAAGCAAATGTGATTTCTCTTAGCTTTGCTTTCATGTCTAGGTTAAGAAGTTTAATTTAAGCAATTAAAAAAAAAAAAAGGCAAAACAATAAATGTTTAAGGTCAATCATTGAACAACCCACAGTTTTTAAACATTTCCCCAACAGCTGCCCATATGCTTGTGAGCTCTTGCAGACCATCACCTTCCACTCCAGCTTATGTCAATCATTACAACCTTTAACTTGTAAAAAAAACTAATGTAACACATTACAAAGGGGAAGTTTTGGCAATGGGAAGCCAACTGGAGTTAGTAATGAGAGCAACAGCTGACTGTCAACACCTACTGCTCTGATAATATTATATCAGCATGGTGGCATCAAGGTAAATGAGCCTTTTTGAACTGAGGAATTAGGCAACCTTGAGAAATCAGCCAAATAAATCAAAAGCTCTTGCAGCCATAATCAAGAAAAATATTGAGAATGCATATTCTTACAGACAAGATCCTAGACTTGGATCCAGAAAAGCAAGTTTTAGGGTTCCTGTGGTTCTTAAGTATCTGAGGTATGCTCCTCAAATCAATTGAGGTAATGACAGGTTCTTCTGATCCATATTATCATCACCTCTTTCCTATTTAATGGTGGACCAATTTTAAAGGGCCTTCTGGTTTCCAGTGCTTCTGTAAAGCTCACTTGCTGAGCTGGCACTATAACATGCAGAACTCAGAGAGTTCCCGGTGTCTCCAGAGGGATGCCAATTTCTCCTCCTGAAATTTTTGGAAGTCCTACTGGTTGCCACCAGAAGGCATATGGGACAGTAGCGGCTCCTGTGCAGAGGATGAGGAGCAGCCTTTCCTAAAGCAAAGTTCACTTATTCCCTCATGTCCCTGCTGCAAAGAAATGAGTTCAACAAGCCTCATTCTACAGGCTTCTCATTTTTAGTGCCCACACAAACAGTGGCCTTTCCCACCATCTCTTTCCCTCCTATAGCATGTGCAGCCTGGGTACCTCCAGCTGGGGCAAACAAATTCAGTGCCAGCACCAACACTGAGAAAGCTGGAATGTGTTACAGAACATATTCCAGCCCTGCCTCCAGACCTAGGAATTCGCTCCACAGATGGTGCTCCTCAGGCAGAAGCAGGATGTGCTCGTATGCTCTCGAGCTTAGTGCTGCATGTGTCAGAGCCCTGGAGCAGTATCTCTGCTGCCACGGCTGGGACCTGACCTCACCTTCCTGTCAGACACAAGACTGCTTGCCTGGGGAAGATTATAAATCCTGGTTTTTTTGAAAGAAATTTAGTTTTTTAGACACAGAACTTGGTAGCCCTCTGGAGACATAGGGAACATCTGTATTCTCTGCATGGTGTAATGACAGCCCAATAGGTAAGCATTACAGAAACACTGGAAACCAAAACACCCTTTGAAATTAGTCCACCATTAACCAGGAAAGAGATGACAATAAGGATAGGAACATCTAAATTTTGAATGCTTTCAGAAGAAATTTATAATTTTATTTCTCATGGAGTCACAAGGCAAAAAAGCCAAGCGTTGCCAACACACTACCCCCCAGGCAGCCCCCCACATATTCTGAGTCAGGGGATAACAGTGTGGTCACATTAACTCTTACAGCAAAATAATTCATGAAGACATGCAAGAAAAGAGCTCTGCTGAAGTTTAAATTCCTTTCTCTTGGACACAGACAAGTGTAATGATACAGCACTGCAAATTAAATATTCTAATGCAAATCAGGCCCATTTCTGAATGTCACAGTGACCTGAGCAGGCACTCAGAATAAAATATTGCCAAAGTTCTCTAAACCAAAGGAGAAGTCTAATGGTGCACACAGCACAAAGAACTGTAGAAATATATTTTCTCCATCTCATATACAAATGCACAACTCTTGAAATGAATTCCTCTGAAGGAAATGAGATGGCTAGCAGTTATATGAGAAACTAATGGGAATTTTAATAAGGTACCAAAAAATCAAAAAAACTTGTGATGGACACAGCTATTTGATATCTCTTAGACTTCATTCTGAATTTTAAATAATTTTAAAAACCAAACAAACAGTAATTGGGTTTTAATAATTGAGAGAACACCAGATAAGGAAACAATATCCAATAAAGAGAAAAAGAAATTAAGAAGTAATGGAAATAATCTTAGAAGATCCAGATAACTTGAAATCATAGTTCAATGTATTTCATTTTTTCCTCCTGGGACTTCATACATCCTCATGTTCTTGCTTAGTTTCTTCTTATGTAGGGCTCCAAGATTTTTGTGTACTGCAGCAATACTATAGCAAGTTCCATGATCTTCAGTAGTTAACACTGCAATAGAGTGAGTTTGTACTTATTAAGAAGCAGCTCTGTAAGATGCACAAGTAAATTAAAAAATGCACTCCTGCAGATTGTACCTGTGACAGCTCTTTAAACAGCAGGTCGCCTACCACTGCCAGCTAAGCTTTTGATGGGAAGAGGAGAGTGCCTGTATAACAAGCAACAAGCAGGTATAGGCAAGTGGTTTGTCAGCATTGCTCCTCTGTTATACAGCTGCGCTTGACATGCATAGGCACTGATCAGCGCAATGACCACTGACGTACAAGAATTAGTTTTCCTCTGTCTTGCAAGCTATTTAAGAATTTATGTTGCTTTATATGTAAGGACTATAAGATAAAAGTCAGTCTACTGTCAGCTTTTTCATCACATCTGAGGTCTGAAAGGGTGCTGTGGATTTACAAAATTTGAAAGCTTGAATATTTCTAAACACTTAAAGAAAATTCACAAGAGCCTTGTATGGAGAACTCACAAGAGACCTCAAGCAATGTCTGGATTCTCTTAGAAAGAATAAAGAAATACTTCAGCTTATGCCAAAGCCTCTGAAAAAAAACAATGCAATGTTTTTTCTGTCCCTCACTGTCCTATACATTTGTTTATTTAGACAAGTCTAATGTGAGATTCTCAGCTATGTGGTATGTCTCTGATATGACTAAGCCAGGGGCAACTGGTTTAACACAGAAATCCCTATGAATGTATCTGAAGCTCTATCTGGGCACTAAGCCAAATGACGGAGCCTCCAAGCTGCTCCCTGGGAAGGACTCATCTCGAGAACACTCCCAGTGATGACCAAAAGGGCTACATGGCTGAAAGTTTCCCAACTCTGTCTGCAGCGCAATTCAAACCCTAACAATGTACTCATGCTTAGCAAAGCTTTAAAAAATTACAGCCATATTTTGTTACTGCTTTATTATAAAACAAAATTAACCAAGAGCACTCCTCTCAGTCATGGGTGAATGCATGGTCTGCTGTGCTAAAAGCCAGCGGGATTGTTGTGACTGTTGGACTAAGCCAAGAAGCACGTACAGGGATTCAGGAGCCATAGAACTAACAGGGGCAGATATCCAGATATACCTTATCTCCTATAAACCACTGCGCAATTTTTATTATTAGAGTAGTTGTACCTCACAAAGTGGAATATATCTTGTCTCAAGATACAGCTACAGCTCTGAGCATCAGTCGTTAAGAGACCTGTCAGGAAGCAAATGAGAGTCAACACAGTAATTAAACTGCTTAACCAGCTTCACCAGCTGACTCTTGTTCTTTTCTCATGCCAATGCAAATCAATTGACTGAGATTACTTCAAATTTTTTATCGCTGTATTTGAGAAAATTATCTGTGTTGTCCTTCTCAGGGGATGCCCTAAGCTAGATTCTAGCTAGCACATCTCCACAAGCCAGAAAGAGTCCTCCACTGTGAACAGGGACTTCATTTCCTCTTCTCCTACCAAAAGAGAAGGTGTGAGTTCTACTATTTCCTAGTACCATACACTGCAGTGAATAATCTAAATTCATAAATAACGTGTAGTATTGAATCACAGTCCTTGAAAAAGCTAAAAAACTCAAACTCACTTATGTCTTCAACAGCACATACTGTTGAGTATTTACAAGGATCTTTTCCCTGTGATTTATCTCCTTAAATAAAATTTTCAGGTTGTTAGTATAATGCTTATCACTGGTCACCTAACACTTGGCTATCCCAGGCAGTGTTATCTGAGAAGTTAAGCAATGAAACCTTTAAGAAACTGAGTCTCAAATGTCCTTTAACCTTTGCTGAGAATCACTCTTCCCCTTTAATGAGTGTTATTTTTGAAAGATCAATCAAGAGAAAAAAGTAAATTTTTCTGCTGCTTTCTTTCTACTCATACAGAGTTGGAGATACTGCTCCCCACTGCACCACAAGAGTAGCACAATCATCCAGCTGTCACAGAGAGAAGCCACTCCAGTTCTGCAGGAGGCAGAAGGGCTGTTTCACTCTTCTACCTCACGTTCTGGTCGGAACAGAGTCAGCAAGCAGAGTTTTGATGGGACGTCAGCATTGGCAGCTCTCCTTTTCCTATGTTTACTTATGTGGGTCTCAGGCAGCCAGGGAGATCATCAAAAGCAGAAGCCATGAGACCTAAATACTTGGAAGACCTTTTCACGCATGCTTAGGAAGACCTGGCAGCCATCCTCCTTCCTTCACCACTGCTGCCAAGTCCATGCTGGCTGTCAGATTTACATCCTAGTAAAACAAGATTGCAGGAGGAAAAACGTTACCCACATCCACTTTGCAAGCTGTTTAGAGCCCTGCAGTGATGCTGGATCATCACCCCCACAGAGGATCTCTACCACTCTTCACTCTACACGGATGATGCTTCAAAAACCTCTCTGAACTGCCCTTTTCAGGTTCTTATCCTGTCGACACAGCCATCAGGAGGCCTAAGGAATACACTCACAACCCCAGCAAGGCCCAGGGTCTATTCCCATTTCTGAGCATGGGTCTCCTAGGTCCCTCCTGTTTAGCTTCAATCCTATTGGTACTTTCTACCCAGCACACAAATTATAAAGCACACAGACACAAATAAGACAAGTTATAATTCTGCTTTCTTGACAAGATCTGCCTCTTAAAGTCTCTCCTGGTAATAAGCAGAAACAGCTACTGCTGGAAAGCACTTGGAGAGAAATAACATCAGCAGCACAATGTAAATAATTAACGAAATCACTCTTTTAGATTGCATTATGCAAAGAAGAATAAATCATCAGACAAGCATTAAATATTTCATGGAAGTTATTGTAAAGTTGAAGAATCAAGTGTCCTCCTCTATCATTTTGGAGCATGGAAAAATCATCAGTACATTTAAGAACTGCCTCTCATCCCCTCTGCAGCACTGAAGGAAATGGATTCCCTTGAATTCTATATGCACTGTTTTCTACATCCCGATTTCTAGAAGGCTTATAGCAAGAATTTCTTTGGTGGGGGAAGGAAAAAAAAAACAAAAAGGAAAAAAACACCATCACAAAAAACATCACAAACAAATTAAAACAGAACCACAAGCCACCCCCTACAGAGGCCTCTCAAATTGGGTAGTCAGAGATTGAGGTATACAAAACTGTTAGTAATTTCTGAAAACACTGATTCACTGAGCTATTAATGAGCAGTTGCATTGCTGAATAACTATTGAAACGAAGGACATAATTCACCTCCCTCAGTGATAGTTATTAGCAATAAATCTATCCTCTATAGAAAGAAACAAGGCAAAACCCAACCCAACTCCCTATTTATAGTCTTGCCAAATGAACATTTAATGTGGTATCATCAGAATTAATAAACAGAAACTCATGGAGCTCATCCAGACATATAACTTGCTCTCCAAATCAGTAGTTTTTCAGGAACAATGGATGTAGTGTCTTGTGATTTCTGCTATATTTTCCCTTAACATGCTGATAAAATCTCAGTATTACCATTGACTTTCCAAAACAGAAAAAAATTCTTGCAAGAGAGATTATCTAGAACTCAAGAAGTATAAGAATTTCACAATTTATCCAGTTTACATTTATCTATTTTAAAATGCATCTTTTTCAGGTTTCCTTTTGTCACTCATGCTCATTACCAATAGCAAGCCTGCTAGAGCTCCAGCATTTCTTTTGAAGCTTTTCTCTCCTTGTCAGCCTTTAGCTGCTGCTTGTCATCCTACACTGAAATTCCAGATCCTCCTCAGGCCTGATGAAATTATGGCAGTGCAGTGTCTGGAGATCGAGGCAATATGGATTAGAGCACCATGATTGTCTGCTTTGCAGCAGTAGGTGTAGGAAGCCCAAAGTAACTACTAATTTGAATTGAGATCACTATTTGCACAGGGCCTAGGCAACTTCCATTCTAATATCTAGCCTACATTGAACAAAGTCAGTAGAAAAAAAGAGAGTCCTGAAAACACAAGATTTTTTTTTTTCCTAAGCTTCTGGTATTGCTTTAACTTATATAACACATGTTAAAGTCATTATTATGGTATTTTTACTTCACTAGTAGATCAAAATAAAGCAAGTTGTGAAAGTTCTCACAGGAAAAAAAATGATTTTAAAACAGAAGAGAAAATTCTGACCTCAAAGTAAATGCTTTACCTTCACTTATTTCTAGAGAATTTTTGATGGTGGGAGAACTTGTGAATTGTGCAATATGCAGAATAATAAACTCGACAAAAGTACATGTGTGAAGCAGAGACTGTTGAGGAAAATTAGTTTAAAACATGATGGCAGTATGTATGCTTTCATAAAATAACCATACAGATTCATAGTCTAAAGCCTAGCACACAGACAAAACCTTATTGATGCAACTCCTTCTTAAAAGCATGAAAAGGGGATATGCCATAATTTCTCAAAAACTTCTGCAGTTGTGTGGAATCAGAGCACTTCAGAGGTGGCATCAAAGCATAGGCTCCAAGTCTGGAACCAAGCAGAAATAAATACAGCAAACATTCCTTTAAGTCCAGGTGTCACAAAAAAATATGAAAAAAATTGCAGTCTCCTCTTCCAAATAACCGAGTGAACACTTGAGCATAAACTCTGTTAGATCAGCAGTTACTGCTCCAGTAGACATCTTCATGGCTGGATTGGGCAGATCATGGGTTCTGGGAGAGCAATTGCTACTGATTCACCCTCATTCCAGAAAGGTATTTGACTGCACCATGTTTCCAGTTTTTCCTCAGATTCATCAATTTCTAAAGCAAGATACTGATACCAAGAAGAGCTTTTACATACAAAATCACTCACAATAGCATCATGATAAATGAGCAAAGCCTTACTCCAAAGTGCTTGGTTGTTTCTTCCCTAACTCGATCAGCCCTATTGCTTTCTACCATCTGATCTTGCCCCCTCTCTTGGACAGCCTTTGCAATCCTGAAATCAACAAAATATTACATCTGCAGTTCATTATAAAGCCTGGCTGTGCCAGTTGTGCTGGGAGGGAATAGATCTGGTTTTCTTCCCTTCCCAATTTAGACACAAATAGGCAGCCAGGCACAGCCCAGGCCAGATTACACAACACCATATTTTACCTGAGCTAATGGGCTGTAGCTAGTGCCACAGGTGTTTTGTAGTAGGGCCAGATGCATTCAAACAAAACGCATTTTGGTCTCTGGTGCTGCTTGGCTTAATCAGAGTTGTTATTCTCATTTCTCCTAAAACAAATTAGTCAAAATATTATTTTATCCAGTATCTAGTCAACCTCTGCTATGCCATAATCAAAATATACCAAATCAATAACTTTGAAATTTTCATTTTCTTCCTTTAGCCTATAAGAGGCTCATCAAGCTCCCCTATATCAAATCCAGTAGCCTGATTACTAAATTCATCATCATCATCACACAACATCCAGCATAGCACAACACTATTATCCTGCTTTCTTTTAGTGAGGAAAACAGAAATCCACATGTTCACATAATGAAGCACTAGTGAGGTACAAAGCACTGAGCATATTATTTGATATTATTCTGCAGAGAGCATGTGTGTTCAGTTGTCTTCCAACCAACGAAGTGAGGGTTTTGTGTGACTTGTTACTCCATAACACAGCATAATTTTAACATGAAACTTGAGATTAAAATAGGCAAGCAAGGAACTGGACCATTTCCCAGAATGTTCTCTGAAGGCAAGTTACTCTTCTTAGCAACTAGTTAGCAACAAAGAGATGATTGCTGTGGATTAAAGAATTAGCTAATAAAGCAAAAGTCTAATCAGAAACACTACTGCCAGCATTTTACTGACACAAGATCCATTTGAATAAATTTTTTTTAACCTCTAAAATTATTTTCATTTTGTCACAAAGTTAATAGAATAATAAGGAATAGAAAAAGAAAAACATGACAAAGATGGAAGAAATAGAAATTACAAAAATCTTTCAAAGAACAAAAAGGAAAGATCAATATTTTTTACCAGATTATTGGCTTGGCTAAATTTAAACTAGTCAATGCCTTTTGCATTTTTGGGCATTGTAACAACTCACCCATATAGAAGAACTGGGATAAATTCAGGCCCAGCTCAAGCAAGCATAATTCTCCTTAAGTTAGAACATTCTTGTTCACTTCTTCCAAAGACAAACCCAGGCTGTTGGCCACACAAAAGCCGGAAAAAGTGAGTTAGTGATTACATTTTGAACCCCAAGATCTTACATTCTACTCCAGCTTTTTAGACAAGGTGGCAGTGCTGTCACAGGGAAATGTTAGTTGAGCCATGTAATCCAGGGCAGAAGACAAAAGGAATCACCACAGGAATAAAATACATTTATGCAGATGCTAGAACACCTCTACTACCCTCCATTATTGCACTCCATACACTGGAGCAGCAAAGGCCAGGATGTCAGTCCAGAAACCCTGACCCTGGGTTCAAATGGGACAAATACTTGAGATTTCTAGGTAGACCAAATATTAGTCTCTGATACAAGGAAAACTTCAAAACAGTTTCAAATACTGGTGACAAAAGTCAAGAAGTACCTAATCAAATAGTCTTAAGTCTAAAGAATGTCAGATGCCCTCTAAATTATTTTTTTCTAGCATGCCAGCATCTCAAGAAGTACCAGAAACTATCTTTGAAGATTTCCTTCACAGTTTCTTCCTCCCATGTGAAAAACAGAAAAATAATGGCTGACAAATAAGAAGGCTACGTGATTATACCCAGAGAGTTCAGGGAACTCCAGATTTTAGGCTAACCAAACTTTCACGTACCCCTATATGTGTGTTTTCCCACAGTTCATAAGGTACAGTGACCACAAACTGACAGATCAATCTGCTCTAGATTTCAGGGGGGTTATGCAAGCTTGGAGATTTTCAAGGAAATTTACCACATGTTTATTCAGTTTTAATAGGTGACTGAATAACAGTCACTGCAAACCCAACATTTCTCTTTTGGTCTTTCAAAGTATTGTTATTTTAACTACTTCCTCTCAGCTTCATCTTAAAAGGGATGATTAGTTTAGAGTGTTACATACACGATCTGACATATCAGCTGTTTGCATCCATTTGGATACTAAATACTGTAATTAAAAAAAGTATAATTTATTCGAGCATAATTACTTCTGTCTTATTTCCACTAAAAACAAACATGAGGCTTCTAGTATGTTATTATTTCTTCTAGATTCACTGAGATATGAGCTAGTGTTTATTAACAGTTCTAAATCACCAGGTAGGGTGTCAATAGTTACATATTTCATTCATCTTCCAAAAATCTTCAAAAAATTGTACATTGACATAAACATCTTAAAATTACAAAACATTACATCACTACTACAACAATGTAGGACATGAGTTTATTGGTCTGTTGACAGACTGTACTAAGTTCTGGCTAAGGTATCATGATATCAAGAAATATCACAAAAGAAAGATATTTTTCAGAAAGATGAATCCTTTCCCAAGGTCAAGAGAGACTTAGTGAAGAGTTTATGAGATTCACTTAAAGAAAATAGAAAAATAACAAAAAAATTTAAAAATTTAAAAAAAAAAAAAAAAACCAAACCAAAAAAAAACAACAAAAAACTTTCAGCTTGAAACTCTATCCAAAGCTGATGATTACAAGCCAAGGTCTTCACATTTTAAGTCTAATTTTAAGTCTTAGAAACTTAACAATACTAAATTCTTTTAAGGATTTTCTCTCCAGGCAGAATTAACGCATTAAACCCTTGTTCTAAGCTACTACAGATTTGTGATCATTGTTAATGCTTTGAAACTAAAGCACCAAAAAGTTTATATTCTCCAGCACCAAGGAAGCACCATTAGCTCAGGAAGATAAGAACATATATCTGCATACATTGGCCAATTATTTTTAGCATATCAAAAAATTAAATTCCCAATTATTTTTGCAGCAAATATGTTACCTACACTATTTTTTTCCAAAGTAAATCTGGAAAAATTGCTTGATATTTTTTGTTTCTTACCCATTTTTCAAAGCTCTGTTGGTACCTCAGCATCTTTCCCATATTAGCTCACGCATTTTCAAAAGCTTCTGCAATTAGCATCACCTACATATTCAACTAATAGTTTACTTGACTTCTTATATCATTAATAAATATGTTAAGGTAAATCCTCTTAACATTTATTTCCAGAGGATTTTTGGACATCTCTCCACAATCCAATGCTTCTTCATTTGTTGATTTTAAAGATCCCTTTTCTGTACAAACCAATTTGGGATCCTTGTGAAAACCCAAATTTTCTGACTACAACCTGTTTCATTTGAGTTACCATAATTCATCTGTAATAAGACTATATTGTAGAGACTGGATTAAATGTTGAATCAACTGTTCTTGGTGAAATTTACTCCCAATTTCTTCCAGAACTGGCCAGGGCAATCAGTTTTTCAAGATTACTTTCATGAATTCAAAGTTGATTAAGTTCTCTGAAGTTTAAAGATTTGCAGGTTGGGAGGAGAACAGGAAAAGAAACACCAGTATCACTCATTCACCTGTAAAATACATTTGAACAAGCATGGATTTGGCAAAAAAACATTTACATTTCTTCTAGGGTATGAAAACAATGAGAACATAAGACTGAGTAAGCATGCAAGAGGCTTTTATTGCACAGAAAATAACTAGTATGAAAACACAAGCAGACCAGGTAAAGATATGCAGGTAAAATCTAAACTGATGGACTACAGGTTGGGTGCATCGTATGTTAGGAAACTTCTAGTCTGCTCAGAGGCAAATCCATCAGACAGCAGGAAGACTGTTCTGAAACCCAGAAAATCTCATATTCAGTGGTTATTTACTGTGGTCCTGATATATTACAGTACTGCATTTCCAATTGAAATAACAAAGACTAATGATTTACAGAGACACCTGACAGCTAGGAAAGAATAAATGATTTTAACACCTACACTATTACATTGACTCCTGTCAGTCCTGTGTCACATGCACACACACCAGCCTTACTGAATACCATCTGACATAATACAAAGAAAGTAATTCTACACCTAGGTGCCAGATGCTTTGTTGTAAAATTCTGAGACTTTTAATTAATAGGAAATATTTGCCAAGTTTCAGAAGGCTAAATAACCAGAGTCACATTTAAATCACAGCTCTTAAAAATTGATCCATTATGGACCGACCTGGCTCTGAATGTCCTTTTCTATGTACTAATTAAAATAACTTGAGTGTTTATACTGAGCAAGGCACTGGAAAAGCACTAAAAACTGCTAATCTCTCAATCCCTACAAAAAGTTGGCAAATGATCTCAATTGACTGCAGCCCCAAAGCTATGCTGGTATTTAAAATGATAGCACAAATGTTATTCCAATAACACTGTTTAGCAGAACCACATGCCATGGGCATCATCCCAAATAATATGAGATCAATCACACTTTGGGATGATTCAGAGAAGTGGTAGAAGACGTAGCTCCTCAGGTCAAATCTCACACCTAAACACCATCCCAAGGCAAATAAAGACATAAATTAGCCCTTTATGCACCCTCCTTTTCTCCCCATTACGACACTAACCTCACACAGAAAAAGAGATCCACAGCAACAGCTGAAGGATAATCATGCCAAGATGATAAAAAACAATAGTTCATACTACAAGCAGCCAAGCTATTTCAGCCAGAGGCCCCTCCATGGGGAGAAGCACACAGCCATACAGCTTCCATGAAGCCAGTACACCCCGAGCAGTAAAAGCATCCCAAAGCTATAGAAGGCTTACGCAGGGAGATTACAGCGCATACAATTGCACTCACATACACCTCACTCTATTGGCCAAAGGCAAGAATAAGCAGCCTGTCAACTTGTCTTTCAAACAGGTTGCAATTAGCCATTACCCAGACCCTAGAGGGCCTTCATGCTTTTCACTGCCTCCTCTCCATTGTGCCTACAGAGAAAGAATGATGAAGGTTCCCGTCTCCCTTGCTGAGCTGAGACTAGCAAATACCCCAGAACTCTCTTCCCAGCAACCATACAAGAGCAAGTGTACAAGAATAAAGGCTTTGTTATGACAAATCTGTCACAGAACTGAACTGTTAATTCTTTTTTGTATCAAAAGTAGTAAACTTCAGAACAACACTCTCAGACAGGACACTTGACAGAAAATTACTGCATTTAACAACATACAAGACAATGCATTACAGCTTTCAACTATTACCCAGGAATCTCAAAGAGCACAGTGCAGTTGAGATGACAATGGAGGTATGGCAATGACAAGGTCTCTGCCCCGAGGACTCCATTTCTCATGGCCCCAGCTAAGCAGAAGTTTAATCTTGCACATGCAGCAGGTAAGTTTCACATGTACCCCTTCAACTGAGTAGAAATACTAAAACTTATTAGCCTCCTTCCTCTGCACACAGAGATAAATTAGTAGAACCTTCTGAGATTGTAGGTGGATATATTTAGAATCAATATACTTCTGAATTGCACAAACAGAAATAAGAACAAGAGTGATGGCTCCCTTGGGGCAGCATCTTGCCCATCACATCAAAATGGGCTTCCTACAAAACAATCAACTCTGTCATAATTGTAATAGCACAGGACAAGGTCAGGGGCTTTTGTCACTACATAAGAGAGCCTTAAGCTTCATAAGAGATTCTAAGCAATAGAAAAATAGAGTAAAAATACTCTTCCCTTGCTCAGAGGGGCTCTGCCACTGGAAATCGTCTCAAGCGAAACAAGAAAGTAACTGCAGGGTTGGAGTTGGCCTTACCTGACAGAACATCAGAAAAAATAACACAGGTGACAATCAAGAAAGAGGCGTCAGGATTTGGTAATAACAAATCTTTAACTGGCACAAACTTTCTGAAGAAGAGAAAATTGTATATCCAACCTATCTGTACTTTAGAAACACATGTGGCATATAGTGCCACACGAGATCAGCTAAAATATAGAAAAGAGGAATTAGTGTGGTGTAGCAGGCACTGACTGTGAGAAGTTGGGCTGAAAAGCAGAAGGCCTGGAAGTAGAGTAGCAATGGACTTTGACTTTTTAAGGTTGCCAGTGAATATAGTGAGCAATATCAGTTCCAATTCTGGGCCTGAGCAACCTTGCCACAACCCACACACTATTGTTTCTCAAGCAAGTGCTTGAATAAAATCTTTCATGTGTGCCCCAAAACTCAGCAAAATTTCCCTCCAGAACACCAAAAATGAGAGCAATACTAAAAATTTGGTGTTCCTGTCACTATCTAGAAATCTATCACTTATTTTATTTTGGAAAGCAGACTCTATACAGAGAAGTCATAAACTAACACGTAACATAGCTAAAATGTTGATATAGGACCGGAGGAAATCACAAACTCTGAACTACCCAACGTCTTCAAGATCAGGCCTAAATGAATATTAACAGCTAAATTAAAGCTAAAATATTTAGAATTGCAACTGAAAAGTTTTAAAAGTCTTTAAAGTTCAACACATTTCCACAAGTTTAAAAAAGTATTTGTGATAACATTCATTTGTCTAAATGAAGTGCAAATATTACTGAAAAATTTCCTACCTGAAAACAAAGGTTTATCACAAAAATGTCAACAGAACTTTAACTGAATAATCCTAATTACTCCAGTGATAAAAAAATTCACCAACTCTCATGTCATTTCACAGGAAACAGTTTCCAAATACATATATGTTGTTTTCACACTTAGAGGCAAAGAGCAAAACAGATAAAAATGGAGATAGAATTGTATCTGATATCAAAGATGCCAAAACAAGCTATTTAAAGTGTGAAAAAGGGCAACGTTGAAGAAGCTTGAAGTGTTCTGCAGTACAGGAGCTCCGCAAAGAAAAAAATTGCAAGCTAAATTAAGTGATTTAATTCTCTTCTTATATGTCAAGTGAACAAAGGAAAGTGAGCTATTAATTCCCCAGTATATCCTTATTTTTCCAAACCACACATGTCAACCTTACAGGTAAGCCTGAATCATTAATTTATGACCAGTAAAAAAGTTGTTGCAAAGAACCATTATAGCAGTTATACAAGCAAAATCAATTTATTCCCAGGATTCTGCAAGAAGAGTTCTTAGCTACAACTCCTGATTGGTATACTCTGCTTAAGACCACGAGTTCTAGAAAAATTAATCCTTATACTTGTATGATGACATTATAGATTTACACAGATTCTGATCCAGTAAGGACATGCAGTTGCTTTTTTGGTGAGCAAGTTGAAATATTTTTATTTTACTCCAAGAGCTGAAAACATAGATTCAGTAAAGTTCAAGTGATGCACACAGACAACATCTAATCCAGAAGTCCTGGTACATATTACAGACTTACCCATTCAAATTTTTGATAGTTGAATTGGCAGTTAATGACATAAGTTAATGACATAAATGCTTTTCATTATGCAGCTCCACAGTTTTGATCCTTAGTAGGTACCCTTAATCCAGACTTAGTGTATCTGGGAAAGACAGTCTTGGGACCATATCCCAAAGAATTCACAATGATCTTGGGCAAGTTCAATTTTAGCTAAAAGCCTTTCAACAAAAATTTTCCCTTTCAAATGTGCTTTTTCTTTTCTGTGCCAGACAGACACTTAGGAAGCCAGAATAGAATTTTCCATCAGTGTGCAAAACATCAAAGTTCTTCCTCAAAACCTAGCTCTCCTATCCACTCGGCCAACAGCTCAACTGTCCAGTTGTACAGATTCTGTTTGCCCAAAAACCTTCTACAAAAGCCATGGCTTCACATATTTCACAACATATTTCAACAAAACTGGATCTTAAGGCTTTCTGATTTTTGTGCAAAATCTGCATTTCAGAGCATCCCCAGATCTGAGTCTTACCATGCTCCATGTATGACAACCAGCTAACACTATGTCCAGCACCTTTGGGATACGAGGGAACTGAAGTACTAGGAGCACAAAATAGAAACTCTTCAAAGCTGATCAATGAAGAATTCCCATTGCTCTGGGAAGTCTCCTGCACCAGGCTGGGAAAGCCATTTTTGCCATTCTCCCCTACAAGACAAAAAACTGGAGCAGAAAAAAAGTGAGAATTCTTGTGCACATGTGTGCCAGTGATATACTATCATGAGATGTCTAGGGATGTTTGTCTGACTTGAGCTGCACCAAAAGATTTTCCATTGAAAACTCGGCAACTTGTCTTTTATTTTCAAATTCAGAAATTTCCAGTGCAAAAGAGTTCTCAAGGTTTCGTGGTATTCCAGATTATGCATCTCAAATACCCTTATATATAATTAACTACTATTTTCTGCTATTTAAAAATAAATTGGCCATGTATTCCACTTAGAGTAGTTCAGTAGCTGTGCAATTTACATAATTTTAAATTATACAACCAATAACGTACTAATTATTGTACTTTTCTGTTATATTTGAATTTGCAATACAAAGGCCAAAGACTTTAATTAGTATAAAGTCAAGTCCTTCAACTGCTGCTTTAGAACATGGTATAATTATGATAAAATCAAACTACATAGTACTTTCAAAAGGTGGTTAGGTTATATCACAGTAGATCTTTCAAAGCTATGCTGATTTAATTGCAAGTGAACAAAGCTTTATTAATATGGACATATTAAGAATCTATGTACTGTCTGGAGGGAGAAATATATTTTATGGTTTAATAGAAACTTTTGGCTACAGTACCTCAAACAGTATGTTTTTAAAATAAATTCATTTGGCACAGGAAAACGTTTGCTGTCCCAGAGACTGACATCACTTTTTTCAAATCCTGAATAATCCAGAGCAGAATCCAGGGCTGGTTCAAGCAGCTGGTCTTCTTGTGTAATACATATCCTTGGTATCTCTTCTTAAAGCTGTCCCAGGGACAGGCACAGCTTAGTAAATGATTTTCATAACAATTCTGTAGCCAGTACTCCCTCTCACTCCTAGTTTCCATCTATGTTGATATAATTTTTTTAAAAATAAAAATAATTTTAAAAAACAGTATATCCAGTGCTTGCTCTGCAGTAGTTGATGGCTCAATAGACCCATGAGAGAAGCACAGCCAAGGTCACTCTCTCAGGCAGCTGTACCTGCCAGTCTGCTTTACAAAAGCAGAGAGCACAAATGAATGACACAGGACAGGACCCCAAGAGAAAAGGGCTCCCATGAGTTGGGCAAACACGGTTCTCTACATTGAACAGAGAGTTTATTTCTGTTGTTATTATTATATTCTGATTTGTTATTTCTGGATTTATAGAAGCTTAAGACCATGCCATTTACACTTTGAATTTTGGCATTACCCAGATTTCCAGCCAGCTGATTATTCCTAATTTTTGTATTTTCCTCATTTCTTTGAAATTCTGTTATATTTATGGGTCAAAACATGCATAATAATTGTGCCTCTCTCTCTCTCTGTACATAAACTCCATTACATTTGGCTGTTCTACAAGAACAGCCAAAATTTTTTTCCTAAAAGTGTTGAAACTAACTACCCCCAACAGGTTTAAAAGCTCAGAGACAAGGCAGGAAGGTTTTTTACATAGCAACAATCTAACAGTTGAGTTCCTTTTAATTATTTATGTTTAAGTAAGCGGGGTTTATTAGTGCTGAGACAGGTACTTTTCTTCATTTCTAAGCCACTTCTCAGCAGCAGCAATTAAATCTGTGAAGTACTGCAACGGTTTCTAAAAAAATTTTAACAAATTTTCCTAGCAAAATTTGGAACAGCCCTACCAAAACAAGCAGAAAAATAGCAATCTTGTTCAGACAAGTCTTAAATATTTGTCGTCTCGCTCTGAAGTAGACTTATAAGCCACTTGGCAACATTTATATTGTGGGTATAAACACAGATTGCAGTGCCGTTTACAGCTCTATAACCATAATGATGTAATTCCAATTTAGAAAAAGATATTAATCTGCAAAGTTAATTGCTTTTCTTGTTAGAAAGCCTTATTCTAGTCCAATGACTGTTATAAAATAGTGGTACATGCTGAAGTTAAGCTCCATCATCAAGTGCAGACTCATTTACCTAGGCAAAACGTACAGGCAGGAATGAGGAATTTCCTTCTGCAGCACTGAAGGGAACACAGTGCTCATTCGCCATGCATGTAAGCCTCCCAATGGCCACGAACACATAACCTCCTAAGGAGAACTTGGCTCTCAGTAAAAGACTAAAACTATTGATATTATGAACCATGTCAAGAGACAAAAAAACCCACACAATTAGTGTCCCTAGTCCAGCTCCATGCAATAGCAAACAGTTTATTAGGTGAATATCACAGCTGTCCCAAGTGTCATCAATACAGCTGCTTACAGCAGTTTTAATTCAGCTTAAGACTTCCAGAGCTTAAGATGCAAAACCAGGTCATATTCAAACTGATAAAAACAGCAATAATCTAATTTGTGAGTTTTTTTATTTCACAAACTTTCTGATGTCATACATAAAGAATAGGCATGCAGATACATCAGAGACAGCTTGACAATTGTTTAGATTATGTTCTTTGTTGCAACTTAGAAAGTGAAGAACTAAGCTTCATCTTTGGCGATTATGCCTTACAAGAAATTTCATATGTGACTTTTCTGAGCAATCCTGCTGTGGCCCTGAGGGTTAAAGAGATAAATTACAAATTAGGAGGGCTAAATATTATCTTCATAGGGGCCAAACATGTACATACTGAATGATGCTGTGTCAGGCTGAGACCCACATAATTAGCCCTAGAAACAAAACCTCTTTTTTGCTCTGTACTGCACTTCATATTTTCTTTTTCAAGAGGTACAAATAAAGTTTAATCATCTTAAAGGGTGAAAATAAAGATTTTCAAACACTGGAGAGATATCACAGAGCTGGCTAATCTCTTTAGAGTGAAGGAGCATCTCTTCAATAATACAGCACAATTAATACTCGCCATTCTTAACCTCAGTAATCTAACAAGGGAAACTAACACCTTTTAGCCTCATGACTTCTTTTTTTTAATCATCTGTCTGAAAGCATTTGAGCTCTTTACTGCAAAATAATGCCAGTATCTCATCCAAGCTACACAGAAATAGTTTCTAAGAGTGAGAGAGAAAATAAATCTTCTTTGGATAGCCAAGACCAGAAAAGCCCATGAAAGGGGAGGGGGCGGGGGGGGCATGGGGGTGTAAAAGGAAAGAAATCTTCAAGGCAGATATCCATTGGTCACCAAGCATCATCTTTTTTAAAAAAGATTCTGGGTACTGAAATTTGTTTTTCTACAAGTGGTAGACATACCACCCTAACTACCAAAGTAGGCATTTTCACTGGACATTTCTGAAAGCTCCGAAGAGCACTTGCCCCAGAATAATGCACAGAACACATTTGCTTGAGAAACAGGGAATGTAGCAGTAATCAACGTCACGTGATTTTTTTTCCCAAAGCTGCCTAGTCTAAGGGATAGGTAGTACCACTGAGAACATCTTCAGTCTCTCAACTATTTGGGCTCTCAACTATTTGGGTGATTCATGCAGAAGCATGAATCACAACCTCCATGAATTTTTAAAGGTCCTTTTGAGAGGAACACAGAAAATACTATCCTCATTTTTTTTTCACAGCTGGCCTTAGAGCTAAGAAAATCCTTTGCAAGAAGGCCTCTTCTCTGACCTGCACTAATGCATTTAAGGGCATTCTGGAAATTTAGCATTAGTCCTTGGTCAGTAAGCACAGAAGATGCCCTACCCACAAAATCACAATGAGAAAGCAAGCTTTGTGATGGAGCAGCAACCTGGATCTCATTAAAACCAATGGGAATTTCTGTTTTATTAATTTGAGATGCTGACTACTTAGGTGGTATGTGAGACTATGAAGACATGTAGTAATCACTTCCTCTCTCTCTCTCTCCACATCAACTCGTCACTCTGGCTTAGTAGTTCAATATAACCAACACACTGCTTTCCCAAGGGTTTCTAAATAGACAAAGACTACTGGGTTTCACATAGCACTTGTTACACTGACTTGTAACTTGCATGCCTCGACAGTCCTGATTAAATTCTCACCTGCCCTTCTGAAATCCAGTTTTAGTCTGTATCGTGGCTATCCATCCGTAACAGACCTAAGAGGTTCAGCTCAGCTCTACAGAGTTATCAATATGTAAGAAAGAATTTAAAGGAGAAAAGCAAAACTAAGAACACAAGAACACTTGATGAAGAAAAATCAATGAGAAGTCAGGACCCCAAAAAGCACACCACGTGTTCTCTGGAAAGAAGAGTGTTCACACTGTTGTTATGCTGTCCAGAAGTATGCCCTTCTGCCATTTAATCATTTGGGCAGGAGCACATATTTTTAGTCTAAAAGCAAAATTACAATGCACAGGAAAAATGTATTTTGTTTCTGTTAAGACCAGAAATACTTTCAGCTTCTAACACTTTACCTCCCTTGCGGTTATCTGAGCTTTGGATTATATTTCCTCAAACCTTCACATACTTTTTTACCAAGTGGAGAATGATATTGCTAATTTATGTCTTTATTAATCCAATTTCTCCTTCGCTTCCTATTTTCAGCAATACATGTGATTCATTTCAATTAGATATTATTTCTTAATGCCATTACTGTGTGCTCACACCCACTCTGAGGTAATTAGCAGAGATAACTTACTGAAAACATTAAAACAAAAGAAACACGAATAAAACATACACATCAGTGATTGAGGGAGAAAAAGTCGAAGTCTGCTTCAAGGCCAGGTTCCATCACAATAATTATTATTGTGATCATTACATCATCTCTTCTTACCCTCATAGCAAAGTTATATAAAAACAGAACTAACTTTATGCATTTTTAAAGGCTTAACTGTAGAGAAATCAATATTTACTTTTATTTCCAATCTCTGAGGAAATTTTTGGTCTGATATTCAAAGTCTGTAAGACACCTACCCCAAATTTAAATTACAGAAGCAAATATCACCTTATGAAACGCTGTATCCAGTGCTGCACTTAAGAGCCTCATATTGTTGTAATAGCTACAATGTTCCAATCTTTGCCTTCCCTTCAGTTTCTATTATCACAGTTTTAACCAGGAGTACATCCTAGCTTGCCTGCCAATATTAGTTATTTTTATAAAGAGACACTGATTGTCACTAATAGCACTATTATCTTCTGTAACAGACTTGTTTATGAAATGGCCTGAAGTTAGAAAGAGATGGTGCATCTCACGGTCAGGGTATGCAGCGCTAGGATGGGATTTACACTTAGGTATAGAATGTGACCTCTGGAGATCCAACACCTCATTCAAATGGCTACTGAGATAGAGTCACTCAGTGTTGACAATGAAAGTGTAAAAATTTCTGAGAATGGAGGCCCCACAATTTCTTTGGGCCCTTGTTTCAGTGTTTTGAGCACTCTCGTGGTAATAAAAAAAATTCCTAACCCAACAACCACCTCTTACTATCCAAGGGGGCTTTCCTGTAATGTAAGTCTGTTGCCTCTTGTGCTAAAGCTACATATCCACAACAAGCTTCTGGTTCTGCCTTCTCACTGTTTCTGCCTATGAGCACATACAAGGAAAGCAGTCAGGCCATTTATTAACCCGTTGCAGACTGCAGTTCCAAGAGATTAATAGAGTCAATTACTAGTAGGTCAGTCAGGGTAACTACAGACATATGATTCATGCATCCATTCAGTGTTTCAGAAGAATTACAAAGAATTAAACAGCTAGACTGAAAACAGTTTCTCTCTTACCCTTGAAATGGTCTTCTTTTTAAGAAATATTTAGCATTAAAAAGAACTTTTGCTATAATTTTTCCTAATTGTAGTTGCTCAGTGTATAGACTCCTACTCAATGGCTTCTAAAACTCAAAAAAATTCCCTAATTCACAAATTTTTACTTACAATGCATGCTTTTCTAAAGGCCTTCAAATCACAAGTGAGCCAGACAACCAGGCAACCTACCCACCTTTGCATCCTCCATGATCCTCTTTCTTACCTTGTTAACATTTCCCAAATTCCCACTGTTACTTACATCGATCCAAATTCTTAACCATTCTTCCCAACTCCACTGCACTTCCACTATGGGAAAACTGTGCTAAGCAGCCACAACAGTTCCTAACTGAAAACAACACAGCTTTTCACACATTGCATATATACATACATACACACACACACACGTATATGCACACAAGAAAGCTTTTATGGTTCCTTGTCCTGCTCTACTTGCCCAAATCCCTTGGGCCTTTACCCACTTTTAGATACATAAGACAACTATTCCCAAAGTTATGCTGAACAAACCTTAAGCAACCTTTGGCATTAATGGGAATACAATCATTTAGGCCGACCACAAATTTCCCATGATACATTTGCACTGTATTAACCGCTTTTTCTAGAATTTTTGCATTCAACCATAATTCATGTGTTTTTAAATTTTTTATCTCTGCTGTTTAATTAGTTCTAGTCTGTATATTTAGAGAGAAAGACAGTTGTCATGGTCAACCTAATAAGTGTATTGGTCCCACATGCAAGCCAGTGGTATTAACTACATTCTTTTTTAAAAATAGATGAAACTGCCCTTTTAAGAGGATATCTACATCAAAAATATTACTATACAATGAAAGCGTTTTCCATTCCAAATTCTCACTTCAAGATTTCCATTATGGGAGTAGAATCACTCCTTATTTGACACTGCTGTTACTAAGTTTCCATTTGTCTGATGGAATACTACCACTTCAAGTGTAGTGCATGTTAAGTGCAGCTAATTGGACTCCATTTGTTCTGTCTCACATAACAGCAGTAAAAATTTCTATTATATTTCCCTTTATATTTTTCTTTACTCCTCAATGAGGTTACCTATATTTATAAATATGTGCCTGAAAGTAGTATCAACTTACTTCCAATTCAGTTGGTTTTTTTTTTAATTTTTCTTCACATCCCTAATTTTTTTGCATTAACTACACAAGTTCTTCTGTTCTTTAGGTCAAGAAAATTATGCTTACTTGCTTCTGTTCAGCATTTACCACAGACTTCTGCCAGGTGTCTATTACCTTAAAACAAATTTCCTGCCAGAAGATCCATCCCTCTATTTATATTAAATGTAATTTTCCAAATTATTTCAGTTATAAGCACTTTTCAAAAATTATATCCCCTACCAGTATATTAAAAGGCTATTTTGTGCAATACAACACATATAACAAATGGTGGATAGTGAAAAGGAAGTAAAAATATCTCATTTTCTCTTGAAATTACAATAAACTCAACTCAAATATTGTGCTTTTCTACCTATTAGTGCATCCAATTTAAAAAATTTCATCTCAATACCCAAACTCTCTCTATAACTCCTGTTATATGAAGAGGCTTCTTAATCACATTTAGCCTACATTCCAACCTCTATCCATGTGTTTTTGCTAAAGGAAAGCAGCCATTTCTCAGTCCTTTTTAATTTAAAACACAGTTGAAATTCATTGGGTGATCTTTCTAGATAGACCAAACACAGAAAAGTTTCAAAAGCAGGCAGACTCTGCTGTCCTTCACATCCTGCAGTGCCCCTGAAGCCTTTAGAGCAAGAGCCCCCACCACGCTGAGGAGGCAGGCTACAGGAAACGTGCAGGTGATGCACCTGCACAGAACACCAAGCAATTTCTATAGGTCACACAAACACAGAAGCAAAAACTGAGCAATACATAAAAACAGCTGATGGTATTTTAGCAAGAGTGGCAGGTTTTGGCAAAGGTTTCCAACTCTACTACACCACTGATTTTTATTTTTGTTTTCTGATTTGAGCAGGCCCCTCAATAGCCAATAGTTTGACTTTCATCAAACTTCTGTTTTTCTACAGTTTTTGCTTCTAACACCTTTACCAATGCCCTTTGTAGCTTTCAGATGGGCTGTTTTTTCACTCCCTTTAAAAATGTTGATGCTCAACTTCAAGAATGCAAAAGAGCCAATTTTTGCTCCATTTGATTTATTGAAAAAATATTCTTCAAATCAAGTGGGCATTTTGTTTTAATCAGCACAGACACTTCAAGAGCAAGTGTCAAGCTGATGGAATTGCCTGTAGCACTAGGTGAGTTATGGGAGGAAGGCACCACTCCAGATTACAGTTCCACTATAAATTCCTACGTGGGCTGGCATCCTCTCTAAAATAGTATTAGAGGACAGAGACAGCAAAGATTGTAACTTCAGCTCCTTCCATCTTCATTAAAGGTCTCTCATAATTCATTTTTTTGACAATGTGATAAGCTTCACTCTGCTCCCCTGGATGTTTCACACTTCATTATATTTTAGGTGTAACACCTTCTGATCACAGCCCAGTTATTTGAAGGATTGTGTTGCTCTTTTTGATCCTGGAAGGCAAACTTGACCTAATCATGCACTGCTCCTCCAATTAGCAAAAGCATCAGATGAAGACATTTGTCAGCATAAATCTTATACATTGCATTATGTAGCTGACAGAAAAGATCATTCAGTCTTTTATTCACTTAAACCAAAAAAGTTTGTGTCTTTTTTTTTCCTCTCTGCACCATTAGCTGGAAAATTCAAAGAGCAAACTTGCAATAAGTCAGACCATGAGCTTCAAAACGTTAACATGCTCTTTTTCATCACAGGATTTCTTGTCATTTTGCAGGTGAAAGATTACAACATTCAGTAAGAAATGAGGGGATGAATAAGAAGATTAAAGACAACAGTGTTGCAGCCTCCTGGTCTTCCTTGATCTGCTTTAACATGAATCTTAGAGCCACAGACCTCATGACTCAGCTAAGGAACTGGGTAGCAAACAAAATATAATCTCAAGCAACCTCCCTCAAGTGGAAATCTTATTCCAAGGGTAGATTACATGAAGTAGAAAATTACTGGAAAGACTAATACTAGCTCTCAGCACCAGTGTTAGAGAAAGCCCAGTGAAACAGAATATTGCTTAAAAAGGCAATTACCAGGCAGCTTTCAGCATCACTGGGTTTCTGTGAGTGTTTTCCCTACCGGCCAACATTTAAAAATAGGCACCTTAAGCAGAAGCCCTAGACCAAGATTAGGTTTCCTAACTTTTCTGCAGACTCAGCTAACAGTCTGGAAACTAGCACTGAAATGCTGGAGCTGCATAAGCTTGCTGTTAGATATATATTTTTTATATATTACGTTTGAGAGCAAAGTGTAAGGTGCAGGCTAAGAAGGAAATGCAAACCTGGACCCAAATGCAAATCTTCATTGGCTACATCTGTATTACTGAGAAATTCAGCACAACAGAAAAAAAGTAGTAGATGGAGGCAGTCAGTGCTACACCCCCTCTGCAGTGCTTGTTTGAGGGCCTCATGGGCAATTTAGCCCAGGCACTTGTTCAGCACCTAAGCTCTGAGCTAGGCACAGGGGATCACATGGGGTACTCTCAGAGGGAGCACTGCCATGTCTGCCTTAACCAGCAAGCACCAAAACTATTCAGCAAATCAAACTGACAGGCAGGGAACATAAAGAAAAACAGATTAGTTTAAGAAACAAACAGAAATCTGAAGAATTTGTGAAAGGTCAAGTGTTAGAGCGTACCTAGTGCCAAGTTACTGGCTTGAAAGTTCAGCCATTCCCACTGGCACCTATGAAGTATGAATTCTGAAATTACTGCAAATTTTTTTAAAAGCAGTAGAGTACTTCATTTCTTTAAATGTTTCCTCTTCTGCAGATGAATTCTCATGAGAAAGACTGCTCTTTCCAGAATAGTTGTCAGATGCAGGACACAAGTTCATGCATTAAAATTTTATGTGCAGCTGACACAAGCCCCTCCTGTGTCCTCCCCATAACTTATTCAATAACGTTGAAGCAAAGATCCACTTGGATGCAACTGAAATCAATTGCATGAAATAATTTGGATTTTTTTTCCCTTTGGAGCTTTAGAATAATGCAAAATAGTGAATAGCTGAGAGACACCTTTTAATTTTCAAACTGTAACCATGCAGAAATATTTTAACTCACTTTACAATATCTACACTATGTGAGGATAATTTCTCGTTGCAATACTTTTTATGGCAGACAGCTGCCTATCACCACAGACTTTAAATGAGACCTAAACATGTAAGTTTCTTTGAAGCTTTAAAAAAAAACCTACTTTTGAAAGCCATATGGTTAAACTTCCTAGAAGTTATTTGCTTCTATCAGAATCCTATTCTCCTCACCTAAGTTGCTTAGTAGTGCACAAATCTAATGTTAAAAAGTCAGATTTGGTTTAAAGACAAGTCTGGACAGAGATCTGTAGGAATTAATAGACCTTATGTTCACCAGACTTTTCTTGGTCCTTAACCTCACTTTCCAATTCCTCTATCCAGTAATCATTCAGTGGTTTTAGACCAGCCTTCTCAGATTGATGTGGAGCAGCATGAAAATGTCTATGCACGATTTCAGGCAATTGAAGTCTGATGATCAGGTATAGCAAATCTATGCCCAGATCCTCCAGTGCCATATGCAGTAGACCCATTCAGGCATTAGGTGACATGCTATTGTTGACAATTCACTTCCTTCACCTCCACAGTAAGTTGGTGACCAGTTTCCCTAGCTGCCCCTTGACAATGGTGTAAAGACATAAATTACCTTTTAAATTCAAACCCTCAAAAAACACTAACCTGCAACTCTATTGGAAAAGGCAAATTATGAACATTCTTTCACTCCCTACAAGTTCTGTCCTCAAATTCTGAAGCAGGAGGAATAAGGTGTCCCTGCTAATGAGAAATGAGCAAGTCCAGAGAAGGGCAACAAAGCTGGTGAAGGGTCTGGAGCACAAGTCTGATGAGGCACAATTGAGGAAGCTGTAGCTGTCTAGCCTAGAGAAAAGGAGGCTCAGAGGGGATCTTATTGTTCTCCACAACTTCCAGAAAGGAGCTTGTGGCCAGTCTTTTCTCCCAGGAAATATGTGACAGGACCACAGGAAATGGCCTCAAGCTGTGTCAAAGGATGTTTAGCTTGGATGTTAGAAATGATTTCTTCACTGAAAGATTGCCAGGCATTGGAACAGGTTCCCCAGTAAGTGGTGGAATTGCCGTCCCTGGAAGTGTTGAAAAGGCTGCTGGATGTTGCATTTAGAAATATGGTTACTGGTGACCATGGTGGTGGCTGTTAATTATGGTTCAACTCAAATCTTTGAGGTCTTTTCCAACATTAATGATTCTATGACACTCATTGTGTCTTGAGTCAGCTTTCTTTGCATGAAAGTGTGATCAGGACATAGGATTCCTTGGCTGCTGTTTGTTTTCTATGTCCACAAGGTACTGCATGACATGTCAGGTTCCCTGTAGCAGAGTAACTAGTCAGTGATCCAAAGAGGCTGGAGCTCAAACACTGGATTCCAAAGCTCAGATGACATACAGTGTTAAGAAGGTTTAACCCACATCCTTTAGAATAAGCATAGCAAGTAGCTAAAGTAGAATGCAAGATCCACCAGGGACCAAGCCCTGAGCCCACTTTATGTTCAATCTTGGCTGTAAAGCTTTACTTTTCTGACATTGCTTTGGATGGGCCAGCTCTGCCTACCCTTTAACTGTTCATTTTTACTCTCTAGTATTATTTGACTTTTTCAAAAAGGCAGACACACACACCATCTTATCTTCCAGCTGCCAATCTCCACCTCTTTTTGCTAGCTTATCTACATCAATGTATTTTCCAGCATCCAACTTACCTTATCTTTAGTGTGACTTGCCTTCTACTTGTCACAGCGTTTCTCAGGACCCAGACAGATGACCACATCCATCACATCTACTTCCTTAAACCCCCATTGCATTCAGCTTCCCTTTTGGAAGTTACACACTGAGTTTAATCACTGTAAATCCATGCAGCTACAAAATTGGACATCATAAATATTAACTGCATACTAAAACAATGGCAAAGCAATGAAAACAATCAACCACCGCTGCAATGTATTTACATACTAGGGAATCCATTTAACTGGCAGCTTGGAAAACAGCATGCTAGTTTTACTGTGGTTCTTTCTTTCAGAAACAACTCAGTGTTGCATATTCAAGTACCCTACAGCTGGGGTTACTGATGTGCAACTGCTTCCGGCTGCTACTACCTGTCAAATTACTCACAGAGGTTATAAGATAGAAATTTCTATCAGCACAAATTTCCCACTGATGCAGAGTTCCACACTTTCCATGCTGCTTTCCCACTCTGTTTTGGAAATAAATAGGCAAAATTTATTTTTAGTTTCTGTAGGTGTTTTAAAACTACAGTTAAGTGGCTAAGCTCTTGTGAGGATGAACTCACAACAGACTTATATGGTTCTAACAAGATGACAATTGAGACAGTGCTTTTGTAATAACAGTTTGAAAAGGTCAGTCTTGCTACTTTACACACAATATTCCCACAAATAAAACATTCTAGACTCTTTAGTCATCTGTGATAAGTGAAAAAAAGGAACTGCAAAAAACTTTGCTTATAGTCTTTTCATATGAAGATAGTGTTGACAAGAGTTCACCAATCCCATAAGCTTTTAAAGTTTAGAAAGTAACCTATTTTTGCAGACTACACTATTACCTTTTTGTAGTAATATTCAAACTTCAGCTGTGAGGCATTCATAAATACTTTTCTTAATTTTATACACACAACTGATAAACAGAAACTTAGAACAATCTAGACACGGCTAGCTGCAGTGAAGTCTAGACCAGATTCTTAATAGAACCAGACTTAACACATACAGAAGATCATTATTGACTAGAATATATGTTTTCATTTATGCACTAAAGCTGAAGGAAATTCTTTTTCTGATCATATAAGCTTCAAAAAAAAAGTTGCCTTTCAGATTTTTATATTTATATATATATATATATCTCTGTATATCCCGGGACTATTTGGCTAACAACACCTTTTAAAAATATATTTTTGCATGTTATATCCATCTTTTCTTAGCATCAGAAAGCCTCCTGTAGTCCTATTAAGGTGTATTAAGAGAAGAGCTAATAGAAAACTTGTAGAGAAAGGGGGGGAAAGCTAATAGAGTGTCTGAAATCAAGGGGAAAAAACACAAAAAACGTAACCACCATCATCTGCAAACTCCTAGCCAATAATCTCAGCTGTGAATAAAGAGGTCAAAGAAATTATATTCAGCTGTCTACACTGTTTAAGCAGAAGTTTGAGGGTAGGAGTGATGTGGACAAGCCACAGTGCCACAACAAGGGCAGGCCAGAAGATACAATGTCTCAGGGACAGCCCTGAGAATCACAATTCCAATTTCTTTTCTTGTCCCACCAGGCTACGTAGCAATGTAAGCAGTGTACACCTCATGCTCTCTGGTATCCCTATGCTCCAGTCCCAGTAGTGGCATAATAAGAGTCCAGAGGAAGACCTTTATTTTTACTTGACTCATTCTTGCTCACAATCCCTCTCGTTCTGTTATCACACAGCTTTGAAAAAAACTCTGAAGATTCTTTAATACTAAAGATGTTTAGTTGTATTTTTCTCATTAATAGCTCAGTTCTGACGAGACTTTGATGTATTTGATATTTGCCAACCAGCAATACAAATAACACAGAACCATTGCCTTGTTGAGTAGATATTGCACTGTATTAAAATTCAGATACATTTTATTGCTTTGAATATACAACCTCAGTTGCAGAACCAATCTTTGTCTTTGTCTAGAATTTCTAAGTATTTGTGGATTCTAAGTCTTCTGAATTAGAGTATGAATGAATGCTAACAAAGAAAGATAGTGATGGAAGCAATGAGGCAGCAAAGCAGCTGCCTTTGCCAGATTTTTGTTAATATGTATTTATTCCAGCACACTCACTGTGGCATGCACATCTTAAGCATTCAAAGCAATTCTTCTGAATTATTAAATCAAGTGAACATACCCCCACAATTACTAAGCCAAAAGGTGACCTGATGTTCGGTTTCCCCTTATTTCTCTCTAATGCTGGTTGAAAAAGACGGTAAGGTTTTCATGAGTTGTCCAAACAAGATAAGCCCAAAATCCTCAGCTACTCCACTTAAACGATGCTTAGAGCCCTTCCACAGGCTTTGTTGCCCTCTTCTGGACACATGGAAGAAAGTCCATGGGATTGACGTGTAGAAAGACAGTGATCTCAAACACACCCATACACCCTTTAACAAATTTTCTTAATTTGACAAAGCTCTGGAATGGAGCAACTACCAGCTTCTAGACTCTTGCCCTTGAAAGCATAAATCAAAAACTTACTCTGGAATTATAATGTCAATCTAGGTTATACTGAATTTATCAGAACTGCACAATTAGAACAGTACAGTTTACTGTTCCGTCCTCCCAGAGCTCTGGTTCTACTAAAAGCTCATTTTGTATTCAGTTTGAGAGCTTTTTGTTTTGTTTTACATCTCTCCTCCAGCTGTACTAAATCTTCCTTTCAAGGTCAATTTGCTTTCCCAACAATAACTAATTTAGCATCACAATGCCATAGTGAGCTATGCAAAAATTATCTTCTCTATACTTCAGATTAGGATTCAGAATCACAAAGAAACTTTCCCGTGTTCACACACAGAGTCATCAGGGAACACAAGCCGTGCATCTTCAGCCCCATTAACTGCAAGACCACGCCATCCATTTCAGACTCAATACTTTCAGACTTCAATACTTCTGCATTTAGTTCACTCATGAAACACATTAAATTACTATGTTATTTTTAATAATCTGATTCTCCTTCTTGATCTCTATCACTTAAATTCTAATCTTATTACTGTCAAGTAGAATTATTTTTAATTAAGCATGTTCCATAATCAAGGTATTTTTATTGATTTGATACTCTATTGTCTAAAAGGGTCCAAGTACCTCTCCAGACTTATTTTCATATTTGGACACGGCAATATTTTTTTCCCTATTCTTTACATCCAGTAGTATAATGAATACTGTGGCCTTTCTTCCAAGAGATAGACTAATAGAACCAATGTATTTATCTGGTTTTTGTGAAGCTCATGGCAGCTTTGTGTTTTATGTCTCAAAATTTGAGAGGGCTCAAGTGTTCAAAAGTTCCTAGGTGGAGTTCATATCTATATCCCTTAAAAAGAGCACAGTCATAAAACCCTTTGCTCTATAAAGTCTGGGGGGAAAAAAAGTGTTTTCAATGAAGTTACTCCTCTCCCCACAACAGAATCTTCTCTGGTACTGAGACCAGCATTCAGTCATTTTTATAAGCACACAGTCAAAGTTCCCAAATGCCCTTTCCACTCTTCTTAAAGTAAGGCAATGTCTCCTCTTCTGCAATTTTTGTTTTAACTATCCTAAATAGACTTTTATCCTTACAAAGAGTTGGTTTAATCCTCTTTGATCCACAGCTGATCACTTCTTGTTTAGGCTTTCCATACCTAATACTAGGAGGCCATAGAAGCAACATCACTGTTTCATTTATTATTTGAAAGTACTTAAATGGGGAGGGAACCACACAACATAATCCACCCCACAGGGAAAAAAAAAAAAGAGGTAATCCCTTAAAATTACAACTCAGTGCCCACTTCTCTGGAACTACATTAGGATGGATAATGACTCATATGCGTAACTATTATTAATAGAAACTTGCCGCCAAAAAGGAAGAATAATTAGCCCAAAAAAATCTTTTTTTGTACCATTAGTTCATTTTTTCACATCACAAAAAGCAACAGGTCCATGTTCCTGGGGACTGTAGGAGAAAAAAAATAGTGAGGGAGAAACTACTGATTTGTGCAATGCCCTTGTAGTTTTGACATTGTGAGAGTAACTGTTTTCTCAAAATAGAATTTAACAGTGATGGGGGGAAGAGGAGGAGAACATCCATATGACCATAAGATGAGGAGAGGCAAGGAGAGAAAAACATACAGAAAAAAAATGGTGACTTAGAAAGACAAACAGGTATAAAGATTGAACTGTTCAAGAAGAATGCTGGCTTGTCACCTACAAATTACCCAATATGCACGTGCAGAACAGGCTTTTGAGTATTAGGTGAGGAGCACTAACTTGCACTATTCCAACATGACTGCACAAGACTGTCAGAGCCCACTGTCACAATGGCAAATGTTGTTTATCATCTCCCCATGGTAAAACTCCACAAAATTTATTTAAATATTTTAATAAAATATAATTAAAATAATAATTTGACATGAATATTATCTATTGCTATTTCCTTTTTTTCTTTCTAATTTATGGAACCAGTACACTCTCTCCTCTAAAATCTTTTTACCCTTATCCCTCAATGAAAACTCCTTTCTATCTAGCTGCATACTAATGTGTGAATATATATGTGAATATATATGTAAAATAATAGGTTGTCTTCATATTTTTATTATTTATTTTAAGAGTTGTCACACTGAAATGGTGTTTTAAATCAAAAGATGGTGTATTTCTGACAACCTTTGGCTGACATATATCACACCCTTTATCACATTACAATGGACAAGAACATAGCAGGACATGATTTATTGCTGCCAGGATTGGCATTTTGAAGAATGGCTTCATGAAAACTTTCAAAAACATCACTATGTTGATGACATTTGCTTCCAGTTTTGGGGGTTTTTAAGGCCTCATTTTTCTCTCAAAATCTGAAAGAAGCTAAGTATCAAGAAAACAGTCTCTACCAGTAAATCAACTATCACAAGTATCCACAACTTCAGCTGAATCTAAAATACCCAAGGGTATGCTCAATAAGAAAGTCTACTGAGATGTACGAATGTTTCACACCTGAAGAACTGTTATTAAACATTTTTATTTTGAAGAAGCTGTGTTAAATATATAATTACCAACATCACTAATAGCTCACAAGAATGAGTGATCAAGGAAATTTTTTACATGTGTGGCCTTATTTTACACACACACACAAACACCTTACTCCTTCCAGGCATAGAATCAATCATGCAACAGATAACCTGGAGCACTGTCATCTTCTAGAAAGACAAAAAGATGATGAAAATAAATCAACCATTCCACAGGGTATCAGTGAGGATGAAAACCCACTGATTTTGGCAAGTTCTGCCACTGTAGCTGTAAAGCACTGATTGCAGCTAAAGCAAACCAAAATGCTCTTTTTGTAGCCTTTGAATTATACAAGGCTCACAGGCTCACTTAAAGGCAAGACTGGAATTTGACATGTTCTTGTTTCCTATGGTATCTTGTGGGAGAAATTCTTGGCTTTAAGAGACAACATAATTTGCTAATCTGGATATTCTCACTCAGACATTTATGTCTGAGTAGATTCAATTCTCCATCTTTGGAATTGTATGAAAAAGTAAGCACAGAATGACTATCAGCTACATGTCAATAGCTGAACTGATGTTTGCCAAAATACACGTAACACAGTACTTTAACCACATACAATAAATGTGTAGAAAGCACTCTAAGAATTGGATAAGCATACAAAGACACTTGCCTGGATAACCACTTGATTCAAGAAGGTAGAAGAACCTGAAGCTTTAGAAGAACTTTCTAAATCATAGAAGCAGTAAAATTCCATTTTAAAGTGTGTCACCATGGATTTTCTTCTATTCATGGAACGTCTGGACCTTTTAACCCAGGTCAAGATTTAGGATCAGCAATACAACACTACAACACTTTGTGGCAAGTAGTTCCTCATGGTATCTTAAATCTGACACTTGCTGTTTTAATCTGTTTCTCATACTTAAAAAGGAATGAGTAGACAGGATTACTTCCTCCATGTCTCCCATGATAAGATTAGATGGAAGTTATAGAGATTAAATAGACCTCTTTCTCAAGGCAGAAGAAACTCTCCCCCATTTAACCATTCCTTTAGCAAAGCTATTCCACATAAATCTGAGCATCTATAATGAGCTGCATATCCATTTATGGTCCATTTAAGCAAATTAGACTTTGCTTTCAGTCCCTACCCAGGAAATATCAGATGGCATGTTATGGCCCAGCAAAGGGAACTGAAAGGAAAATACTTAGCACACTATCAAAACTGCCCCACAAAAGTGTCAACACATTAGACTTCCTTTTTTTACCTAAGGAATTTGCCTAATTTGTAAAGAACAAACATTCACTTGCTTTCATTTTTTTACACTAATTTATATGTTCTGGGGATAGTTTGTGAACAGGTACAATAATTCTCGTTGGTTCAGATCATATTTCCAAGTACACATTTGCTATATGTTTTCAAAGCCATTTTGGCCCATCAATGTCCAAATGCATTTCACAAGTGAGAAATCTCACACCTCCAGAATGTACTCGCCTGTTTCCTGAACTGCTGAGAGATACCCAACTCTATTGAGAACACATATGTGTGAATTGAGTCTGCCAGGATGAAAAATCTGCTATTTCAGTGAATTCCATTAATTGAGTCAAAGCGCATTAGAAATTTCAATTTTTCTGAATCCTTTTGGAATAAATTGTTTCTGTAAGAAACCACTCAAGGACTTAAAGCTGCCTCCCACAGAGAAGGGCAGAAGCCAGTAGTCTAATTCAGCAAGGCTGATCATGCACAGATTGTTAGCCTTTCCTCTGCTCTAAGAGAACTCAATCGAGGACAGAAGGAAAGGATACAACTAGACAAAAATCAAATTTCATCCCACGTAAAGTCTTGAAATCTTTCAATCCCATTTAAACAAGATTCAAACTGTGAACGTCCTCCAAGAAGATTCAAAACTCCTTCTGTGCAAAGATGCAGAATTAGTGTTTCAATTAAGTAGGGACAAGAGGACATAAATGAGTTCTGAGGAATGCTTCAAGCAGTGGGAGAATCATATCTATATACAGAAATAACTGATGGGAGGGAATGAAGAAGAATGAGGCAGACTCTTATCAGTGATGCCCTCTGAGAAAGGAGACAGCAGGCACAGATTGAAACACAAAACTGAATAGAATCTGAATAAACTCTGAATAGAACAAAGCCCTTTTTGGACCATTTGAGCAGTCAAACACAAGTTGCCCATAGAGATTGAGAGGTCCCCATCTGCAGATATACTCCAAAGGCAACTGGGCAATGTCCCGGGCAACCTGGGGTAGCTGATCCTGCTTCAACAACAGGTTTGGACCAGACTGTCTCCAGAGGTCTCTTACAATCTCAACCATTCTGCACTTCTGTAGTGAAGAGACAGGAGGGCAAAGACACCTCTGCCGTCAAAGCCACAGTTAAGCTGCACGGGCAGCGTGTAGCCAAGATCTCAGTGGTGGAACAGACCCAGCACCCAACTTTGATTCAGTAACCCTTGCAGCCAAGCAGGACCATTCTAAGCAGGGCTCAGTCCCACATCAGCATGGACATTCAGCTTAAAGTTAGCACAGGCTTATTGGAGATCACCTGCATCTGTCTACAGAAAAATAATGGCAATAGCTCTCAAAAGAAAGTAAGCTAGGAGAAAAAAAAAAATCATTTTCCTCTCTCCCCCTTGTGTTTGCTTGTTTTTGGTTTGGTTTTTGGTGTGTTGTTGGTGGTGGTTTTTTGCAGTGGGAGGGGTTGTTTATGTTGTTTTGTTTTAATTTATCTGTTAGTAGAACCAACAAGTCCACTGCATTGCCCTGGGAGTTTCACTGGGAAGGTGCTCCTGATTCAGGACTTCTCAGTCCTAAGGCTATCTTGTCCAGCTAGCTGTAGCCTCCTCAGCAGCTTCTGCCACTGCAGAGCTTTACTGCATTTTTCCTGTTCTTCTGCAATTTGCTGAAGAGAATCAGCAACACAATCAATGATTTAAAATAAGAATGAGCTAGAGCTAATACATTTCATTCCTTCCCAAAGAGACATGAAATGGAGAAAAGCAGCTTATAATACCAGATCATTTCTTAATATCTCAGACCGAAAAGGAGATTGTTTTTATGGTCTGAAAACATATTCCTTCCAAATCGAAAGGAGTAACTTGAAATAAAAGTATTCAATTGATCTTTTTGATGCAATTATTTCAAACATACACCTTTATCTATTTAGATATATTATTGTTCTTCTATACTTGAGGGCTCATTCTCTGTTACTCAGGAATCAGCCTCCAAACAGTATTTGACCTAAAATAAAGCTCCAAGTCCCTCACTGGTCCTCTTAATATGTACAACAAGTATAGTCCCCACTCACAGAAAATCTCAGATATAAACATTTTAGATGTACATGTAGTTGTTCCATTGTGCTTGTAATGTTTCTCAACACAAATATATTTCCAAGCAAATATAAAATAAAATTTGCATGGGATTATTAGAAGAAAGCAAACAAAAAAAAAAGAAAAATCAGCAGTATGCGCACAAATAAAGAATGCCACTGCTCTACTTTCTGCGTGACTTCAGAGCAGGAATGCTTTTGGTTTTTTCCTTCAGAAATCTATATTTAAACACCTAGATTTACAAACTATCACACCATTACTAAGTCAGTTTGCATAATACAGGCTACATAGAGATTCCACAGCCGGCCCTACAGACACTGACCTCTATTTTAAGCCTGCCATGCCTCAGAAAATTCTGTTATCTGGTCTCTCTGCAAGGGAGAGAGAAAAAAAGACCTCACAAGTTTCCATCCTAAGCTGCCATCCATCCAGTCTTATTTAACTGTTATGGTTATTTTGATGCCCAGATTGCAAAAGCATCACTGGTTTTAAATTGCCTAAAACTTGGTCTCTGATAAACAACCTTAAAAACTTTGAAGAGATTTTGATCTATTTCCTTAAAATTTCCCTTAATGTTCTGCTGCTCCCCAAAACATAAGAGATTATTATCCTTTAGAGCTGTTTACATTTATTATTGTCTATACTAAACGCATACCCTAAGGACACTGACACACTCTACCATATCACACACACACAGATACAATTTGGCAACCAGAGGGGAGTAAACAGGGTTAACCCTCCCCTGAAACACTGGTAACTGGCTAAGATTAAAAATATGAGAGGTGAGGCGTGGTAATCCTGTCAGAGGCATTGAAGCCTGTCAAGTATTAAACTAATCATCAGCTTTTGGATCAAGAATGGGAGAGTTTGAGGCAAAGCAGCTAAATATCCACTGAGCTCCAGATAAAAGCAATAGCCAAAAAGCTTGTTGAGCAGTTGAAGGCAGAGGGGACACAAGGGACAGAGGACTATGTAGCTTCTGTAAACCTAGCAGAGGACCAGAGAAGGTACTGGAGATCAGGAATGCTTTCAATGAATAATAAATGGTAAGGCAAAGACCATTCTGGAGCTCACACTGCCCACCTGCAAGTCAGTTCCCTCAATCATGTTAAAGCTCTAGCATTATGAGCTCAGTTTTTCCACTTTCTGGCATGCTATTTTACCACAAATGATCTCTGGACTTGAAAGGCAACAAACCTTCCTCCAAGCTACCCTACAACTGACCAAAAGTGAAGAGGCTGAGTGCTTGTGCCCTTCCAGGCAGAATTGGCTTAATTGCACCTATTACAGAAACCAAGTGTGCAAGTTGCTATCTATGTACAGTTACTAAGTATGTAACCTGCACAAACACAGTGCCTTGAGATGCTTGGCTGTTTTGTATGACATGAAGACCTTAATTACAATAAAGAGGGTGTTTTAGTAGGAAAGAGACGGGTACTGGGTGATACAGCTTCTAGAATCAAGACTGCATCATAAATTCAGTTTTCATGCAAAAAAAAAGTAGCAAATCTGGACAAGTATTTCTTATTTTGTAGAAATTTTATGTCTTAATCAGTCAATCTTAAAAGAGGTCAGAAGGTTCCCTCCTGATTTTCCACATGCTGGGTGCCAGCACTCTGTCTTATAATTCTAAAGTTTCATGCCACAAGTGAGCTCTGCATGTAATTTTAAACAGTCACCTACTAAAACCTTTATATTATATGTATTGCCACAAGGGTCCCCCCCTAGTGAAGGTGCTTTTCTGTATTCAGGTGCACAGATACTTAAACATACCTATACATACTGGTTCAGAGCATTTGTATGCTTTTTATTCTGTGTGCTTCTCCTTGGATGGCTGAGTCAAGCATGATGGATTAGAGTTGTTGTTAAAACACAAAGTCATTCAATGACAGTGTGACAGAGGGCATTTGCCTAAAAAAGTACTCCGTGAGCTGGCATTTTGGGCCAAATAAATTAGCTAAAGCATTTTCTCTCGTTTTTCTCAATGATATTTTGTTAAAACTTCTACATACCATCTTAAAAGTCATCTTGATTAAATGCTGTACCTGATGCCTGAAACGGAGCAGGGGTTGAGAAAAAGTAGCAGAGTGCTATGTATATCATGGCCAAACTCTTGAATGTTATTTCTCCTAGTTAGCTATAAGCCCAGCACAACCACTGTCTTCTTTATATGCTTCACTAAAAGAAGTAGCACATAAAAAACCCTGACCAAGACAGCTGTTAGCAGTATAAAACTCCATGCTTTAAACTACCAAGATAAAGGCTTGTGGAGGCAAGATGAGCTGCCAGGCAGAAATTACACCTCTATCTGATATGGCTTTTGGTGATTATCTGTCTGCATTGCTTTCAGCTGTTTCCAAGAACATAGACGTGCTCTTTCATTTGCATAGATGTTCTTTTCCATTCTATTTCAGACAAATAGCTACTAACAGTTACTCATTGCTTTTGGAATCAGGTCCTCGGATGTGAAACAGCTCTTCAGCAAGGCTGACTCTGACAAGAGCTACTCAAAATATTTTTTATCCAAAACACAATGTACCTTTTGCAATCCACAATGGTATGCCAACATGCACCCTAATTATTGACATTTACAGAAAGCCACAGTTTGTCTGATTTTCGAGTACTGTAGAGAGGAGGAAAATAATCCCACAATGCAGTTGTAGCACAATGTATAAAGATAAAAGAATAGCACAGGATTCCAGAGTCTCTTTTTCAGAAGCCTACTGTCTTACCATTATTCATTCTGAATTTTGATGAGTTTCCTAAAAGTATGTATTTTTAAATCACTGTTCCTCCAAAACCAGTATGGGCCATGCTTATGAAATCATGGCAATCTTCTTAAGAGTCTAAACTTTCACTTTGTAGTAGAGCCATCAATTACAGTTGGGCTACACAAAGAGGACATCACTACAGTCTAATTATTCAATAAGGGTTTGAGTTCAGAAAATTTGATTCAAATATCAGGAATATCCACATTATTAAAAAATATAATATCTACCTAGGGCAAAAGCAGCTGTTCTCTTGATCACTCAAAGACAGCCACATTTAAGTTGTAGTGGGGGTAGAGTTAAGGGGATAGTGAATTCTTTAGTCTAGGGCTCCCCTCTACCACCACACCAAAAAAAAAAAAAAAAAAAAATTCTGAAGTTCTGANGCATTGTCAAATCTTTTGTGGTTAAAAAAAGGCTCTCAATAAATAAAATCCATTCCGCCCCAAATATTTTAATTTGAAACTATGTTTCTTGCAAGTATACTAGCCTTACTAGAATAGTTGAAAATGTGTTTTAAGGGTAAATACATTAGAATCAGAAAGGCTCTAGGAATATCAGATTTGCAGTGACCCATTTGTTTTCACGGCATCTCATCTCCCAGGGGAAAAAAAATAAAAAAGAATCACAAACAAACACTCCACAAAGAGTCCCAGGAATCTAACAGTTCTCAGCATGGTCCTATTTACCCACCCCAAGTCAAATGTTTCCCTTTCTTGAAAAGGATGTGGGCAATTGCTAACCACTGAAGTAATGAAGAGTAGCTTGAAGATGCATAAGCAAATTCAGTAATTTGAGGTGAGATTAATGCCATCATTTAAAATACGCTTTACTAAACATGTTTTAAAAACATCTTGGGCCAATTTTGAGGTCACCAAGGTAAAGACTGCAATTCAGTGCTGCACAGATAGAGCTCCTGATTTGATTTCCAGGAAGCCCAAGTGCCAGGCTTTATATGGTTTAATAGCCTTCACTGACAGCAGCTTAGTCACCAAGATGCTTGTGGCAACATTGAGTTTTTTAAGCACCTCTTGCAGAGAATTCAGCTCCACATATTCAGGGCATGAAATACAAATATCCACTGTGTGAAGAAACACTTGGAGCAATTTGAGGAAAATGTTCTTTCACTTTAATGTCATCAATTGCCTAAACAGGGAACCTTCCTCCCTCCATGAACAACTGCTGGCCAACTGACAAAGCCTCCAAGATCAATGCAATTAGCTTAAAAAAATTACCTTGATATTCTTACAGACTAAAAGGTGGGAATGTGAGGGGCAGCCAGGTCAGTGGATCTTAAACCTCTGCTAGGAAGACAAGACCATCACGTGATTAGCAGTGCTACAAGAATCACCAGCATTCATCACAAATCCCAGCTACCTCTTGGATGTTGAAAAAACACAGAAAACAACTGCATGATTGATGATAATTGCTCTGATATCTTTAATGGAATAAGCATATCCATTGAATATGACACCTGAAGAAGCCATGGGAGACCAATGTCTCCTCCAGCTCCAAATATATGTGTGATTGTAGATCATATTCTGGCCACGCTTATTTGGGCAGATATTAGAGGTTTCATTCTGCTATTAGAGATCACATTCTGGCCATGCTTATTTGGACAGAGGTTACCGAAGCTCTTAAACCTTTAGCAAAGATATTATTAGAGTAGTGAGCAGTGCTACATCATCCCTTCAACAAGGCCAATGGATAAATGCTTCCTGCTTTTTCCCTGAGAATAGGAGGAATACACCCTTGTGACTCTTCACTGATTTATTGTTTTAATATGAGAGATTTTTAGGTCTAACCATCCCTAAAGGCCTAGAAATCAGGTCTTCAGGGCAGGTGAGCAGAACTCACAGTAACAGAAGGGGCAAAATTCTGATGTTCTTTGCTCAGCCAGTGCCTGAAGATTTGGCTTTGACTCTCCCAGGGCTCACATGAAAGATTTTTTTCCTGCCTTCTTTGTCGCAGCTTAGCCACAAGGTAATAGACAAACTGCTGAAATCAGATTTCTTATTGGCATCATGCAACTCTTCCATTTTCCTCTCTCTGGAAAATGAGAGTACAGCATCTATCTGTCGGTCAGTCTTTGGGTGGCCACAGACAAGCCAGCCTTGTGGGCACTTCAAGAGGTGGCAAATGGCCACAAGTTGAAATAAAATCAATGCCTGACACTTTCTGTTTGGAGCACGGCTGCCAATACAAATGGGAATTGTCACATTATCTCTCAGGTTTGACCAGGGATCATTAAATACATTTCAGCTACTTAAAGGCAGGATGTCCAGTCAGCATTGCATTACAAGGTGCCAGTGTCATGGAACCACTCTGTATTTAATCAGCTGTCAGCAATTTGGAGTTTTCCAGAGAAAACTAGCCCTCAATTCCAAATTACCTTTCATACTGCTTTCAGGGAAGATGTCCAGATCAAATGTTGTACTTTGTGTCTCATAATGATGTACAAGAGATTGAAGCAGGATGTAATTTAGGGATTATATTTCTTTTTCCTCTAATTAAAAAATATTTTAGTTTCCACTTTATACTAATGCAAATGTCATTACTACAGGCCCAGGAAATTTTACTGTTGAGTATGGGCAAATGTAATGGGCTGAAACAGAGTATCATGGAAAAACTATGCGAATCACCATGTACTGTAAATCAAGCTAATAGGCAGACTTCATCTTTCTTCCACAAAGGTCAAACATAGCTTGCAGTCAGGAAGGAAAGAAAGAAAAAAAATTTAAAGGAAGAAAAAAAAGACACTATTTCCCAGCAAGGAAATTTAGTAGCAATCCATTCATAGAATATAAGGACAAATACACTAAATAGTGGTGGCAAATTTGTCTTTGCAGATGGCATAAGTAAGAATCTTACAAAAAAATTCCCTTTGACACTAATATATGCACCTCGTTGGCCCATTTCTGATGTCCTCACTTTGGCATTGTGACAAAAATCAGAATTTAAAGAAGGGAAAAAACAGAATCATGCAAAAGAGACAAAGTTCAATGCAAAGTATGTACTAAAAAGCAGACCAAAAGTGACACAATCAAGATCTGTCAGTATCTACACCATAAACTAACTTCTGACAGTAGATGGCCCTTTACCACAGACAAGAAAAATACAGCAAAACACCATGTCTGGAAGATGAAGTTAGACTGATTCAGACTAGAAATACATTTTCCCTGAAGAATACAAAAAAAAATATGTTGTGCCCTTTGAATTGCTTTAACTCAAAAAAAAAAAAAAAAAAAACAAAAACACCACCTTGCCAAGAAGGCACGTTAATCTGATTTAGACACCAAAGACTATTTTTGTAGATTGCCAAGTGAAATTCAAGACAGGTATCCACAGCTGGTAATACTAAACTGTTACACAGTATCTTACAGTGCTAGAATAAAAGACTCCTCATTTTCCATGTTTTTCACAAGGTAAACATCACTCCTAAACCACACAGAAGAACATTTTTCTTAGTGTGCGATACTTTTCACATTTGCCTAGACTAAAGCTGTGACCTTTTGCCTTCTGTACTAGAAATCCCCATCCAGAGTCCAGCTTTCTCTATAGCTGCACAGCACAAATTTGTAATTGTCCTGTTCCTTGAGCTCCACCAAGCAAACATTCACATACAGAGTTGCACAGAGTATAACGAGACTACTATCTCTGGATATTAGTCCTGGAACAAATTGCTTGGATCCTCTCTATTTTGCTGTGGGCATAATTCCTTTTATATACTTTACAGAAAAATACTCTTTTGTTTAGATCAGGCTTCTCTCCCCCTTTAGTCATGGCCCATCAGCTGTCATCAAAGGTGGGAATCTTCCACATGTTCACAATTCCAAATGTCCTCAACTCCATGTCTATGTAAAAAAGGTGAAACATCTAGAATAGATTATAATCTACCTGGGCAGAGTGTGTAGGTTCAGTTCTCTAACAACTTGGCTATCTACCCTGCTGTATTCACATCTGGTTAGCCTAGAGTCAAATATCACTTCAGTATTTAGGTTAAAATAATTGTATAACCTTCTTTTATTTTAAAATCCTGTCATACACAGACTTCATCTACTGAAATCCCAAAGAAGTTGGGATGTCATTGGATTCACATACTAAAATATACCAGATTTTTGGATTTTATACTAACAGTTTCAATCATTCATAATGACTGAATGATAGAAATACTCTAAAAGTTTTTATTCCAAAAGAATCACAGCAACATGGGTGTCACTAGGCAATAGGTTGAGCTAATTAAAGACAGTTTTGAAAGGCAGGAATTTCCTTCAGTTTTCACTGAAGCCAGTGGGAGTCGGGGAGAAAAAGCAACACATCAGGACCAGATTATGCATATATTCTCCTCTCACCTCTGTTCATGTTGCCTGACAAAGAAAATGTGATGAAATGCTATTGTTCAGTGATCAATTTTCAAATTAAGGTATTACAGAAATCTATCCCTTCCATTTCTAAGCACCAGCTGTAACTATGCTACATCAAACACATCTGCTTCTGCATAATTCTTTTTAAAGCTGGCATTGCTTAGGCTTTGCCTTCTCAGACAGCAGGTTTTCACCTTGAGTAATACCATCCTTCAGTTATCTTGCGCTCCCTTTTGACACTGTGTTATTCTTTCTCTAGTCTCTTCATCCCTTGGATGAAGAGCTTTCAAGCAAGGGCTAATCTTTGCTCTGTGTGGCACAGTTCACAGATTAGCATGGTCCAATCTTTCCTCCAAAAATCAATGTAATTTTCTCAGACATGCTTTTCCTGCTTTTTCTGCTTTTTCTCCCTCTGCTCATTTGCAGGGCAGGAGAAATGCACTGTCCATAGTGGAATGAAAAGGAAAATGCTATTCCCTGTTGTCTTAATTCTGGAGTCTATAAATAATAAAAATCTAAAATAAATTCTATTTTATAGATAGTTTTATGAGCCATTAAACTCTGAGAAATAATTTCATTTAAATCCTAATAACAGGAAAAAACACATCTCATTATAAAACACTTTCACTAATTCTAGCATTCTAAAAGCTGTACAAAGGGTAAGAGTCCAATCACTGTTTCCCACAGAAATTTAGAAAGGCCATAGATCGCTCCTTATCTTCATTATGGGGAAGCAGACACAGAAGATTAGTAGAAGATGAGAATTAAGTCTAAGTACATCTGTGGCTCAGAAGGAAAGTGTGTTTTAGTAAGCTTACTAAAGGACAGGTGTTTAACAACATTCAATATTGATTTTATTTTCATGGTCCTATGGAAGTCAGTAGAATTTTTTTTCTTTTTTACACACTAAAACTTAACACTAAATGCTTCTAAAATTGTCTTTAAATATGCATGAAGAATTTCAAAAGGTTATTGGTAGAGTCAGATGCATTAGGGTGAAGAACGTAGCAGTACTGAAGTCTCATTCTGCAAAACATTTTCAGATTTTGTATGGAACACTGTGTAATCCTTTTGTTCAATTTTTTTTTTTCTTTTAAAATAAAGCTTTCTGGGCTGAACTACTGGGCAAGCACCACACTGCCCTATATCATCTCTCTTGCCTGGTTTCCCTTTTTCCCCAGTTAAATTATATCATTAATTCTCTGAGCTGCCATAAAGTGTCGTAGGGGCAGTTACACCAGAGTGTGAACTACACCAGTCAGGAGACATGACAGTGTCACACCACACCTTGTCTTCATGGACAAAGCCTCAAAGAGTTTAACAGGAGACAGGCTGCAATACATCCCATCCACAGCCAAAAACTTAAAGCTGTCTGTAAATACCACTTTCACCTATCACACCTACGCGTAACAAGATACATGTGCATCAGTGCCCCTCTTCCTGCTCAAATATATTTTAAGTACAGGTGTAACCCTTAATTTAATAACACATCAGGTTGCAAAAGCATGCTTAACTGAACCTATCCTTACAGGTTTGCAATCATAGGTAGGTCAGTGGGGGGCACATACCACAGGCTGGATATTGAAAATCTAATCTATTCTAAAAAGCCAAGGCTTTTGCTTTACCTATTAAACTGTCTTTATCTCAACCCATGAGTTCTCACTATTAACCTTCTGATTCTCTTCCCATCCCACCAGGGGGGAAGGAATGAACAGCTGTGCTTAGTTGTTGGCCAGGGTTAAACCACGATACTGAGGAATTATAAATACCTAAATAAATATCACTATATTCACTAACATTGAGGACACACTGAGGAAGATTAAGAGTTTGGTTCCAGGGTATTGCAAAGCACAAGCTATGGAGCAACACTGAAAAATTACCTTATTTACCAAGAATCAATCTTAAGCTAAAATATAATTCCCACTTGGAACCACAAGGTCAGTAGTATATATTTATAGAATTGTAGCTTAATTAACTACTGGTAATTAAATCTATAAATAAATGGAAAAAGAATAGATCACATTTTGTTTAATTGCCTTAATTAAAAGCTGGAAGCTAGCAAGTCAGACATATTGCCTGCTTTCAGTGAGTTAACATTGATAAAGCTTGCTATGAAATTAATATTCTTGATTCTGGCACATTACCACACTGTTGTTATTCATGAGGAAGAGCCACCTTTCAGCCAGCTATCATGACATTATTCATAACACATTAATCATCTTCTAGGTGCTTAACAGAAATTGCCAATTCAGCAGTTTGTTTAGGTAATCTGGAACAGAGCTGGGATGGGGGAAAGAAAATCATAGCATTTCAGTTTCAGAGATTTTAATGCTGCAACTTTTGCCTTTAATATACTCCCTTCAGCTAAATTCCAAATGTTCAGAGGTAGGACAGCAAAAATTTGAAAACACACACTTGCATTCTTGACCAGTAACCCCAAAACATAAATTATTTCCAAGCCAATTTCTAATGTCTTGGACAATCAGCATTCAGTCAGTCATAAAGAAAAGCAAAGAAACTTCCAATTAACCTGAGGTTTCTGGTGTTACAATTTGACATTGGTTTTTTGTTTGTTTTAAATGGAAAAGCTGTGCTGGATAAGGTTAGATCTTACAGAAGAGCTACTGCACATCACAGCCTTTTCAGACAAGCACAAAAGTATTGTTTTTATGGCTTAATGTTCAAGCTGCAATAAGGCCCCATAGATACTCAGCTGTCATGAAACCTCTGCATTTCATAATGAGAGGAGTGAAAAGCATATGAACCAGTCATTTGAAGGGTAGATACAGTGGGAAATGACTGAACACCCGTTAAAAAAAGGAAGAGAAAGGATCTAATGAGACTTTGGTAGTAACAGCCACTGCAGAAATTCATAAGAGTGAGGAGAGGAAACAACAGGTCAAGAAAAAACAGGAGGGCAATTTATTCCGCTGGCAAGGTCTGAGGTGCAACGGCTGCAAGACAGCAGCTAGAGATGCTAAGTTTGTCTTTATTTTCCTTGCAAAATGAAAATATCTGAATTAGGATACAGATTAAAATAAAAGCAACCAACCTGTCGATCATAAAGCACCGCTAATAATTGCACACGTCACGCGCATAGTCAGGAGTCAAAGGAATACGCTGTTTTCCATGACTCATCAGCAGTGGGCACAGAGACTCTTGTAAACATCATCCAGCAGAATTTTATTCATTCTGAACTATACTTTAGGGAGTTCAGTGGACGCTGTTAAAATTCTTCAAGCAGCAGTGTGGAAAATCATGCTAACAAATAACCTGCCTTTGTCATAATCATCTGTGCATTGAACATAACAGTAAGTCACAACAGGCTGTGCATCAACAGGCTATTGGCACACGCTTTTGAAGGCATTCTGAGGACCAAAACAGAAGGTTGAGTGCCTCCATCCATCAAAGAGCAGCAACCTACTAATGCAGATCCTGGCCTAGCTAATTGTTATAGGAAAAAGGCTCAATTGTTATAGGAACAAATCTCAAATTTTTGGTTCTCAAAAATATTTCTCAAACCTAGAGGTAACATATCTCTCTCTCTAAAGACAGTAGGTAAAAGAGAAAAATAGGTGCCTTTTAAAGATATGATTTCTCTGGAGGGATGATTTTCAAAAGGTATTTTTAGTTTAGGTACTGTTATTAGAGGAAATGCTTCAGAGCCTATGCACTTACAGCTTGAGACTGAAAAGGGCCACTACTGAGGCAGGAGTTTTATTTGGTGGGTTATTTTCACCTCTGATAGGGAACAAAACTCAAAGAGCTGAGCTGACTTACCCAAGGTCACAGAACAACCTAGCAACAGGACAGAGATGAACTTGATTCTCCACACAACCAGTGAAAAATATAAAGGAAGGGGGTCAGCATGGGTTTCCTACATCTTTTATAACTCTTCTGTCTTCCCCACAAAACTAATTTCCTGCTGAAACTGAACACTGAGAAAACACTGAAGAAAATTTCTGGTGACAAAATAGGGTGGCTTAGTAAGCAGGGGGTACTGCTGGCAAAGACAGGAATTGCATTCACTGCAGAAACTATTAATTTTCATAATCCTTAAATTCTGACTAAAATGTTATATTTCCATTAGGAGCATACAGAGCTCCTTCTTTCTGCATCTAAGCAACACAATGCAAGAACAAGATTAAAGGCAGAGGATTACCGAAAATGCAAGAGATCAAGCTATTTGCTTCAAAGGGATTCATACACAAGCAAGAAAAAAACAGCATCCAGTTATCATTGTAACAGAGAGAGTTAGTGCACATATAGACTGACGAGGTACATTTGAAACTGGAAACTTTTTGAACCCTTGGTAATCCTCCATTTTCTTACAACAGGCTGCAACAGACACAAAACTCTATCACATACAGGCTTGGTCCGGAACTGATAGCTTTTAACCCATTTCACCTTATAACTGAGGACCTGAATCTGCTGCATATCCTTTCTTCAGAGAGAAGGTTTTCCATAGAAAATAATCTCTAAAAGCAAATTTACTTAGAGGAGAGTGGGTGATTTCAAGAAAGGGATGCATCTCAGAGGTCCTTATATTCCAGGGGCCTTTTTAATGGGAAAGCTTATGCTAACAACTGACCTGACATTTGTTTAATAAAATCAGCTATGGTAATAAGATAGTATCCTTTCCTGGACTTGCTAGCTCTTGGAAGAGTGCTAGTTTTACTTTAAGATATTGTATTTAAAAGAAATTAGGGAAATGTTAATGGATGAAAAATAAAATCAGCTAAAGAAAATCTTAATAACAAACAGAAACAAGTGCGTATTGGATGACATTTAAAGAATAATAAAGCAACTTCAGCCATTAACCACAAGATTTGAAAAAGAAACAGAGACCCCAAAAGCACTAGGAAAAGGTGAATTTAAGTACTGGGAACTTCTCACCACCACAACAAACAGACAATAAGACAAGCTATTAAGGAAAATTTTGAAACTAGTAATGAGCAACAGGCTGGACATTTGTTCTTAAACAGCTTTAGAATGAATAGTTCTGCTTTGCCACAACCACAGAGCTAACCACATATCCTCTGTCTCAATAGCATTATACACAATTGCCTTTCCCAGAGCTCATCTACTGAATGAAGTATTTTATAAAACACTGGAGTCCTCTGTACTTAAGAAAAAAAAAGCAACCTAAAAAAAAAACCTAACACACAAAAAAAAGTTGCACAGTGCCACCACCCGCACAGAAGTCTGCATTCACTCAAGCCAAAACACCAAGCAGTATAATTATGCTACTTGCTTTGAATTATGCTAGGAAACTGCTCTCCTGCGTCAAGGAACACTTTGAAAGACAAGTGAAAAGCAGTCACCACTAGGCAACAGTGTTATGTTATCTCCCTTCTGTGTTTCAGACAATCTCTCCTATGACACAAGAGTACTCCCATGCACGAAGCAGCCCAGTGGTGCAGTTACAGCTGATTATATTCATTCAGCTCTCATTCTGAGAGCACCACAATACTGCTGGTGACTCTCTGCTGCCTGCAGGAGTTCTCATGCAACTGGCTAAGATGAAAGTGGTGGGATGGACTGAAGAGATGCCAAATATTCACCAGAAGATAGAACTATGTTTCTGCACCACAGCCTAATGTCTTCCAGATTTCCTTCTAACAACACTCCATCAGTCTGCTATTTGCTCATCCAACCATGCACATTCTTCATTTAGTTTTCTGGCTGGCTACTTTTTAGGGCTTTGCCCTCATTTGACTCGGTGATAGACTACATAGTCTCTTTAAGCAGTGTATCAAGTAAGATCAGTGAAAAACTGTCCACAAAACCAGTTGCAGAAATAAAATTCATTCTGTTCTTCTCATCGGACTAATTGGACCATTACTGCAATTCACAGAACCTGATCAGATGTTCCACTCCATTGTCAATTGCATATTTCATTGCTAGCACAAGCTCAGTTTGCTCATCAAGCAAACTGGTGAGGTAGCAAGCTCCTCCTGACCTCGTCCAGTTTACCAAACAGTCACTCCAGGGGGTGAGCCAGCTGACCATATGTATCAAAAAAAGAAAACCACAAGGTAGATGGGAACCACTTCCATCACTCAGTATCACTCACAAACTCTACATAGGTAACAGAAAAGGAATAAGAAGACAAGACCTCTCATCTACTCTATTTCCCTCATCATGTCTTTACCTTTCTTATTTCCCTTCCAGTTAGCTTCTCATTTTCTTTTTTGCATGCTGAAAGTTTTAGATACACGTATGTATATCTATGTTGTTGAACCTGAAAAAATACCCAAAACAAAACAAAAACCCCTGAAAAGACCTTGGTATCTTTTATTTGCAGTAGAAAGTTTCTGCAGCATAAAAAAAAAATCCACTTCTGGCAGAGGGCAAGAGGAATGCTTTTCTCCTATGAGTCACCAGATTCACAGGCAGGGTGGAGAGGGATAGAAAATGGGTCAGCTACAAGCAGTCTTAGTAAGAATAGATACTGCCTCTAATTCTGCTACAAGCTTCATTCAGTATGACATGAGGGAGGAGGCCTTTGGTGGGAGAGAGATCTGCCCTCCCCCGAGCATAAAGTCACTCAGACCCTTTGCTGGGAGAAAGCAAGATGTAGGAGTTGACTATCATTGTTTCACAACATGCAGAGAATTAGGAATCAGGTAGCAATAGCATCTTGGAGTGCAACTTCTGGGGATTACCATCCTTCATAGTTTTTCTTATACATCTAATAATTCTCTTTTGGATAAAAGGAAAAAATAAGCACTTTTGAAAATACTCCCAGTCAAGTGCCCCATATTAGCCACTATTGAGAATGAGCATAGCAAGAACATCTTCCAACAAAAAACTTTCCCTAATGTACAGTGCAAATCTTCCTCCCCAGTGTAAAAGAACTCATGATGAAAAAAAAAAAAAAATCAGCACTGTGGTGAAGAGATTATGATGATTTAATCCCAGACAGCTGCTGCAACTCTGAAATTATAGAAGCACACTCCTGGAATGATTACCTCACTTCTTCATCTGGCAGCACATGGAAGTTTCACTCAAACCTGTTAGATGGCTCCAGGCCTACCAGTACTTTCTAAAATGACACTTCCTCATCTCTAGAGTTCAAAAACCCTACAACCTCCCTCTCTGCTGAGAGAGCCTGAGGCAGGTATAATGCAGTCCTAATTCTGCTTTAAGGCAACATCATTCTATTCTTTGTCCCGGAACACCAGCATTCATTATTCATTCACCCACTACGTATGAAAGGACATGGAATTACTGCCTGTGAACCTTAAGGGCATCAGGGAGCAATACAAATTTAACTCTCATTAAGCTATAAGTACCTAAAGAAGTTCTGACTTATTCCACCAACTCACCTTCTCTCCTCAAACCTGCACACAAATTTGCATACCTTATTTGAACTGTGTCCTGGAAAGAAAGAAAGATCTGGTTTGAAAGACCTGATGCTCCTGAATTGAGAGCAGAAGGTCTCCATACAATATGTCTGCTCATTCTACTGACCTACCTGCCTTCAGAAAAATGGCAAGGATGCTGACTTCTAGGCTTAATGACAGTATTTAAAATCTTCATGCAAGTTGATCTGTCTGAGCCCTCTTGCTGCAACTGCCCTACTCATCAGGAATTCACTGTTTCATGAAATAGAAACAGTTCTTGACCATTCCTCCCTAGTTATGCTGTATTTGATAAAAATCAAGTCAAGGCCCGTGCTGATGAGTCATGTATATAAATAAGTTCTGCAGTCACACATCACAGGAGACAACAAGCAGGCAGAGAAGCACAAGTGACAGGGAAAGCACCCCGAATCAGCCTGTGCAACTACCAAGCAGAGTCATGCACAAGCTGTAGCATGTACAGCTCTCACAGCAGCAGTCCCCCATGGGTAAACGGTGTGAAACACACAAGCAACAGATACATAATTATCTGCATAACTCCACTGCCCCCTTGTTACCATTTTAAACGTTTCCTCATGATTCTCCCAGCACAAACCCTTTATTCACAGAAGATGAGCATCTTTATGGATGTGATTTTTCAGACTGAGTGTGTGGTGAAGGCAAGCTACAGCACACAGATAAATCACAAACATTGACAAGAACAACATCTCACAAAGCTACCAAGTTCCATCACAGTTATTAAAACAGGAATTGATAAGGATTATATCTATGTAATACTGACACATCACTAACAAGGAAGTGTGTTCCTGCAATTTTGCTGGCACCTCACTTAAGGAAAGAGGGGACAGGAAACTTTTTATCAAGTTAAACAACTGTCAGGTCACTTCCTACACAAGCCTTTTCTTTGAGCTCCAGGTGGGTACTTCAATAGGTTTGTTCTTATACAACCTATTTTTCTGACCATAAGCATCATCCTGACAGACTTGGACCTTGCATGCATCTAAAATGCCACATTTGCAACTTCTGAGACCACTTCAGTAGCTCCCAGTCAGCTCCTGAGGAAATGGATACCAGCCTTTTGTCTCTCTTTTCCCATATCCTCTGCTGCAACCCCCTCATTTTTGACAGAGAGTTCAGACTTACTCAGAGATACCCTTTCCAAGTAAACTTCTAAATGGGCAATGCTCTAATCTGCAGTTTAATCCTAGAAAGGAAGGTTATTATTCTCAGTAATTCAACTTTAAAAGTTTTGCCCTTGCCAAAGAACTGAATGGCAGCTTCCTTCTTTCATGCCGAAGGCCAATTACAGCAAGATTTTACTTATACAGTTTAAGCTTCTGTGCCCCCTTTATGTTTTCCATGCTGGGAATATCATTTGTTTTGATAGTTTTGCATTATGCAGTTTTTCACGGCTGGAGATTTCAAACACTGTGATTGTCCTGCCAGGAATCACACAGGGGGCTTTCCTTTAGAAATTCAGCCTCCGTGATTGCCCTGCCAGGACTCATATAGCTCTGTCCTGGTGTGGAATGCCCTATAATTTTACTGTGCTAAGAATTTAACTCATATGTTTACCTTGAGCGGAATACAGGAACACCAGCAGCGAACTATTTCACTCTGCCTTGTCCAAGTTCCAGGATGTGATTTCACCTCACTTTGTAGGGTTGGTACCAATTAGCAGGTATTGAGGGACCTCTTTCTGAATAGGAACAGAACAGCTCAGAGGGAATTCAGTTTGGTTTTCTAAGTCAGTTTTTATGTGAAATTCTCTTACAGTCCCTCAAGCTTTAGCTCCCTTCTCAGAGCAGCCTGAGTGAAGATCCTGTGTATATGACTAAAACACATTTCTTCTGTTCCTCTGACTGTGGGTGCCACCCCATCCTGAGATGTAAGGAGCACATCCCAAACAAGCTGGGTTGCAGAAAAGAGTACCTGTATTGAGGGCCCTCTTGCAGCAGCAGCATGTCAACAGGCTTGACCCTACTCTCTCCTTTAAGTGCATAGCAGCATTTTACTGAAAAACTGCAATTTGTAGAGTTGGATGAAGTGCCTTTGCCATGGTGGATGAAGAGAAACAGAAACCAGGGGAACAGCAGTTATTGTTGCAATGTACACCAGCTTCTGATTACTATGGGAATGGAAACATTTTCCTGAATCCAAGTAGACAGACTGTTAGGAGACTCACTTTTCAATCCCTTGTGTTTTGGGAGCAAGACAAACATCTCACATGGACAGCTCCTGCCACCAAAATGCAATTCAAACGGTTTTATATATTCTTTCATTCTAGAAACTCTTACATTGTAAAAAGAGACTGCAATTACTCCACCTGTATTCACACCATGAGATGCCTCTCTACCATCTGCTCTTTGAAGATAGAGTGCTGATTTGAGCCAGCTAGAGGGAATTCCCATCTAGAAAAAAATACGTCTGCTCACTAGTTCGGACCTTTTCACAGTCTGCTTCACACAGACTGGACACATCTGCTTTTTTTCTGATGCAATGCATCCATGGGAGCAGAAAACCCTGAGACTTCCCATCTCAAATGAACTCACTAAGTCCGTATAACAAAAAGCATACTTGGTAGCAAAACAACAAACGTTTATTTTGCACGACAAAAATTACAGGTGCTGCTTCAAGTGGCAGTTAAACAAAAGATCACATGTAAAACAAATTTAAACACAACCTAAGTTAGACTCATCAGTAGGAATTCTTCTCACCTTTGGGTGCCCTTCCTCTCACTCATCTAAAACAAAAGCTCAAACCACCACATCCCACCACACTGTGCACTCAGCTTCCCTATAAGACCCTCAGGAAGACTGAAGGGTTAGAATTCACATTTAAATTCAAATTTCCAAGGCGACCTTCTGAAATCAAACACCAGAGATACCTCAAGTTGACTTCCTAGGCCCAGCCCAGCCACTGGGTACTAGAAGGGTCAGCCATTGATGCCTCTTTTAGAAATCAGTCAACTGACAGTTTAGGAGGATTTTCTTCCTGCTCCTCATTATCCCACCAGCAGCTGCCTCTGCTACCCACAGGGATATGCACAGGGAGTTGGAGCAACCAACACATCCACACAAAATATTGTACAAAACACTTACAAGTATGTTGTTGACCTCATGATTTCTGAGGGGCTGGTTGATTTTTAGGCATAGTACTTACAACGCCTCAACTGGCATAGGCACTCAAGCTACTTTGCGAGAGGCAGTTCCCCACTTCCTTATCTTCCTATAAAATTGAAAATTGTGAGCTTGGCTACAATTTTTACTATAAGCATATCAACCTTATACTTCATCTTCTGCATCTCCTTGCTTTTTTAACATAGTCTACCTGACAGACGGCTGCTTGCTCTGCCTGAGGGCCTCCAAGTGCTGCATTGCACAGTCAGCTGGGAGTGCAGAACCTCAGGAGGAGTTTGTGCGTGTGAGATAAAGCTTAGCAAGAAAGATGATTTAAACCATGAAAATTTTTACAATCATTAAAGACACCATGATTTTCATACTTTTTACAGTATTTTTTAACTCTGTTTTTCTCTATCCCAAAAATTTCTTCCCTTCTCAGAAAAGTTCATAAATTATGAAACAGACTTAAAACCAAATCTCTGTCTACTTTCATAGCTAGTTCAAAGTAGCAACAAATTTTCTGACATGCAACCAGCAGCTCAGCATACATTTTCGTTATTGACTGCAGGTGTTTAGAAACCTTGCCTGTTATGGCAGTATCATCAATTTATCGATAGCATAAATGCACAACAGGACATTTCAGTATGGGATAAGATAATTAAAGATATTATTTATTGTCCTTTTAAATGCAGTGCAAATTTTTATTTCCCTTCCAACGCACATGAACAAGTGATAAGGCTCCTCTGTTTAAACAGCAGTATTTTCAAAATTCTTCCAGTAGTAGTCTCTTACGCAGGCTTTCTCATCTAGCAGGCTCATGCAGATCCTGCCATCCTCAAGAGTTTTCCAGTTCTGAGTGAGGTAATGTATTCTTTTATGCTGGTCTATATCAATAAAGACTTTTGCTTTCATGACACATTTCAGTGTTTCCAGCACAGAAAGTTTAAGGTTTCCTGTAGAAATCTTTAAATATGGAACCTCAAAGAAAAACATTTTGGCTAAGAAGTTTCAAATCTCTCACCTACATAATTTCATTTGCATTTTATTAAAAAAAAACCAATTAAGGTTACTTTGAGATATCATACAATCCATTAGAAACTGGAAGCAGGGAATGTAATCTTCTTTAGTAGAGGTATGCATTTCATAAAATGACTCCTAGCTTCTCTTCAACCCAGGTCATTTTATTCAGCAGTGAAACAATATCTGACGGACATCCAGAAATGCCACTTCAGTCCCAATTAATCAAGCCTTGCTCTAAAGCACTCTATGTCATTCAGAGGGGCATAGCCCCCAGAATGCCAGGAGGTGGAGAGGGAGAATCCTTCAGGGCAGCAAAAAGGTGCTCCTGTGAGGTAACATCGGGATGCTGATATCCTTCATGTTTGTAGCTGGTGCCACTGCACTGCCTCAACCCCTGGGCCCATGGCAACCTTCACAAGCACACAGCCCATGGTGCTGCTGTTTGTGCACACATTACAAGGTTATGGAACTCAGGTAATGCTGTTCAGAGACTTTCAATTTGAAAATTATACATCAGCAGATCCAGGGTGTGTCTGCTATTATCTGTAATAGGAACACACATGCTTGCCTGCAGTACTGAACATTCACCTCTTTCAATTATTTGTCAAATTGCAAGAACATAGCTCATCACTAAGCTAAATGATTGAAAGAGGCAATTTGTGCTGCTTTTCATGTAGTAAATTTCCCAGCATCATGCTGTCCAGCTTCTTCTATACAAACCTGAGTGGTAACCTCTCCTACTTCATGGATGTGTGTTATATTCATTTCTGACCCCAGAGGGACTCTATATGTAGAATTATGAGCACAGGTTTATTTAGACCCCAAATAAAATTAAGCTGTTTTGAAAACTTTGCTGAAGTTCACACCATTCTTCATTGAAGACTTACATTTGAACTCCAGAGCTTTCAATTTCCTCTCATGTGCGCTGTGTCTTTTAGATTCTATGGCAAACACAGCCTTCAAGAGTTTTTGCACCTAAATCACCTTGTTCAACACTGGCTCCCCACAACTCCCAACATCTCTGAGCTATCATTAAACTACAGCAGGGAAGCAAGGAAGCAGCAGATAAACACTCTCACTGTTCCAAATCTTACTTTGCAAAAGTCCCAGGCAACACAGGGTACGTGGTCTGCCCTTAGGCCAAGAAGAACAGTTGGGAAAAAAGATACATAATTATTTCTAAGTTTATAGTCAATAAGATAGTTAAGCAGCAGAACAGCCAAACAATCCCATGAGGTATATACTCAGCCAGAATTATCAGCAAGTATTAAGTTTTTCAAATATTTATCTCAAATGGTCTTTATATCAGGATTAGCTCATCTCATGGAGAACACTGTAGATACACTTTAGAAATTATAACTTTTGTATATTGCTGGCACATAATAATAAACAGAAGTACTGCAGTAATATTGTAAATGCATAAATGCCAGCACTTTTGAGAAAGTGGATTAAAAAAACACATAACTTTCTGTCTGAGTCAGCACACTCATTTTCAGAGGAAGTTTTCTTAACATTAGTCCTATGAGAAGTCAAATTCACTGCCTTCATAACACAGACCGAGCAAAGCTCCTCTTTTATCTGCCTGAAGGCACAAGAACTTTCCTAAGGGCATAAATTACAGGACAGCTGGGTTCTTTCATCACAATACCATCAGTTGAAAACTTCACCATTAGCCTTTTATGCTCCAACTCCTCTTCAGTTCCCATCTTTTCACAAGGCAAAGTGCATGACTTTTTTTAAACCTCATAATGGTTAAAGACTTTTTTTTCTGCTGCTATAATTGCAACCTCTTGCATATCTTCCAATCTGTTCTTTATCTGTAAGTATGTTTTACACACTCACTTGCTGAAGATCAACATTGGCCCTTCAATCTCAGACCTGTCAGTCTTTTCTAAGACATTGTTTTATTTCATGCTATGTGGGGGGAAAATTCCTTGCTCATTTTCCTATCTGCTCCAGTGCCTAGGGCTCTTCCCTCAGTGCTGACATCACTATTTCTAGCACAGGCAGTTGTGCCCCAATTAAAAGGAATTAACATAGGTCCAGATTAATTGCATTCAGGCTGACAGTTTGTTCATCACCATTATCAGAGCAACAGATGAGAGTGCAGAAATGCTCTGGCACTGCGAACACCATCTCCTTTATCCTTGCTATGCACTCTGGCCTAGTGCTCAGAAACTATGACAATGTGATAGCATTTAATGTGGTTTTCACTCTTGCTGTCTTGTCTGGTCTTATTTGCCATAACACACACTATTGAGGTTTCTGCTGTTTCCCTTTTCTGCCTTTAGACCCTTACCCTGGACCATTTGTTATTCTCTGCAATTCACATTTTATGAAAAAAATGTCTCCACTGTACACTAATTTACTCTTCTGTTTCGATAATAACAATGGTAACTGCTAGTTCTTGGTCTTTCCACATCTGATTTGAGTAGGTGGTCCCAAAACGCTGCCAGGATCTAATTTATTTCCATGGCTTAGGTAACCCAGGTATTTTTCAATACACACAGATTTGGTTCAACTTGCACAATCAGCCAACTAAAACTGTGGGAATCCAGGGCATCCCTCTGGTTGCCCTGGAAGGTCTGGGACCCTGGCAGGGGGTCAGGAACCCCCCTGTACAGAGCCCTGAGAGACACAGTCTCTGATCCCTGTCCATGGAAAAGAGTTTTCAACCCTACAACATGAATTACAAGCCCTGAGTATCTGATATAAGTAATAATTAGTGAGGCATGTGTGCAAAAGTAGAATTTAAGAGATTTTAGATAAGGGATTTGGGGGGCAAGATGGAGGAAATAGGGCGTGCCTTGTCCTTCTTCTTCTCCTTTAAGCCCTCCATGTCTCACTGTCGTGTTGGCACTTTTCTGTTGGATTAGACTAGGGGCACACTGTTCAACATAGGTGATAGATATTGGCAAGCTATTGTAAACATAGTACACGTAGTTTTTAGTATATAATGTTTGTAACATCCCACTGGGGGCAGAGCCCTGCACACCGTCCTGCGAGACAGACCTCAGCAGGACAGAGAGAACATGTTATAGATAAATAAGAATAAACAACCTTGAAAACCAGCACGAACGACTTACGACTTCTTCTTTGGCACGGGGCTGAAAGACAGAAACATTCTACAATTTCGGAATCACTTAAATATCACAGATTCTGACAAAAACAACCTCCATAATTTGAAAAGGCTTGTAATATTATATTAATGCTATTTATTCACAGCAAGTAGCATCTGGCCCAGGGGACGGAAGGTTCCCCTGTATGACTTCAGAGATAGGGAGGCAAGAAGGATTTTTACTGTAAAATTCAAATGTCAGTAGAAGCTTCCAGCAAGCCTCTAAATGTAGAATTTCTCTGTCTTAAACCTAAAGTTTTACAGCTCTCCACAACTATTTTCTTCTCTCCGGATACTGGCAAAACTTGTGTCCCTGTTTAGTAGATTTTCTAGAACAATTAAGGTTGTGTAATAAAACTCACTGGGCCATGATTCTCATGTCCCCTTTTTCTTTCCTGCAAGTATATTTGTCCTTTTGAAACCTCACCTGTCCTCTATGAGTTCTCTAAATTAACTGAAAATGGATCCAATTAACCAGTTCACTGAGCACACCATGTTAAATTCATCTGTCTGCTGATTTGAATATGTTCAGATTCTCCAGAAATTCTTTAACAAGCATTTTCCTGATCTGTGACTTTCCCTTTTTTCCTGTCAGCTTTATCAAAACTCCTGCTGTGTTCATTACTAAAGTGAACATTGAGGCAAAAATAAGTTAAGCTCTGCAACCCTCAGAAGCTTCTCCCAAAGGACAAACTGGACATACACTTTCATCAGCCCTAAAATTAATGCATTCATTCTGCACTATCCTCCACAAACAGTAAATGAGGAATAAACACGACTGTTCTGTACAGCCCATCAGTTTTTGTTTAGTTCAATTACCAACTTTCAAAGCCTGGTTTGCCACTATAGTGACCCTTCAATGAAATAGGAAGTACCTCATAAGGCTGTGACTGGTGAGCTGACACATAGGCCTATTCATTGTATGAAGCCCTCAGATGGTTTCTTGAAGCTATTAATGTGATTAATTCTGGACCAGCACTTAAACATAGCTGAGATCTGTATCTTTTTCAGTTTCCTTTTTATGTACTATTTCCCAGTTTATACCTTTTCTTAGTCCAAAGGACTGATGGACCATGATTATGCTTAAATTTAAAAAAAAACATCAATTTACTAAAATGCTTCACTCTTGTGATCTTATCAGCATTTTCTCACATAAGAATGTCTTACAAACTTATTTCAAAGATAAATATATCAGAATACAAGCACAGCCATAATCTCAGTAAAGCATTGTAGATCAAAAGAATAGCACTATCCTGTCAAACAAGCAATCTCATCAAAATTCTGTCAAACCATTTTGATAAAGGAGAAAAAAGTGCATGAAGTATATCAAAGTGTGAGTACATTTGTATTTCAAATGACAGCATGTGTCCTGAACAGTATAAGCAGGAGTACTGCAGTAAGAAATATGTCTGTTATGCTTACAAAAAGCCTACTCCTACTGCTTACTGAAAGCTGGACATTACAGAAGCCAAGAGCCCTGTGTCTGAAATCGCTTCTCCTTTAACGGGAAAATTTTGCCAATAGCTTCTTGAGAATTCAAATACATTTATAGTCATGCAATCACAAATTAGATAGTCCAAAACTGGTGGTTATTAAATGAGCAAGATACTGCCACAGTAAATGGAGGAACACTAAATGTCATAAGCACCAGCAAAGTATTTGAGCCACACAATCCTTACTCTGAAAAGCTTAATCCTCGCAGACAAGTGAACAGGAATAAAAATGCTAATGAAAAAAGTCAGCATGAAATACTGACAAACTTTTGGCTTGAGTAGTTTTAGAAATGTCTGGGAAACTATATAAATTGTACTTCTCTAACTTTTTTTTTCCTCTCAGAATTGCACTACCATTTTTTCCTCTATTTTTGGTAGTCACAGCTACACAGAAAGCAACAGCTAAAGATTACTAAACTAACCAAAAGTAAACTCTCATATTTGAATTTAGAAACTAAGAAGACAATGTTTCCCCACGTTTTTCCTCTAGAGCACATGCTTCAGCACAAACTATTGGTTCTGTAGCTGTTCACCTCATGACACAATAGATGCATTGTGTCATGAGACAGATCTACTCAGCTTGCATTTCAGCACTACAATGTTGAGATTGCTCTCCTTGGAGAAAATCCTAGTAATAGGAAATCCCTACCAACTGCAGCAGAGAAGAGTTTATTTCTTGTTGTACAGAAGTGTCAACTTCCCTATAATGCCAGATTCCATTTTCATGCAACATATTTTCCCAGCTTTGCAGTTTATTAACAACTAAATACTCAAATTCCCATTTCTCCAACCAGCAGCTAAGTTACAGAACACAGTTACATTTCATTAATATGGCATAATATTTTAAAAAAAAAATTTTCACATCAATATTTATTCTTATGCTGCATGTCTGTGCTTATATCTTTTCTAGCACAGGATTATATTAAATTTGGAGGGGCAGAGGGAGGAAGGAGGTATGTAATGGTGTTCAATGAAAAATAATAAATATCTATTAAATGAATCCCCTACTTTATATGCATATCTAGAAACAACTGTTTAAAACACTAGTTAGATTGTCATTACTCTTAATGGCCTTTGCTTATGCTTATTATTTCCTGCATATTAGCCCCCACAGTTTGTCATTATCAATACACCATTTTACTATATTAATAAGGGACATGAAATTCCCCTTCCTCATAACACAGAGCTCTATTTTCCCCTTCATGTATTAGTTAACTAAACACTCTGTTAACCAGCTGCTAATCTCCTGTGACAGCGTGGCAGTCTCCCACGAGCTGGATAGGTGTGCATACATAATTACACTACAGTGCTAATGTGATGGAGGGAGAGTAAACAGACTTCAGAGGCTGAGCACCCTCTGAAGCTGATGTGCTGCGATTCCTAGAGCCCTGCTGTACAAAATACTAAGTGCACAGGGCATCAGGCAGACATCAGGTAATCTCTTTGGCCACAGAGACACTTATATGAATTTATGATTGGGAAATTGTGATTGCTGCAGTCAGAGCTGCAGCAGACACACATAGAAATTGCAGAGAGCTACAGCGACTTGCATATTGTCAGAGATCATCTTTCTAAACTCTCTGGATAGCTTTCCTAGGTCAAGAGTTTCATTACAAAGGACAACTGTGCCAGCCCTAACTGGCACTGCCTCTGAATGAGCATAGATAAATGCTCTCGGGAAAAGGGCGAGTTGCTTATAATCTCCCATTATTCATGGGTGCTTTACCAGCTGGCAGCAATGCATTAACATGTATGCACTTGAAACCCAGACCTTTAGTATTCACTGAGGTGAAAACAAAGGAATCAGCCATGGATTTCTGACTCCCTGCATCTAAAAGTTAAATATATTTAATAGCAGCTGTGCTAAAATATTGAGAGCAGACACAGCTTCCCTCACTGCACTTGATCACGATCAGTCCTTCAGATGCAATAACTGAGAGGTTTAATTGTTAAGAGCAATGGCTAACAAAGGGCTTTAGCTTGGTTTATCTGTATAACAGATAAAGGTTAAAGCATGCGGGAGAAGCGTAACAAGTAGATCTCTTTATTTTCATAGTAAAAACTTTTGTAAGAAACGACAGCCACTCTCTACCAACCCAGACATAGACCCTGAAACACTGGAAGGAGAGCTACATTTCTTCTTAAACTCTGCTTTGGGTTCAGTGGAGGGGGAGAAAAAATCCATCACACACATCTAAACATGCCATTACAGAACATCAATATTCAAATCCCCATAGGCCAGATTCAGAATCAACACAGTTCAGTCCCATCCAGGGTGAGAACTCTAATTACTGGGAAAAAAAAATAACCAAAAAAGACAGAGATTTGATAAGGCAGATCTTTTTGTACCACTTGACAGAAAACACTCAAAGCAAAGGAAGTAATCTTTACATGGTACATAAATTAGCCTGTTTTCAAGAAAGAATACAGTAAGCTTTATTCTTCAATTATGCTCTTTGACAAGACCAATCTCCAAGGAACATTTACACAAGGATCTCTGATAGAAAGACATCATACTGTAGGGGCAGTAAATTAATTAGGATTTTCATTGCTAAATTGCTAATTGACGCAGGATAAGAATGGGAATTGTAATATACTTGACCATATAGTAGTCTTGCAAAACAACCACAGAATGTTTTTAATTACTAGTTAATTAAGAATAAAGTTCTAAAAAATTACAATAAAATAAACTGCTACTTTATGTTATTCACATATGAGAGCCTGACCATTAACCCATAGAAAATGGAACTACGCCAAAAATTGCAGTATAAACAAAGACAATGTCAGGCACTCACAAAGTTATAAGTAGACCCCAAAATAACAACTACATTAGCTTCAAACTCCTGAGACTTTTCAACCTGCACAACTTGGCATATGGTGTGATAACACAGAAGGACTTAGAGGTTGAGTTTTTAAATTTCCACTAAAAGAAATACTGTTGATGAATCAAGTCTCAGATCCCCTCGCCTTCACCATGAGTTTTTTGCATTGCCCTCATAGGACAAGACTCAGGCCTTGCAGTTACATTAGAGCTCCTCTAAGTATGATCAAATTTACATCCCCAGTGGCCATTTCACTGGCTTCTATTTTGACACTCCTAAAGAGCTGACCAGGCTATGACTGCCAAGTGCCATTAACCCTGCTGAGCTTCATCAGCAGTCACACAACACTGTGAGCACTTACCCAGCACAACCCCAGGCACTGCTCCAGCAGCTGGTCAGAGTTCTGCCACGAGCTACAGGGACAGCAGAGTCCTGCTCCCCACCTCCCATCTTCTCAGCAGAATCCCTCTTTCCACAGGCAAAATGCAGACATTCATGCCCAGCAGCCTTCGTCCCTGTCTCAGGCTCTCCACAGGTGCCTCAGCAAGGCCAAAGCTTCAGCTCTCTGAAGTCCATGGATCTGCTGAGGAGCACAATCTCATAGCCCCCAGGAGCCTCCCCTCCACTCCAGCACTAGCAAGGTCACTTCAATCCTTTTTCAAAGGCAGCCTTGTTTAAGCTGAAGGAAAGGAAACGAGGAACAACAGGGCACTGATTATCACTCACCAGGCGGTGCACACACACCTGTTTTACCTAATGCTCAACTGGGCTCAGCTGATACAAACACCTGGAGAAGGCAGGTTGACTTGCCACTGAGCCCCTTTGCTAACAGCTCTTCAACATAAATGCAATAAAACAAGACAATGAATGCACAGAATTCATAAAATGATAAATGGATCATCTACTTTGTCCTCATTTTCTATATATTGTCATCATCTATGGAAAAAATAAGCATTGAGTCTCAGCTGTAAGTGCATAGAAGTTTGAAGCACAACAGGGAGCACTGAGTAGCAGAGGGAATTAAAACATTTTCATCTCATGTCAAAGAATTTGTTAACAAAATAGAACATGAAGATCAGTATTCCATAGTTCATAAGAGTCCCCTTAGCAAAATCTTCATAAATAACAGCATTAACATAATTGCAGACTACTGACAAGAAGAAATTAAGGATTGATCTGGCATGGATATGGAAGTTCTTCTAGTCTTGCAGTCTGTAATTCCACCAGGGCACACTCCCTAAAATATTAATTGGAACATATGATATGAAGGACAAAAGAAATTTTCGCCTCCCCTCTACTGTCCCCGCAAAATTACTTCTTACATCATATTCTCCGTGGTTTTAAATTAATCTGGCAATGGGGCTAGAGCTTCACAGCCCTCGCTGATAAAAAGAAAAATAAAGGAAGTAGACTTAAATTTGCCTTTGCTCAATTTCATCTCCTAGTATCAGCCTTTCCATATCTATGAGTTATCAAGCAGATAGAGCCAAGACTCCTTCCAGAAATGTATTGCAGGAGGATGGCAGGCAAAGGACATATAGTGAAAGAAAAAAGGGCCAAAGTACAGAGAAGGTTGTGTAGTCTGCACCCTTTGAGACAACTGAACACCCTGATCTGACTCTGCCTTGAGTGGGGTGAAGGGGACTGGAGACCTTCCTCAGGTTCCCCCCAGCCTAAATCATCCTATGGTCTCATTACATCTTGTTCCATTTATGGACAGTCTGAAATAATTCTGTCTACATTCTTGTTCCTTGCATTTGTTAAGTATCCTGTAGGCAGTGGCAGGGTCAGTGACAGGGAGAGAGATCTGCATAAATTTGCAAAATTCAGATGGGAGAACCCACCCGAATGACCCATTCCGTTTGTCCACCAACCTGGTTTCTAGCTTCCCTACAGACAGCTTTGCAGCAAGGCTGACTGTTCATCTTGGTTGTCCTCTGTGGCTGAAATGAGTCCTTGTCAGGAATGAATAAGACATGTTCAGTGTTCCCAACTCTCACAGCATATTTGAAACCTGAGCCCCTAAAGGCACTCGAAATTCTTAATGTCTATTCTTTTTTTCCACAGAGGACATATGTAAGTCCACAAAGTTCTAACTTGTTCCAGATATAAAATATCAGCTCAGACCCCCTAAGACATATCCAGCATGCACTGATTTCATTTGGCATCTCAGGACTTTGGTACTCGACTCATTAATACCTAGAGTTTGCAGTGGTGACATTTGCCATACATTTTGGGCTGGGAGACCCACCTAGCATAATATATACAGGTAGAAATACAGGTAGAAGGGGAACAGATAGAAAGGAAAGAAACCCAGGCAATAAGAACTATGCATAACTGCAGATAGACAGGGGAGGTATAATTCATATGCAAAATGTAACATTATAGCAACTTAATTTGGCTTTGAGTTTATAAGGTAATAAACAAGCCCTAAGAAACTCTTCTGAGAAGCACCACCACTCCCTTGGGCTGAGGTCCTGCTATTTATTTGCCACAGGACTTTATTGTGTCATAAAGCAAAAGCCTAGTGAAGCACAAACAAAGTATTTCTTGCTCTGTAAAACTGTAATATCACACACAGTTATTTACTGCATGGTAACCCCATTATTTTTCGTGTCCTCCCAGTGTTACATGTTGGCATTTGAGGAAAAGAGCATTGCTGTCCCAATTAAAGAGAAACTGCCTCTTTTCCTTTACAAAACAGAACTGTCCATTAGGGACTTCTGACTGCTGCACAATTTTAACATTCTGGCCACCCCATTTAGGTGCTTCCTGAGTGGGGAATAGAGAAGACAATATTACCTGTTTTTAAACTTTGATATTATTAGAAAACAAGCACATTTTATACAATAGATTAATTCAACAGCATGATCAAGTTAAGGATCTGAAGTGCTCTGTCTGGGTAGAGAAACAATTTATTAAGTCAAAATCACAGTCTCAGGCAAAGATTCTAAGTTATGAAAATTGCATAATCAGAAGAAAATTTAATTGACTGACTCTAGTGCAGGACATGCTTGGTACATAACCTTGTATAAGGATTTGGGTTTTTTTTCAAGACCACCATTTGGTTTGTATGTTTATTGGTGTATTAGTACTGGTGTATTAATAAATGCTTTTTATATTCTAGAACCCATATCATGGGATCCGTCAGCGTAGGCAGATAAGAGGGCTCTTTTAGCTTTAATAATGAAAATTTTCCCAAGTAAGGAATTGTGATTTTAGTTCCATCTTCCTCTCATTCTGTGCTTGTGTCTATGCACACCTTAGGGAAAGGGACAGATAACTGTTCTGTCAACATGCAGCACAAGTTTTCATTTCAAGAAAATCTCAGATTTTGGAGGCTATACTATGGAAAGAAAAGACGGGAATCGATCTGAAATTATAGCAGAGACACAGGAAATCAGGGAAATATGAAGAAGGAATGACTGAAAGAACAGAGATGATGAAGAGTGTGTCAAAGGAAAAAACTCCATCACTAGTAAAGCCTGTGTTCCAGGCAACAGGCCTTGCTGGAGCCAGGCTTGTTTCCCATATGTGCAGAATCCATGAAAGACATTTCTGTTCCAAAACAGTTCAACTGAAACAGTCTGCTGGACCTTTGTTCCCATAACAACAGCAATTCACTCCTCTAAATTCTATGAGTTTTCCGCTGTGATGAGAAATATTCTATTCTTTCATTAAAATACTGGGTGAAGCACAGTAAGATACTAAAAACCATCTGATCAATTTACTGTACTTCAGAAATAGTCACTTTCATTTTTCTTTGAGAAATAAAGAGTCTGTCTTGATCGATCCCAGTGAATTCTCCTTGGCGCTATTATAAATTCACACAAACAAATCTATGTAACATGGACTATACAAGTTCATTCTTACTAATAGTCTCTGGCCAGAAGATACTAACAAATAAAGGAAAGAAGGGCAATGTGATTATCACGTGATTTCACAGACAGAAGGCCTCTCCTGAGAGAAGAGTTTCCAGTTTTCAGTTGTGAGGCCTGAGTTTTTATCTCCCCTGAAAAGTTTGCATTTTGCTTGAGCCTTTCAGCTTCCATAGCCATCCTAAATACAGAATATTAATTTTGAAACTCCAGCTTAACATCTGGTCCTAGCCATACATATTTTTTCCCTTGCAGTATCCCTGTGCTAGTAGTCTCTTAATAATTTATTCCTTTAGCTCATATCCCATCAACAAAGCCTCCGGCATATTAACTGAGAAACTGTACACCTTTTTTCATTAGGTACATAAATAACACTTTCATGTGCAGCCATAGCAAAAAGTATATATCCTGCACTTTATGAGCACAGAACAACTATAAAATAAAATGGATACAATTTTAGCCTCATTGATGCCAGTGCCAAAACTTCTTACTGATTTCAATATCGCCAGGATTTGATTTAGGTTCTCAAATTTTCACGGGAGAAATGCTTGCAGATGAAGGCTTCCAGGCTGTGTTCCCTAACCCACAGAGCCAGGTCTGTGGAGAGGACATGAAGGGGACATTCTTCTTTTTATTTTTGCATGAAAAACTGCTGAAATTCTTACACTTTCCTTTTGTCATCTTCTTCCAGAAAAAGAGTGAATGACCTTCCTGTCTATACAATGCCATTTACTTTCCTGGGCAGCCAATGCCAGCAACAGTCTAAAGGAGCAACTTGTCTCAGGAAAGTACAGATTTTATGACTCCTCAGAAATGAGATTTTTAGCTCTGTAAGTTTTGAGAAGAAATAGATCTGCATCTAGGTTTCTGTATTTTTTTCCCCAAAACCTCCTCACACTATCAGATTAACCTTTCCTTGTGTCAGCAATAGGCAGTTTACGGAGTCAGGGTGTTCTGCAGTTTTGCCCTTTGGTATTCAGGACTAGCGAGGGAAGGAGAGAAAGGGACAGAATTAAAAATAAAATAATCCTAGATTTTAACAAGACCTAAAAAATGTAAGTGAAAATAACTTTTACCTGCAAACATGGATTTTAAAATAACATTTTATTATAGTAAGTCAAAACAGTTTGAGTAGTTGTAATGGCAAGTAAATGGGGCTAGATCAGATTCCTCCCTCTCCTTTCCTTCCCCTTTTCCTCCCAGCATTTGCTTATGAATGTGAGCAAAGTACTAGGCAAATAGACCTTCCTGAATGAAGCTGAGGAGAGTATTAAGAAATTTTAATCTCAGGAGGAGAAAATGCAGAGTAACCTGCTTCTTGGGGTGGCAAGTATGGAGGATTAAGTTCTCACAGAAATACAACACTCAAAAGGACCTCCAGAGTTTCTGAGTCTCATTTTCTGCCATTGTATATCTTCTACTAGTAAATTTATGAAGATCCATCACAAAGTGTTTTCCATTTTTGCTCCACCATACAGTAGGAAACTACGTGGAAGGTTTGAAATCATTATCTCTTTCTTCTAGCACCAACAGGGTCTTTGAGGTTAACTGGGGCAGAGAGAGAACTGTAACATCTGCTAACATAGTAATGAATGGTTATCACACCACCTCACAGCTTGCATTTTCTGGGCAAGCCAAGATTTTGCCGCCCTGTTTATAAAGTTGTACTCCATTCCTCCACCCCTTTTAAGATCTGTTCATACAGTTGGATATGGGTGGCCAATTCCCCAGGAATGGGAAAACGTCACTGGTGCCTGAAATCTATTGCAAATCTGGTGCAAACCTATTGCAGCTATCTCATGAGCTGAGCGCACCAGAAATGTGTCCTGGCCTCCCTATTAAGATCAGACTGTCTCAGAAAACAAAAAGATAAGTGAGAAGACAGAAAATCCACCCCTGAATTTGAACTCTGTAAAGCAGCTGAATACATAACGGGCTCACAATATTGATAGTATCATTTAACATTTTTATTATGAAAGATTCAAGTGATGCCTCCCAACATCACTGCACTTTTACTAAGAGCTGGTCATAGAAATCTTTTACTAATGTCCAGACAGATAGACACTGAGCTAGATCATGCACAAAAAACCAAATTCAACATCACAGTTTTAACCAACAAGGAAGAAAAAAAGTCACTTGGAGTTTTGATAATGGTGCATAGATAAGTAGGACACACTACAAGAGCAAAGCAGATTTTCATTACTAAAACCTCTTGCAGGATTGATTTGTGTAGCCATGGCAGTAGAAGTATATAAGCAAGGCTAATGAGCAGAGGTTGCATCTTCTTTAGACAACTAATACAGTGGAAATGAATAAACCATCAGGCACCCTTTTTTGGGTCTGAAAACACAATTTACTAAGTAAATAAAAGCCATATAACTTTTATAAGTGGGAAAAAATATGTAAAGACAATCAGACCTACCAATCTTGGTAGTACCTCTTCAAAAGTGCAAGTAGCATCAGAAACTAAATTCCAAACCAGCATCTGTTTGTTATGCAATCTTCTGTAAGGGTTTTCCTCAACAGATCCACGATGACCGTAGAATTCAAAAAGAAATATAGGGACCTGCCAGGCAGCCAAATTTATTTTGTTTCTAGGACAAGGGAAAAAAAAAATAGAAAACAAACATCCTTAGATTTGGACTACTTGAAGTTGTCCCTGCTCATTGCAGGAGGAATTGGAATATGTGACTTTAAAGGTCCCTTCCAACCCAAAATATTCTATGAACTTCTTTCTTTTTTTTTCCCCTCAACACCAGTAGAGAAAGGCTCTGGGCTTGGTTTCAATTGTACCTGACGGTGCAGGAGGCAAAGTACAAAATCTTTTGTCACACTATTGCATGAGCTCTGCAGCAGCAAGAGGGAGAAGGCATCTTGCAGGACACAGTTCATATCTTAAGATTACCTGAACCACACTGTACTGCTTTCAAATCCTGGAAGGCTTTTCCCACCACTGGAAGACAAGTTTTACCATCTCTAGCTAAGGATTCAACTTCAAGTGATAGATTATGTTTCTGCCATATTTAAACATTTATGTAAACTTTGTCTGTACATTTCTCCTTTGCTTACCTGAATGCTGTATGCCTTAACAAACTGCACTTTCTTAGAGAAAAGTACTACATATTAAATCCTAACTTCATAGCTCTATTACAGACACATTTAGTGAGATCAAGATTCCTATATTCTAGTACATTCCTCTCTATATTCAGAACAATTGTTATCATTTGAACAATGTTCATAGACACATTTTTTTCCTTTCATTGTATGAAATCAAACCTTTGATATTATTTTAACCTGAATAAACAGCTATCTTAATAGTGCTGGCATCAAAAGCCTATTCATCCCATTATACTACACACAGGCATAACACAAGCACATCACAAACTGCCCTGTGAGACAAGAGAACAAAGCAGAATAAAACATGGCTGAATTGATGGACAGGTTTTGGACCAGAGTGTGTATCAGTGATAAGAATTATGATTTTACTGCTGTATAAATATTGCAATATGCACTATCAATTAACAATTTCCAATATTTTCTCAGAGAGCCGATAAAAATTATTAAGCTTCAGGCTCATTTCAGCAATGTTTAAATGAAGGTGGAAACCTACAGCATGAATCAATCTACTGGCATAGTCACCTAGGATTTAGGAATATAACTCAAGTAATTTTTTTCTTATCTTACAGAGTACACTGTAGAAGGTATTTCAATTTATTGTGGATAACAATCTATCAAAATAAACCTGCTCAGGACATACCCTGAATACAAATGAGGCAGCAAGAAAATATAAGGGAAACATGAATTTTTAATTAACCCTGTCATGGCTCACAGATTCTGAAGCTCTTAGTCTGAAAACAAAGATCTTCCAAAGTTTTTACTCAATTTATGTGCTTCTATAACACAAAATGTAAAACCTATTAAAACACACCATAGGCTATTTTTAGATTAGGAAAGCACAGAGATGAAACTCCACTGGTACCGTGTAGAGCAACAAATTCCTGGATCAATAGCACCAGTTTGAACCAGGTATTGCATCCCAGTCCCTCAAGTCACCAATCAAGGTACAATGCCAGCTGCCTCTCTACCACACCAGGTTTAAATATCCCGCTCTGAACCTAATATCCTGCTGTGAAGTAGCTTGGTTTGTGGCCACAGGCTACTTAGTTTTACTTTCAGATCCACAATTCATCTGCTAAAGTGAGACCACCAGCTCCCATAACCTAGCATGGCAGAGAGAGCATTTCCATCTCACAACCATCAGTTTTCACATGCAAATGGCTGAAGCCTATGACCAGAGGTCAAGGAAATCAATAATTTCTCAATGTCTGTGCTCTGATGAAAGATTTCCATGAGTCAACCAAAAGGATTTGTAAAAGCAGCACAGCAAGACAGGGGCTTAAGGTGGAAGCAGAAGGCACAAAAAAGGCTGCCAGAAAGTAACTCCCTGTAGAGGGGTACCCTATAGAGCCTTAGAACTACTGATACAGACATCATGAACACACTGCCTTTGTTCTTTATTTCCAAACAGAAACACCTTGGGAAGGGCCCTGAGATCATTCCCCTTCTGGAGGCTTGGCTGCCTGTGTTCAGGGCCAACCTGGAGACAGGACTGCCCCTTCCTCCTGCTGCCTCTGGAGGGGCTCCAGAGAGTGCTGCAGGAAGATCTCGGTCCCTCAGGAGCTGGTTTAATTGTGCCTGCCATGGGGCACCATGGAGCCAGACAGGGATCCCCACCTGTGAGCCCACATCCATGCTGGGCTTGAGCCCAGCACCACTGCCAGGCAGCTGCCCAGAGTCCCTGACTGCCCTGCTCCTGGCTGGGACCATGGCACAATGATGACTTGGCTGCCCAGCCTGGCCCTGACACAGCACCCAATCCAGGGAGACACCAAACCTGCAGGATCCTGACACTGAGTATTTTGCAAAGATTGGCAGAGAAACCTCTTCAGAAAACATCAGGTACTTTGCCTCTTCCTCTGTACATTAGCAACAGTAATCCCCTGAAGAATGAAAGACTTTAAAACAGTAAACTAATTAGCTGATAAATAGGTGGTTACAAACTATTATTTCTGGCTGAAATTAATGTAGCAGTAGTATTTTGATAAATTCTAATAGGAAAAACATGGAAGCTTCTTCATAGTATTAAATATAAGGAAAATTAAAGTGCTGGCATTTTTATGGTGTTCTAATTAATGAGAATCTAGAGTGGAATTCTCATACAAATACAGTACGTATTGTCTGACAAGCCCATTAATAACAGAAGCTAATTATGATTAGTGCTATCACACTGAGTACTAAATGAATTAACAATAATGAGGCACTCCTAATACTATCATCACATTTGTGCATACATTTTAATGGATAGGTTTCACCCTGATTAGAGCAGATAAGTTATTAGCAGCAAACAAAATTATCACTTCCATTTATCACTTTTTCTTTGCTCTGCATTCAGAAATCAAAGCTCATTTCTGAGAAAGTGTTACTCATTAATATCAATGTTTTTCCAGCCCTTATCAAACTGTTCTCACAATGGTTCATCAAAAGAAACTCCAATCATATGGCACTATTTCTAGTCCTAAACATTTTAACCAGGGAATATCACCTTCTTTGAGCTTCTTTACTAGGGTGTCAGGTATCTGGAGCCTTCCTGTAAGTCACTGGGCAAAAGATAACCACGTTGCCACCACTTAGGAACCTGAATTGAAAAAAGCAAATCCAAAGAACTGAACTTACTGGAAAACTTGAAAAATGAAAGAGTCAGCTTCAGACACAGTGATGAGCAAGCAAGTCCAAGATTAAGAAGTCACCACAGCAGTCAGGACAGACCCTGGTCGGACTTGAACACTTCAGTCTCTAGTCCCCAGCCAGAAGTGGATATGCACATACTGCAGGCTCTGAGCACAGCAAACCCAACATTGCCAGGGCGTTTCTAACACAGAACATGCCCTGTATTTGTGCAGTAAATCCAGTGTGTAAGGAGAAGGGAAAGGGGATGTGAACAGAAGCAGGATTTCCTGTGAAAATGCGAACACCTGCCAGCAGGTACATGGCCAGTGCAGCGCTTCCTGCACAACCTCAGCATGCCAAGCCATCCATGCACAATCCTGTGAGCTCTGAGTGGCTGCACTGAACAACACACACACTCTGGTCACTTCTGTAAGCTCAGCATGTGGGAGCAGTACCAGGCTTGGCCAGGCTAGAAGACATTCTCAAATTTTATACCACTATAAAATGTCCTCACAATCCACTTGTGCACCATTTCGACTAGAAGATGAGCATCACCTAGGAAAGCCCTATCAATTGCTATCCTCTGATGAAGGAATTGACTGATGCCATTTCTTACTTTGTCTCTGTTGATTCCTCTGCTGGCACCAACTGATGTAGTTTCCCCTTCTAAGAACTGATTCTGATGCAGATGCACACAAAAAAAGTAGCAAGGAAAAAAATTACTTTTAGACAAGTAGGAAGGGCTAGTGGGGAAAAAAGTCAGGGAACTGGCAGAAGTAGAAGTCTGTATACAAAAGAAGAATAAATCTGAGCATGAGTGGACTGTTTGTATAATGGCAGTTGGATGAAAAGTACTTCCCAGAGAGGACAGCTTTTGCATGATTTATGTTACTTCCTGATGTTCATCTCTACTTACCTGTAATTATTTATATTATCCCTGCTTGCAGTATGTTGTTTCAATTGGTGTCAAAAAGTCAGCTAGTTTCACGTGATCATGGGATATCCTTTGGATTCTCTCGCTTCTGTACTACTCTCAGAAACTCAAAGCCGGAGTACAACTAAGTGCTTCCTTACAATCAGTTCACAATCAATATAACCAAGTCTTTTGTGGTAATTTAGTGCATTGGTTTAAGGAAGAAAAAAAATTGTTTCTTGTGGTGAACATTTGAAATCTATCCACTAATGGTCTGGAGCTATAAAGCCTCCTTGAGAAGAAGTTCTCTGTATTCCAAATTACAGTGTGGCAGCTACAAAAGCAGGACTTGCATAGCAGTTCCCAATACATAGAAGTATTCACGAAAATTCATGCAGAGTAGTTTTGTTGGGTTTTGTTGTAGGTTTGTTTTTGGGTTTTATTTATACAGAGGAGTCAGATAGTATTATTTCACTGTTAATGTTTCTGATTTATATTGACAAAGGTTATCAGGACACAGAGTTTGCTGTTCACTATGAAATACTGCTCTTACTGACTTCCAATTTCAGGCATATTCATGCCTTACAAGATAGTAGAATACAATCTAATTAAAATTTGCAGTGTTTTCATTTGGGAAGGTGTTAAAGGCAATAAATTTTAAAGTGTAATCAGGAAGTAGCAGAGCTGGTTTTCACCTCACTTATACTGGTAGCTCAATGAAAATAATAGTGTTACACTAGTGTAACAACAACCCTTGGAAGAAAAGCTAATTTTTCAGAAGACTTGGTCCGAGGTCACAATCTTCAAATAATAGCTTTCTTCTTGAATAAACCTGAGCATTTCACTGGCCTTCCCAGTAAAAAAAAAAAAAAAAACTCTTACAGTAACATGAATACAGCTATCATAATCTTTAAAAGGTATGTTCTGCAGTTAACATGTACCAGCCTATTTCACTATAATGCCCACTTTTAACAGATAGCCAGTTCTGGTTTGAAACACAGGCAAATCATTGAAGAATGCAGTATGTATTTGTTCAATGGCTCATCAGTACACGTTGCAGTTATGGTCACTAACTTAGGATCAAACCTAGCAGCATAGGTTCAGGTAAAACTTTGGGTGTTTCTTGCATTGGTAAGGAGCCCTGTTGGCCTGGGCTCGTGACCTACTCAACAATCAGACAGAGCTTGAGATTAATGCATGATTTTAAAGACAGTAGCAAACAGAAGAAATAAATGTAGTATGTCTTTTCGCAGCACACTTTCAGAGGGGAAGAAGAACTGCTACCCTGGAACAAATCTACAGATTTCTGTTTATCTAGAACAGAACCTAACATTAAATACCTGTTGCGGGCAGTGAGGGAAGACAAGCACACAATCAATATGATTGATAAGCAAGCTCCGATTTATTGAATATTCTGAGGGTTCTTATAGGGTTTTCTATAGGCGGTTTCTCAATAACAGCTCTGATTGGTTAAAGATCATAGTTACATTTCTCTTACTTGCAGTTACAGCTTAAACAAAGCAAAGCCTTAACAAAGCTCTAACACAGCAATCTCTCTTAAAGGTACATCTTCTTTTAGGGACATCTAGTCTCTACATCCTGTTCCTGCCAAGTTCTTCAGCTCTGCCAAGTTCTTCATATCTCAAGGATAGGCTGTGCTATCTATGTATGCGTGCAAGCTACAGTGTACTGTCTTTCCCAGGACTGAACAGAGTATTGTTCTCAGGCCTGACAGTCTCAGGCCTGACAGGGATTTTCTCAGGCTACACATGATTTTAGGGTCTCATACAGAGGAATCACAGAATAGCTGGTCTCTCGATCCATGACCCTTCTCCTGAAGCCATTCCCCAACAAATACTTGTGAAAACCCCTTCCTCAGCACACCCAGCTACTTAAGTGCCTGCTGGCACACAATTCCTGTGAGGGATTGATCCGCTTCTCTGCAGGCTAATGTCTGAGGTTCAGCCTTTCTTAAACACTCCTGACACTGTTTCTAGTATTTGTTCTTCACCTTGTTTCCTGCTAAATTCAACGGCAGTTTGCAAGTACCTCCTACAGTTATTCATTGCTCATGAATACTTCCTAAAAGGAATTACCTTTGCTAAAGAAAGGCAGAAGCACAGGTAGCTAGAAGTGTGGGAGAAGCTGAGTAACTTAGGTGCGTAACTTTAAAAAAGCATTGATTGTTTTTATTAAACACCAGAAAGATTTAATATTTCTGCATGAAGAATCTCAGCAACAAAAGATATTATCAACACTGACTGATAACAAAGGCATGCAGACCACACAGAGAAAATCATGTGCAGTTCAGTCTCTTAAGATGTCTGATGCTTAAGCCTAACCATTTATTAAGTAAATTACAGCATTACTCTTGCTGGTTCAACCAAGCCCATGATGTTGAGACATTTTGTTCAGTCTGGATTTCCAATTTTTAAGGGAGAGGTTTGAAAAAGAGTTTTAGACTCTGGCAAGACACAAAAGAACGATTCAAAGACTTTAAAATCTTATTTGAAAAGTGAACAACTGGCAGAAGCTTTGAATGTTTCATTTTTCTCTGAGAAATTCAGAAGCATGATGAGATCAGAGTCTTGCATGAAGACACAGTACTTGCATAGAGAGGAGTTTAGAATAGGGCTGTTAAGAAGAGGGCTTGTTTGAATCTTTTACAAAAAGGCATGGCAGAATGTAGACAGAGGTAACAAATTATTTTAACAGATTGTTAACAAAACAACCTATTTTATAGGTCATTTCAATCTCGTATATCAAGGTTCAATGCCTTTCCAAAATATGCTGTTGACAATACAGATGAAACGAGATGCTCTGCTCTGTAGAGGAAGTATATTTTCCCAAAGGTTCCTTCCAACCTTCAAAACTAATAGCAAAGTTAATGATTCAGTGGAAACAAGAAAAGCCTCCGTATAATGAAAAATATTATGAAGTCCCAATCCAGCACATCAAATAAATATGCACTTATAACAGCAGAGTTCCAATTGTCTCAGTCAAAATACTATCAAGGTGCTCCTCCAGCAGCTCAGTATCTACACACTGGACAATCATATTGTAAGAAAGCAAGAGCTTAGAATTTAAGGAGAGGGAAAAAAAAAGCTAGACAAAACATTGGAGAAATGAAGTATAAGCCTGTGTCACACATCAGGGGGCCCAGAGGGACCTGGAAGTCAGAGAGGGACCATGCAGGAAACTAATAATGAGCTGGTGGTGAAATAGAGCTCCTAAGACTTCCTATTCCTATCACAGTCTCTTTTCCCATTGCACACCCAGTAAGTACTGGGGAGGATCCTTAGTGCACACACTGGCAGGGTGGTAATACCCTTAGAGGGAAGAGATTAGTTTAAGCAACATACTTCTCCAAGGATATTTTATATTCTGAACTTCATTAGAGAGAACAAACATGATACAAGAGAGAAAAAAACCTACTGGAGTCATCACGGGAGTTCCTGTTTCTTATTCAAAATTAACTGATTGCAGTTTGTGCTGGAGACTAACAGTAAGAAGAGGTTTATTTCACCTAAAAAGAGAAGGCAAATAAAAACATAATGATTTGCATGTGGAAGGTGATAGAGAGTCACCTTTTCTGAAGAACAGAGTGCAGAGTACGTATCCAAATCTTTTAGACAAACCTGTCTAGCCAGTGGGCTCCAGTTCTGAAGAAGAATTACAGAGTATTTGAGCAGACAGCAATGCAATGTCCCCTTCTCCAGTCACATACCCAGGATATAGTCTAAGACAACCATAAAGTCCTTACCAAGTCCTTTTTCCTGCAAGAGGTTCCTTTACATGTGCACCTGGTCCCAGACACAATACACATCTTTAATTGCACATCACCCAGGTTTCAGCTCACATATGGATCATGCTAAGTTTTATTACAACAGACTGTTTCCTACAATGATGATGATGATGTCTTAAACCACAGTAACAAGATTCATTTTCATCACAGAGCAAATCTAAGTCAGTATTGCCTTCCAGCTCTGCATTTATAAAAGTGTGAATCTCAAAATGATGTTGAGGTACCTGTTAGACTAGACTATTAAGTGGCAGCTGCTGGAAAAGCATATTTAGATTTATTTAGCCTGCAGAAATTTTCAACACATCATAAGTTTAGTGCATATAAAATGTACATTAAGACATTAGGGCTCATAAAAAAAAAAACACTAATGGCCAGTTGTGTGTACATTGGTTCATCTGTAAAGACAGTACAAGTGCTTGCAGTTAGTTCAATCCTTGTTCAGGCACTTCTTCAAACTCATTGGCTTGCAGATTCCCTGCACACCTTTGCTTCCCAAGGAGAACATGATGGTTGTTGTCATGCCAAGTGCTACACAGTTTAAGCTGTATGAACCTTTCGTGTTTACTGAGATGATCAACATAAGCGCACAGACACCAAGAGTATACTGACTATTCATTACAGAACTTTCATTTTATGCACCCTTAGAGATGTAAATGTCCAAGAATATTTTTTTCTTAAGGATCAATAGACCATCAGTACTCTTCCCAAGTTTAAGGATGCTTTCCAAAACTGACCATTGTGATGGGAGAACTTATCACTTTGTTCACCAGCCTTAACTGACAGATACTGATTTATCTCTCACTCAAATTCCGCCCAAGTTGCATATAAGACATTGTTCAGGAAGTATCATAACACTTCTCCAGCAGTTCCAGTGCCCTTAGTTTTAAGATACTTCTTATTCAGGAACTTTACCTTCAGCGATAAGGAGACACCGTGCAGCTGATTTTCCATCTGAAGATTTAAGTCCCCTCCTTCATTAAGAGCTAAACACTTCTAGTAGGCTTTAATGGTAGATCAGATTGCCATTCTACTAAATCTGTGGATGAATCCCAGTGCTGAAATAAGTCCTGTAAGGCATCTATCAATTCTTTTTCTCCTAATATTCCTGAAGGATTGTATTTGGAAATATATCAAGACTTTGATAAAGTTTTTTAATGTAAAAAAATTTAAAACTTGCTAGAGACTATCGAAATTAATTCTTTTTGTACATAAAAATGCATTAGATTTTATAATTATTGATCTATACTTAAAGACCATTTATTAATTTTTCCCATAGCATGTATTAATATCTTGTTCAAAGCATTTATTCATTGTTGTGCCTTTCTGGAAAGAGTTTGAGTTTCTGCAGCATCACAGTAAAATTTTATCCCCATGTTTAAAATCAGAGTTCAGGCAATTTCCCTTTTAGCCTTTCAATGACTTATGATACCACATCTGTCTCTATTGATAATGACACTCCTTTTAACATATGAAATACAATGTGTATGCATTTCATTGTTCTGCATTTAAAATCAAGCACATGAAGGTAATTCTGTCTTATTTCAACTTTTGACTTTTATAAAGAACTAGTTCTTTACAAACTCTTAAATTCATTAAAATTTTACAATTAGAAATCCAATACCAAAATCAATTAGAAGAGTTCCTCATTTTATCTTCATACTATTCATCCGGATTTCTAATTTCATTTTAATAACTCCTCTTTTAAAGATTGTAAGAGCTATGTCATACATATCTATTACATTAACATTTTAAAAAGCCTGAAATGGAAGATGGTTAGGGGTTTTTTACTGTTCTATAAATACATTGGAAGAAAAATACTCTCCTTTTAGTCTAATAAATTACTCCACACTAAACAAGGAATTTTTCTTCCAAACACTTGTTCATCAGTCAGTCTTAGATTTAGATGACTAAAAAGAATCAAAATCTATTATTTGCCTGCACTGTACATACACTTTGGAATGTATAATTTGGGAAATTAAAACTTCCTTCTTATCTTTACAGAAAAGAAAAAAAGAAAGATAGAACATTGTTACATATCTTTTTTGTAGGTATTTAATGAAAAACAAGCTGTGACTTTGGAAACACCACTTCAGTGAACCAACATAGCTATAACTGGCTATTTCATGTGCTGTGCCCTTTAAACATATTTCAATTAAAAATTAAAGCCACCATTTCTCTTCACAAAAAAAGCTATTTAACTCACTGTCTTTGTTTTGTTGTTATTGTTCTATCACAATACAGTCAGTCATCACAAGCACACAAAATCTTTGCAGATATAGTTAGAACTACCCTATACTGCAACACTTCTACGCCAATCCTGAAATCAGGTGGTTCTTCCAAGTGTCTGGGAACCCATCTCACTGAACAATGTCAAGTAGTGCCAGCTGTTAGAGAATTGTTTCTTGAAATGTGCAAATTACAGTAAACAACAAATACCATGTTGCTGTGGAAGATGCACCATTTCACATAGCAAAATTTCCTTGCATAACACCACCCCGAGTGAGAAGTAAAGGACCAGCGAATAAAACTTTAGCTGCACCAGGATCTTATGATCCTACTGAATTGTTCCAACAACAAAATGGGCTCAGCCCACAGACAATTCCACATACACCATGACACACAATTATTAAACTGCAGAAACAGATTTTTCCTGTCAGAGACCCAGAATCAGTTTTTTTAAATCAATTTTTGTTGCAATTTCTGGATTATGATGCATGATATATTACATAAGAATTGAAGAAACTATACATGAAAAAGGAATAATTTTAAACTGTAATATTAACAGACCAGCAGCATGCTTCTTGTTCCTATTACAACTTTATGGTTATAACACTATAACTTCCTATAAATCATTAATGAAAGCTATGATTATTATTTTTCATTATCCAGTTGTACTACTATGTGTGCAATAATATTACACATTGCTTGCTACATTTTCCACCTCAAAATTGCTTGCTTGTTTTTAGTGGAATACAAAAGAGCAATGCACACAGCTGTGTTTGAGTAAGTGTATTTGAAAACAAAAAGTGACTGGACCTTGCAAGTTAAAAAGCAAGCTAACTGACTCAATATATTAAAAACACAGAGCTCCACTATTTTTTATTTGTAGACTGTTGAAGAAGTATTTTTTATGGTTGATTTTTTGCTGCAGTTCAGCTTTAAGTATTTTTGATTTTATTTTATAGAACAGAGATTTCTAAAATTGACTTTGAAGCATAATATGGCCTCAATAGTAGAAGACTTTTTTCAGTGCTGCATTGTAAAATCATAGCAAAGAAATGGTAGGATAGCACAGATACATGTATGAGAATTATGTGGTAATGAATTAATAAGCTTCAGCACTGTTTAATGGCTTAGTTCTGCTCAAGGACAGAGTAAAATGAAGTAACTGGGGGAATAGATAGATGACATCTATCTTCTAATAGAAGATGGATGATTTCTAGACAAAAACTGTCTGTGACAATACAGTATCTCCCGTGAAAACATAAGAACTGGGAAAACATTACAAATTCACAGACTTCAACTATTTTGCAGCTGATGTTGACTAACAGATTCAGATGGTCCCTCTGAACACTGTACACCTTCATCAAAGAACATTGTCTATAAAAGCACAAAATAAGCACCAATCAGAGGGAGTAACATAATCTTTCTAAATTATTTTTGTCAATAAATACTCTGCAGATTGCTTTCATCCTTATGTTTAATGGATCCATTACTACAAAAATATGCTAAGAAAGAGCAAGCCCATAGTGAAGTGTGCTCTAGGTCTGCAGTCACAGAGGACCAGCACAGAAACCTTGGAGGCAGCAGATCTGAGTAAGAAAGTGCTTGTTGTCATAATACCCCAAATTCAACTCAGAGGAATCGCTCCTTAGAAAATGTTCCTTATCTCTCTGAGACCTTAACTACTGCTGAGCACATTTTTTAACCCCACTGACTTATTAAAAAAAACAGCTATCTTTGGTTGGTGGTTTTTCCTCAACGACCTTAATAAACCATATCTAGAGGTTTTTTGGTCATTATTTGTGTTCAGATTTAAACACTGCTGCAGTTCATTTTTTTAAGTTTTCCATTTTTTAATATTACAATATTGTTCTTCAAAGGAATGCAAAAATTCTCTGGAGATAATTTCCATCTAAAGTGGTGAGGAACGGTAATGTGGTAATGAAGAAGTAGTAAAAAATAAATCAAATCAAATCAAATCATTTAATCTACTTCTAAACTTCGATAGTTTGCTGTCTCTGATCAGACTATTTTTATCTTAAGGGTGAGTCCTTGCATAGCAATATACATGAAAATATCAGAAATTGTTCAAAGGAGAAGCACTCGTCAAGTAACTCTCAATGGTCAATGTTTCATCAATTCTGTGACAATCAATATCAGTTTAACCATAAGTCTTTTGAATTAGGTACTCAGGTGACATAAACCCATTAATACCCCATCACATTCCTGAGGCACTTTATACAAATTAAATTGTTGTTAATTGAGCGAGGGGTGCTCCTGATTTGGCTATTATCATTTAATTGGTTTCAGTAGAGCGAGCACTGTTATTTTCAAAGATACAAATAAGATCAGAACAAAACCTTACTGATTATGTGACTTCCCTACCTTGTTTTATTAAGGAGTTCCAAATTAATTGTTAGTTAATGAGATTTTAAAATAAACTATTAATGGTAGTTGTTTTCACTCTTCTCAAACACTTTTCCAGATTAACCACATTTAGCATTTATGCTGCTTCTTTTTTACAACCCACTCATCTACTTTTCACAGCTTTTTGGTAAAACTCTCATGTCAATTAACATGAATACTAAGCTTTTTTCAGTGTTGACTTGATAAATTAGTGAAAGAGAGAGAGAGAGAAATTCTGTTTTCAATGAAGTCACTACAAAAAGCTTCATAGATTTCAATTGGAGAAGGAACAGTTCATTCAAAGATGAGATCTTCCCGCTTGAAATTGTTGGGTAGGTATTTAGCTAGTTAACAAAGGGAGGCTTGAACTCTTCACTACAAATTCTGCATGGGTCTCAATATCCAGATCTGACTGAATTTTTTCCAGTCCTGGTATTCCAAAGCATTGCCCTGCTGTAGGACAAGAGCTTTTTTATTTGATAAGGCTTATTTATGAAAAGGCAACCAATTTCACCAAGGTCAGATATTCACCTGATATATGCACTGAGAGCATCCAGAGTCTGACAAAGGACTCAGTAACCATTGCTCCGGCATTTTCACTGGAAAGCAGCCTCTCCACACTGACATTCAGGACACTGCACCTTACTTTCTGTCTCCAGCCCTTTATCTGCGTCTGAACAAGAGTCTTCATGGAGGAAGCGTTGATTTCATTCATGCACTGTATACTACAGGCAGAAAAGTCCAAATGGTAGATTCCCCCATTAATTATTCTTAGGAGTTTTTCTGCTTGCACTGAAAAATGGATCATGGGCAGTAGGATCCATGACACAGTTACTTTTGACTGAGAATGCATGATCTCAGTCTGTATTATTGGAAAATAAGAACTGACTTTGTATTAGCTGAGGTAGAAAACATAAAGCCATGATCATCAGATTTATAGGCAGAAAAAATGTGCAGAGTTATGAGATTTTTATTTCTTCTTTACCTGAGGTTAAATTGTAATGGTAACAATATAACCAGGATAAAGCAGTTCCTGCAGAAGTGATATAAACGTGAGTCAAAGTTTAATCCACAGAATAGCCTACCCAATGCAATATGGAACAAACCACTAGGTATGGTTTATAGGAATATGTAAACTGTATGGCTTACTTTAAAAAATTGCATGGTCCATGGAGCTGCTTTTTCATTTTTTCTACATGCATTGTCCTATTCAGGTATAAAAAGGAGGTTGAGTTTGTGAAAGATACCAAATTGCGGGCAGACTTTGCTTGTTTAAGGTATTTATTTTGATGCTGGGAAAAAGAAGTGTACAGTAGTGTTTTGTTTGGCTTCTGGTCAGGATCCCCAAACACACAGACACTGGAACAAGGCTGACCCACCCCTACCTTTCTAGGATTACAGATCTTACAGCCAGTTTGGAATTGTCAGGTTTAAACACTGTGGGAAAAATATTTCAGCCAGATCAAAAGCATCATGGTGTGGCAGCTTGACCTGGGCTGGACACCAGGTGCTCACTGAAGCTGCTCCATGACTCCCCTCCTCAGCAGGGGAGAGAAAATATAACAAAAAGCTTATGAGTTGAGGTAAGGGCAGGGAGAGATCACTCACCAGTTTCACTCACAGGAAAAACATACTTGACTTAAGAGAAATTAGTTGAATTTGTTACCAATCAGAACAGACTAGTGAGCCATAAAACGAATCTTAAAAACTCGTTCCCCACACCCTTTTCCTCTACAGAGTAAAAGCATAAAAAATTGTGATCAATATAGTTCTTCAACCCAGCAAATTTATTTTTCTTCAGAACCAATTTATAGCATTCTTTTGTCTTCAAGTCTTAGTAAATTAACAATGATTATAAGAAGGCACATTCAGGTGAAACATACACACATCTTACTCTGTAAGATGAAGGTATCCTTCATCTTCACGAAATGAAAGGCTGCTCACAAAATTGCACTGGATCTATTAATGCATTTGTAAAACATTTTAGATGCAAGTTGACAAGTCTCTTTGATAAACTAACTTTGGAAGTCTTTTTTCCAAACTAAAAGCCTATTAATCAAGTAGAAATCATCTTAATTTTAATATGAACATATCTCTTTGCATTGGTTTCTTCTGTCTCCCTCACTCTGATTTTAGAGATCAGTGTAAAATGTTGTCAATGTGGTTTATTTCCAACAGTGAGCTTTCAGTTTAACTTTGTCTTGAAGCAAGGACAAGGAATCTCAGACCAGTACTATAGGTAATTCCACTTATTATGGGATACTTCAGACCTGGTGAAGCATTAAGTGATAGTGCCCAGATGTGAGAAGGGATTCAGAAATGGAGTTTTGTAGACTATCTCTTTGTGTGGGGCTCTGGACTACCTGGCTTTTCTCTGTCCATCCACACCTCTGGATCATTTCTGCAAATTCAGAGAACCTGCAATTTCTCTCTACTCTCAGAGCTGGAATCTTGGAAAGCAACATAATTGAAATTTCATTTGCAGGGCAAATATTATACCTGGGTAAAATGAGTTACATCAGCATAAGAATAAAGTGAGTAAATTAGCAAAACTAGGTTGTTGTATTACTAACATCACTGTCACGTACAAGTTTGAAAGCACGGAAGATTAAATGCTTGAAAATCTAGCTTCAAATTACAATTTGTATTGAAAATTGCTTAGTCACAGCAGTCTAAAATCATTGGTGCTCAGACTGAGACAGCAATAGCAAAAGAGTGATAAGTTATGGGATGTGAGGCATTGCTCAAACTAGGCAGCCAGACAGAGGATGGGGTAAAGAACTCTATGGAAAATTACAACAGTGCAAAAATTAAACCATGGGTCCTGCAAACTGCAACATTGCAAGGAAAATCAGTTTGTTGCTCTAGTCTGCACAACATATTGGATATGACCCTGGAGATAATGCAAAGAAATTTGGGAATAAACACTGCAGAAAAATTGAGCATTTTGCTGAGTATGGTATGTTGCTTCCTGTAAAAACAGGTAAATAAAGTTACTGCTCCAGGCATGACTCTTAAGTTTATACATAAATATTCCAATGTACATTGTGTTGGAACTCATATTTCTGCTACATCAGAAGGACAGACAGAGGTGATAAATTAATGTCAAACAGCAGTTCTATGGTCTCTCAATTACTTGAATTCACTTGCAATGCTTTTGAGGTTTGTCACTTGCTGACCCTCCACTATATGCAGTGAGTGATCTGGCATACCAATTTCTATGTTTGGTTGGTACAAGCATATGATTTTTTCCCAGATAGTACACTTGCTGTATTCCATATTGTGCAAAGTTATGGGAAATATGGAAATACCCACTTGCTGTAATATTCTAGCAGCACTTCATGCTACTGTAACAGACTAATGTCAGTGACTGTACTGGAAAAAACATTGCCATGTAAAGGGTTTGTTCACAGAAACAAAATGCAGTCTTCTGATTCATACAATAGAAATATTTACATTAAAAGAAATCAGAAGTCATATTTGCAAACTGCACAAAGACATCATTTACCCTGGTAGACTGTGTACTGCTACATACTGTTGTGCAAGAACAGACAGACCTACCCAGCATTTAGTTCACTCAGTAGATTTCTCCACTTCAAATGGGTATGCTACAGATTTAATTCCATGTCCAAAGCTTTTTAAAGAATGACAGCTATGTTTCCCAATAATCAGTCTAAAGTCTGACATCAAAATAACGGTGTTTAATTGGGAAAGGTTTTTTAAGCCCTGTAGTACAACCTTACCTTTGCCTTTGTGCTGTATTACAGCAGCTTCACAAGGTGAGGAAGAAACTGAGCTTTGTCAGTTGCCACCTTATGTTGGCAGAATTCTCTGGTTTTGTGCTTATTGTCTTCAATAAGAGTAAAATTCAGAATGAACAAATACAATTACATAAGTTTCATCCCCACCACAATCACAAATATGTTCTGGCTTAAATTGTACAACATGGTATATTTTTCCTTAACTGTGCATCTGCTGCACAATTGTTTAGAGCACAACTTCATGAAACTGAAAAGACTCAAGGCAGTGAAATGCTGATTTGCAAACAGCCAGGTATTTATATTACTGCACACTACTGTGACTGCCACTGCCTCCATCTATGAATGGTGACCTTCTACAAAACTTGCAAAAATCTACAGGACACTGAAAATACCATTGCATTTGAACCCAGCCCACTTGAAGAAACTGAGAAGAGCATTCTATTTTAGATAGAGAAAAGCACATAATTTAGGGTTACAGATTTATGGCTTAGTGCTGTAATTTATAGAGCCATTAAGTATTCCTAGTTTAAAAAGGCCAGTCCTACAAAAATGACACAGCATCTTGCCCACAAGATCTGTTCGTTCCAAACCTCCTTATCCACCTCTACCTAGCTACTGTTCCAGCTATTCCATAACCCTTCCCCATCAGAAAGTTATGGTTCAAGTTGGTCAGTGATTTGTTATTCTAGAGAATTTACAAATATACAGTGATAATTTCTCCATCTGGATTACAATTCATGTCAAGGGATTGTCAGAACAAAAGAGCAACTATAGGACCCCTATCATCAGTCTCCTGGCAGAGCAGCAGAGCCCTGGCAGCACCATTGCAGCCTGTCCCTTTATGTGATTCATTGTGGGGAAGGTTTGCTACTGATATCAAAGACCTATTTGTTCATGCACCATTGACTTCTGCTTTGCCATCATGCTGAGAGATTGCTTCAATAAATGGCCAGAAACAGCATTTACGTCACAAGTAACACTTGCTACTGTAATTACTTTCTTGTCCACCCTTTCCCGCAGAGTGGAGCCCAGAAGAATTAGTATCCAATAATGGATCACAATTCACACTTGTAGAGTCTGAAGCTTTTCTGGGGAAGCAAAGCTTCATACACAGAAGATCAAATACTTTCATTAAACTTTGGAAGAAAGGTGTACTGATTGCTGGGGCAGAAGACTTCCTACAAACTTACACAGCATGTACTTTCAGAAGTGCAACACAGAAGGTGCTTCCCAAATGACTATATATGAAAGAGAAGTGAAAAGCTAAATGCTACTGTATTATAGATAAGCTACTCTGAAACAGAAGCATAACTGGATATAAAATAAAACAGCCCAAGAGATGAAGTAAAGTCACAAAACAGACTGAAATTATCCTCATGGTGCTAAGAATCTGCAATCATCTTGCTTGTGAGAATATAAAATCTTTGATTCTTTTAAGTAGGAGAATGAAAGTCCATGTTTCTTCTCAAGACTATCAGAAAAGGAAAAAGAAAAAAGAAAAAAAAAAAAACTTACACCTCCTAACTACCCAACAAGATAAGGTCAAAATACCTCCCTGACTAACACAGGAAACACAGCTTATCTGCTGACAACAGGACATACATAACAGTTTCCAAACAAAAAAACACAGAAGGAAATTAAGATTATTTAACATTCTGCCAAATCCTGATTAACCACCTCCAGGCTCTGTAGACCATTAGCTAAATAAGCATAAAAGCTTAGCTTTTAATTATTTTCTCCCAAATCAGCTTGCCTATTTGGTCCCTGATCATATGACTCCCTAGTAAATGGCTGTGTAGCTGCTGAGACAGTAGATAATAAAGGTACTATTTCATTATTACATGTATGCACCATCTTTCACAACAGGCATACATAGTCTTGCAGTAGATGCTTGGAAGGTGCTGCTTACAAGTTTGGCAGGCTGCCCTCTCTCTGCAGATGCCCAAAACAGGAAACTTTCTGGCTTACTGCTGCCACTGCTGTGACGCATCACAATACATACTCTTTTACTGAGGAAAAAACAAAAAAACCCACAAAGAAAAAAAAAAAAAAAACTCAGATAAGCACTTACATAATTCCCTGTGAAAGAGAAGATACAGAAACCAGAGAGACATGGGGTGAGACATTACAAGAATGCAGTCTTGTATGTCTGGTTTCCAAGAATTTTAGACATTTATTAGATTTTTGCCTGGTGTCTTCCCCATTATATTTTTCAAGTATGTTTGAGATCAACAAAGACATATCAAAGACTCAGAAACTCTTGCAAATCTATGAAAACTGGTAAGTGGATACACAACGGACTGATAGATGTTCAGATGGAAAAGAAATTAGTAATTAGGTAGCATTTTTAAATTATACTCCAACAAATCAACACACGAGAAATCCCATATACAACCCTTCAAACAGAGCTTATAATCAATTGAAAGGTTCAAATCCAGAGACATTCCAGTTTCAGCTTCTTATAACACATTATTACTGAAAAGAAAAAAACTGCTGCAAACAGTACATTGCACAGTTCTCAGGTACAGCAGTCATCTTTGGAAAGTCAGTGTTCCAGAAGGATTTGAAAACCTGCATTTGTCACTTTAAAAAAAGAACAGGCAATGCCTTGACTGCCTTACCACCATGGAGCTGTGAACAAATACTGATATTAATGGTCTGAGCACAGATGTTAATATTGGTATCAGAAAACCACAGCCACTCTGTTGGCTGCAATGCATTGCCTTCTGCAATTCCTCATTATCTATCATTGAAAGTGGCATTAAAACATCAGAAAACAGAGGTGAGTGATGCTATAATATCCTGGCTAGCAGCAATCACTTTTTGTTATGATATTCAGTTTATTTTGTCAAACTATGTTAGCAATCACTGATTTGAAATATCCATTAGGCTTAGAGGGGACATACATCTACAAAGAGATAAAGATAACAATTTTGTGTCAGGCATTGATAAGCTATTTACTGCACCACAAATCAAAGGAAATATTTTCACTGAAGAACAGATATACCATTGCAGCAATCACCAAACATCTGCCTCATCCAGATCAGAGAGGCATGCAGACACTCAAATGACTTGAATGATCAAGTGTCTGAGCACAAAACACAAGTTTTAATGAAAAAAAACTACTGTGTCAACTACTGTGTTCTTCTGGGATAAGAACTTTCAAATCATAGATTACTTCACCATAATTTCAGTAGCTCATCTGAAATTAAACAGAAATTGTAGCCTGTTCAGTTCATATAGATCTCAGCTCCCACCTCTTTTGGTTGGAAACCATGTTTATAAATACAGAGGGGGTGGGGGGGAGAAGGAGGAGGAGAGGAGTTGTGTTGGAAATTAGGCTTTGGTCATCATTTTTTTGACTCAAATCATAGCTTGTCTGACTTTTCATCCTCTTAGGACTTGATTGCCCATCCATTTTTGAGGGTTGCAGTCCTAAAGCATTAATTCCATACTTTGCATTGACAAGACATACCACAGCACTGTGAACAAATACCAAAGTGAACACTTATCAATATAAATTTCACTTCAGTCATATTTACAAGGACAAATTTCTTTCACAAGTTTTCATTTTGAGTCTTTGCTGGTTTATCCACTTGACCAAAATGACTCTTTACTTGAATCAAGCAAAATACTCAGTAGAATTTCAGTTTCTCTAAATCTGAGATTCCTGCAGAAGGGATGTAATTAGTAGAAAGGCACCCCTGGGAGGAACTGTCTCAGCTAAGGATATCTTCTGATGATGATGTGGCTCTAAGGAGATGCGCTTTTTTCCCCTCCTCTTCCTACAGAGGCACACCACTGAGGAGAGATGCAAAAGATTTCCATCTATTTCGATTATTGTGTCCTGTCCTTTATTTGAGCACGGTTACTGTTTGCCAGAAATGTCAAATCTCTTCCAGCAATGCACTAAATTCTATCTTGTGAGAACAGGTGTTTCTTAGTGTCAAGGAGAAGCTTTCCCCACAGTTTTTAACCTTTCAGCCTGTGCAACAAAAGCTGTGCTAACATTCTGAAGGTTAAGGTTACATACTGTGAGATTCAGATATCTTTTCTTAAAATATATTACAGCAGCTTTAATATCATCTCTTTCTCTTGCACAGCATGACAAGGACTTGTTTAACTATCAGCTTAATTAACTGTTAATTAAAACTAAAAAGCTAGATTTTGAAGTACATTTCTTCCATGCTTTCAGGTTTTACGAGTTAAGGTTTGATTTAAGCCTGCCCATTTATTGAATACTGTCAATGTTCCCTTCATTTCAATGCTGGCAGAAACTGCCTTTATACTAATTATATGGAAAAAGGGGGGGGAAATGAGCCTTGGCTTTCTTTCCTTTGCTTTTGTACCGGGCAACTTTGAAAGATTTCTTTAAAAATAAAATTGCAGGTTTTTAAATGTTGGTTGAGGTACGGCTTTATGTCATTAAAAAAACAGGTCTGCTTCCTCACTGGGAGATTAGTATTTTATCAGCCAGTCAAATGAGTCTGCCTGCCTTCCTTTTTTTTTTTTTTTTTTTTCCTTTTTATATTATGATATATAGGGCTGTAAAGCACAGAATACAAATTTCCCCGTCCCTGGCCATGCATGCTCTGACTTCCCTCCCAATAACCGAATCTTCTGAGAGCGATTCTAGTCTGAGTTTTCTTGCAATACATCTGCAATCTAGTTATAAGTTAGAAAGGGAATTAATTGTGGCAGCTCCAAGCTACAGCTTTTCCTCTCTGGCAGACTGGCAGCTGGTCCTTTTATAGAGTATCTCAGAGGTGCCATTGAGAGGGGAGACCCAGAAGTCCCTTATGCATGTTTCTGGTTTTATTGCAGTAGCAAAGTTCAGACATCTGTCAGGTATTACCAGTGAAGAGCTGTTCAGTGATCTGTTCAACACGAGTGGATCAGGGATACACAGTCCTTAAGTGTACCTTAAGTCCTTACCACTAAGCAGTAAAACATGTGAAGAACCATTCATCTGGAGAACAGCCTGGACACAGCCCTCAGTCATGTATCAGGGACAGACTCTAGGAGATTTCTTTCCTACAAGGTCTCTCCCATTCAACAGGGCCCACACTGCTGTAAGGGCCCACCAGCTTTGTGGTCTGCTAGGCTACCCACACCTCAGCTCACTTGAGAAACAAGTTAGAAAATTTCTGCCCTCCCAGAATAGTTGTGCTACATCTCAATTTTTCATCATTCTTGCCAAATGCCCTATCAAAAAGAAAGATCTCAAGCAAGGAAAAAAAAAAAAAAAGCCAAACCAAAACATGTTCCCTTCATTTTATGCATCATGAGATGAATGAGGAAAAATTCCCCCAAGCAATACGTTCAGTCAATAATTACATAAATCTAGTGAGGCTGAAGCATTTCTCAGAGCTGTAAGAAGCAGAGGCTCTAACCAGAAGTCTTTGTGATTATGATACAAAAATCAGCACTGCAGCTCTTCTGTCTCTCTGCCTCTCAGAAGGAGAGGGAAATGGTGATAAACTGGATCTAAACACACCCTCACTGGGCACTTTTGGTACCACCTGTTGCCTGTTCAGCTTCGAGCTCTTAATCCCTCCCAGCTGGCCTGACTCTCAGCTACTCTCCGTTCAAGTTTTCTCTCCTCAGCCAGTTCTCAGACCTCTACACAAACTCTCACAGGGTTCTAAAACTCTCTCTTTGGTCACTCCTCTTCCCTGTTCTCAAGAGAAGATCCAGGGGCATTGACTGTATTTTCCAAAATTACTGTAGCAAGCCTTTTTTCTATCAATTCATGTAAGAAGCCATACGGGTTTAAACATCAAGTTCAAGTTCCTCAAATTATCTATAGCATCTACAGTTCAGTCAATATTTTCTTCAGGATACTCTGAGATGAACCACCAAAAATTAGAAAATGGTGAAAATTAATGTAATATTAAGACAGGAGCATAAGGGAGAAAAAAATATGGCACCAGAGCTCAAAAAGAGCAATGAGCTTAATTGCCATCAAATCAGCCTAATGTGATCCAACAGAAACACTTTAGAACTAGGAATCCTAATATGTGCTGAAAGATAACTGAGCAAAATTCCCTTTGACATGACTGGAGATAATTAGGACTTCAGTCCTAGGAAAGGAAACCTCACTGGTTCCTGAGGAAGGTATATTATTTTTTTTCTGTCCCTCATATTTTTTTATTACGCCCATAGACAGTAAAAAAACACCACAAGGCCATTGTTAGCTACAAAATGGAAAGCTCAACCCTGTAAAATTGAAATTACAGATTTATCACCTAAGCATAGAAAAACAGATATTTTAAGCTAACAAGTAAAGTAAGAACAGTTCCTATGAGACATCATATGGCTTTTACAGGCATTAATTCAGACATTTTGCTTACACCACTAGTGAACTTCAGTATTGTACCCGTGGGAACTGATTGCTTGACAGGGTGATCACAGTCATTCCAGCTGGACTCCACAAGTACCAACACCGAGCACATCGGAAATGTTCTTGCTCCATATTTATGCAGGAACAAGAAGAGAAAAATTTGCCCTTCTGTTTAATGATATATCATAATTTTTTCCACTTCCCATCAGGGGAAAAAGAATTGTTCAGATTTCAGAAAAACTGTACCATAAAGTCAAGAATACCACTGAAAGAAAATTTAAAAAAAAAAAAAAAAGGATTTACCCAAGCAGTCATGTTTACATTTCCATTAAATTTTTACCTTCTGACTTTCCACTCAGGTACCTCCCAATAAAATGTCCTTAAACTAGTCCTTATGTAACAAATAATTCCTTGATACTAGTGGCACAGATGGATTATAAACAATTTATACTTGAAACAGAGGCACTAATACCATCAATGAAGCCATTTGGGGTTTTTTTTGCCTTTCCAGTACTTCTGCAAAGCACTTAGAGCAAAATACCTTGTTGTCGGTCCTGACCTCCGAGAAATGCAGAGATGAAGTGCTGGGATCATTTAATTGAAAAAGCAGCATCAATATATCTAAAAACTCAGTGACTCATAAGGAAGCAAGGTACCAAGTTACTTAGCAGAAAATAACAATGCAAAACAAACCAGCCTCTTTCTCAAGAGGATGTTTTAATGGCATCTGTGTGATTAGGCTTGTTCTAAAAGACCTTCTGATTTTTTCCAGAGGTATGAAAAATACTGTGGCTTGGAATATCAGCAGATAGTAATACTAATTTCCCATATTGTTAATACAATTTTGTTTATCTGAGACTGCAAAATCAGGACAGACTGACCTGTAAAACCCGAGTTTTGATCCCAGTATGATCTGTATGAGCTGATTCATCCCTCCTAACCTGCTTATTTAACAAAACAAAGCTCCAACCCTCACAGGTGTTAAAAATTAGCAATAACTATGAGACTGCCAATAAAATGCAATCTAATTCTTTAATAGCTAATATGTAATGAACACTAGTTGCTTTCTCATTTGGAATCTGAAAAGTAACAGTCTATCCCAAGCACAATTCCAAAGCTCCATATTTCATCAGTACCTTTTACTAGAAGGACAAAACTCTGGTCTTAAAAGTTGGGATGTCAATGCCTCACCACAATCCCAGGACTGACATCCAAATATTTGTGTACTGCTTGTACCACTCCAGTGATAAAAGGCATGCTAATACATTTGCACTGCTTGGGTTTTTTTACTGTGGATAGCATCAGTTCTGATCAGTGAATTATCTCATTTATTTTCACAGTCAACAAATCCTCCATTCTCTATATCCAAAGAACAATTAATGCCTGTAGTAATTCTTTACTTATAAAATATAAAGGAATCACGATTTTGTTTCTGACAACTTTTTTAAGGTTATTAACCAGGTGACTTCTAAGTGGTTTCTCTGTGCCATTTAGTCTCCCTCTCGTATTTTTCACTTCTGCTCCTGTCTGACAGTTTTACAGAACAGCAATTATCAGCAGATCCACAGTAGGAGCATTGTGACTATTTAAATGCTACAGTTTGGAGCAATGTTCTTAATTACTCACCAGAGCAATGCTTAAACTGGGTGTACCACTCAGGTATTTTTACCAACCTTTCATTTCAAATGTTTAATTAGACCTTCTAGTCACAATTCTTACATATTTTGCATTTTGAAATAAAAGGCTTTTTTTTTCCCTACATTCTCTCTGTGCTGATTAGTTATTCAAATCTAAATAGTCCTAATCTGTATTCTCTGTTTATAACACTCAGTAGTATCTGCAGTTGTTTCTTGCATTCATCAGAGCCTAGTACATGAAATTTATGTTTTAATGGCTGCTAAAATCTTTCTGGAGGAGTTGCACCACTGGCTAATGTGATTCTCTACAAAGTAGCTCATTCCCATATATTCATGACTACAGATCATCTTGGGTTTGGACAAAAAAAAATTAAACATTAAATACTAGGACTGTGTTGTCCATTTGGAAACTTTGACTGAACTCCCACTAATCTCAAGCTAAAGCATGGCAGTTTAAAAATTTGTAATTAACACTAAATCACTGAGCAGTGTTGGGCATGTTTTCAAATCTAGGGTCAATGACTAACATCTAAAACCTCCAAAGCTCTAAACCTTTTTTATGTACCTTTCTCTATCTGAAGCGGAAGTCCAGCTCTACTTTGAGACAAAGTTTGGGCTAGTTAAAAGTAGGAGTACAATACTAACTGCTTCTAATAAGAAACTTTTTGTTTTAGCTACTCTTAGCAGTGAGCTAAAGATATATAACTTTCTTCATTTTTGTAGCTGTGTCTCTTTGGCACTTTGACCATGCATTTCAAATGTTCCAGTGGTGAGGGTGGATGCACAGGAATGGATGGTCGACTATCTGATAGATAATGCCGCTCTTTTCCATCTCAAAAACTGAATCCAACATAATTAAAGTTTCTTTTCAACATTCTTTTTTTTTTTTCCTCTCTGATGCTCACTGCCTTCCATTTCCCCCATCTCTCAAGATTTTTCCTAATATACAATGGGCACTATTTATCAAAAATGACATTCTTACATAAAAGCAGCTCCAGAAGGTGAGTGCATAGCTTACAGCTGTAGAGAACACTTCTACTGCCTTGGCCAGGATTACTATGTAAATAGTGGTTCCCAGTCACTTTTTGAGTCTTGTAACTGCTGTGTTTCTGTTGCTGAAAATTGATTATCATGAAATATTAAACAAATGCAGCCTTGCCCTGAAAGGTTGTGAAGCAGTTAATTGAAAGAGAATAGGACAGAAATTTTCAGCTCCACATCCGGTTACTTTTATCCCTTCTTTGTTTTCTTTACTTTATCTGACCCATGTGTCTGTATAAAATATATCACTCAAATGTATGAGGGCTTTTTCCCCAGAATGGTGGGGGGAAAAATCCCATAGAGGCCTTTTACCTACAGCTCTATGGGATTATTATTTCAGAATTGAATAGAATTGACTGAAAAACAAATAAAATTATCATGAGCAATGCTCCCACTAAATGAAGTGTTTTCCTTGCAGCCAATTCAGCTTTTTATATTTCTCACTCTCATTAAGTATTAGAGAACATTAAGTATAAAAGAACTGAATACTCGATAGTGCACTAAGGGGAAGGGGTAAGCATCCTATGTCTCACACATACACACATTATACTTATGAAGGATTTAATAGATATTCCCTTAAAATACGTGTGATCCACTGGCACCACAAATAGCTCTAAATCTAGCAGTTGTCTCCCAGATGCCTTCCCACATTCTCCAAATAACTTAAAACACTGATGCTCTCAAGCATATTAAGGGTAGTTCTGATGAATAAATATACATCGATCACAACTCTTAGCAGTGATGCCTGTAAATAACTTCAGGGTTTTAAAAGCAGACAGTATTTCCAAATGTTACGCAGTGGTCTTAATTTTCTGAATGTGATTCTTCAAAATTCCTGAAATCTAGAATTCTTAAAGGAGAATGCAGGTGATTCAACGTCCATTTTGTGCATCCAGTATCCAATCCTGTAAAATGTTGATAACACTGAGATGACCTCACAATTTCCAACTCTCAAAGCCACTTCAAAACCTTGAGAGATTAGGCCTTTGGAAAACAGACATCCTGATAAAATGATGGCAGTGTGAAAACCTAAAAGAAAATGTTGGCTCTAAACAAAACCTTTCTGGAGCATAGGGAGAAAACAGTTTTCTCAAGAGTCATCTTAGAAACTCCTAATGGGTCATTCGTTATCCTCCTTACAGACCTACTTTGCCATCTTGTTCAAACATTAAGACAAAATACTTTGCATGGCTGTTGTCTGTCATTTGAGTTCATCTCACTGTAGGTCAGCTATGATGACAATTGCACATTCACAAAATGGAGAATCCTCAGTTGCTAAGTGTAGGTGGTGAGTTATTATCACTGCCTTAGACTGTTCTCTGTTTGATTAAATATACAAGATCTGCAGTTTTCTAGCCAGAAGGTGAGTTCTTTCCATAACTCTGCAACTGGGATAAAGCACAAACTTCAACAAGTAGGAACTGCTATGAGCAAACATAATGAGGAGCCATGGGAAAAGTTCAGACACAAGAAAAAGAGGAAACTTTGAGTTAAAAAACAGAATAAAACAAAAAGGCCTAGAATTGTCTGGTCTTTTCCAACCTGGATGATTCTATGATTCTATAATGTGACAGGATTTTTTTAAAGCAGCATAGTTTTCCATCAATATATTTGCTTTGGTTAGACAAATACTAGGCTGAATCTACACGAATTTGCACCTGATGAGAGCTGGGCCAAAGACCTCTAAGACTGCAGAAAACAGGGACACATCATCATCAGCCAAAGCTCTCACTCCTATGAAGGAAATGGAGGCTGAAGTATGAGCTCGATTTCAACAGGCAGAAACTTTGCCCAGAAAATGCTTTTCATCATTGAAACTTCAACAATAAAAAGGGCAGAAACATTATTTCCAGTAAACTCCTCCATGCAGAAGCTCAACTTACTATCAAAAATCAAAACTACTTTTTTTTCCAGCAAAAATTTTTTTCCAGCAAAATCTAATCACTGTGCCTCAGGCCACCTGAGAGGGTGAATGAGAAGAAAGTCTCAAAATTAAAACAGTGAGGATTTTGTTATTTCTGATGGAAAGCACTTCAGAGAGAACTATTCTTTAAATGTAAATGACACCATTAGATATAAACCCAATCTTCTTTTTGTTTTAAGAAGGTATTTTCTTCCTTTATCAGCCAAGCTAGTGCTATAGCAGATTCAAGTGTCATACTGTGGGCAAGAAGATTATTTCCTGCCTTGCTAGTTTTTAAGCAGCCTTTAGATGCACAGCATGAAAGCATCTTCATTAGATTGTTTATCTAGAGAAGAAATACAAGCCTATTCACTTGAGTTTTCTGCAGACCTCCCTTCACTTTCAGAAATTTCAGGGTTTTTAAATCCATGCCTACCAATGATATTTATTTCCTTGTTCTCTTGTCTAAACTATAAAAATTAATAAATTGTAGAGGGCAGGCCTTTCTGGCACAGCTGCCCATAGTTTTCTACCTGAAACTATGCTGGCTCTTGGTGGCTAGAGAAGGAGTAATTCTTAAAATGTTCCTGAACACCTGCATCCTTTAAACATACCTCAAACATAAGTCAAGCAGTGACATTCCAGCAATCAAGAAAGCAGAGCAGACAGCTAAGAGGGTGAAGATTTGCTCCTCAGACAATTAGATATCATGTAAGAAGCAGCCAGTAGCCACAGCCCAAAAATAAATTTTAAAAAAAGCCAATTATGATGCCTCCACATTCAATAATCTCAGTTTATTCACATACAAACGGGGGCAGGAAGGGGAGGTGGGGGGGGCTGCATTAAAATTTCTTTTTCCCTGCTTTTCTTGTGCAGCAGAAGTTGTTTATTCTAACTGTAAATTCTAAGGACAGGTATCCTGGCTGAACTACAGCCTCAGTCCCCGCACACTTTTCTGTTCTCATAACTTCTTTTTAATCATGTCTTTGTATGTTTGGAATAATTTCCATTCCTTCTCTTTTCCATCCAAGTCCTTACATTTCTGCCTGCTTTGTGTGGAGCCTTCTTCAACTTTTTCTTAACAGTCTGTTTCAGCCATCCATTCTTATTCAGTCGATTTCTCTGGGGATTATTGCATGTTCAGACCAAAGAAAACTGAATATGATCATAGGATTGGCTGCACAAACAGGTTCTGAAAAGTTACAGTTTCCACTAGATTCAATAAGAAGTAAGCCTGTTCAATGACACAGGATTTCAGTTCATCATTACTTTAAAAAATTATCCTTATCAGCGGAATCCTTAATGCATACCTAGCAGAGTGGGATCTTTCAAACTCTGAGTATTCTCAGATTGGATATAATTCTTAATATGAAAACATCATCAACAAAAAGGTAGTTCTTTTTTTAAAAGCCAGTAACCTGAGAATGCTGTGTTAAAATTCATCACCTACGCTGGTTTCTTTTTTGTGATTCTTAAGGCATGCACATTTCCAGGTGCTGTTTCTATTTACTGTGTTTCACTTCATCCATTGTTTATCAAGTGCTTACACCTCAGATCCCTCCTGGTGAATTTATTGTAACCCTGTGCTGTTGACTGTCTAAGCTGTGCTCTTTGCTTCCACAGATTTTCAAGTATTTTGTTCTTCAAATATACAAATTTTGATCATAAAAAAATTTTCTTGGGGTCTTAATAGCATGTTTCTAAGATGAAGTGTTCACCTTTATATTAATTAAGCAAGGGCACACTGGCAGCTGCTTGAAAGAAATGGAAACCACACACTGGACCTTTCTAAATGGGAAGTCCTTCCTTCTGCAAAACAGAAATAACCAGAAGAAAACTGGAGGGTAGCTTCCCTGAGGGAAAAGCACAGAAGCATTTACTTAAGTGTGAGACAGTCCCACAGTTTTCAAAGGTCAAAAATTACTGCATTCCTCCATGATTTTTCCTATATATAGAGAGAGACTGAAAATGTTCTAAGAATAACAGCAGTGGGGTCAGTGTCCTGGCCTTGGTTATGCCCTGTTTAAGTCCCCTTGCCCCTGTTTCTTACCTACTCTTTCAAGTTTATCTTGTCAGAGTATCCAAGTGCCTTCCACAAAAGGAGAGGTGAAGCTTATTTTCATTTCGCAGGAAAACATCCTGCAGGGTCCTAAGGTTTTAAGCTAATTTATCATGCTTACCATTCATCCATCTTCTATCCACTGTGTTTGTTTGAAAAGTAAAAATCATTAGAGCAAAACCCATCTGTTTTTTGTGTTCATAAAAAGAAAGTTTCACTATTTGGTAATGAGATGGAGACTCCGATGAGGACAGAAGTGTAGAATGCATATGTACAAAATATATTTCAGTATGTCTGACCACCCTTTAAACTCTCTTTTTTCTATCCTAAAATTATATATTTACACTCTATTTCAATCAGCCTTGGACCTGCAAAATTTTCATTAATGCTTATTTTTAAGCACTGTTAGTAGCTTCAGGGTTGCTGAAATAAGTCAGTCTGCAGTTTAATAAACAAGTAAAACTTTGCAGGACCAGGGCCTAAACCCTGAATAATAAACGGTTTCTTTCTTTAATGCTTTTATTCTTCCAAATTGTTCTTTAATTCCTCTGTTTTTCATCTCTCATTAGTATCCTCAGATGACCAATACGGGACTGATTAGCACATGAAGAAACATCATTAAAGTCTAGCTTTATGTTCTGTATCTAATTTAATCTAAGAACTGTCTTATAAACTGTCTATGTTTAACTTTTCATCAGATCAATTTTTCTCATTTTACATTTCAACAGTTTTATCCCTCCAGAACTAGTAACAGGAAATATTATCTCTACAAAGCAAATAAGAGGTGGATACAGGGTCACTATTGTACCTCTTGGCACTTTTGGGGAATTTAACAGTTCCGTTGTGTGTAGATATATACTTTGCACTTAAATTCCTCCTCCTCCACTTCCTTCTGGTGTGAAGTGGGTATTAGACATTGCATTCATGTATACTACTACTTTGTGCAGGGTAATTGTAGGCTGTTTAATAGCCATAGTGTCTCGGTTTGGAGGTGGCTGCACTTCGGGTATGCCACAGTGCATGTCTGTATGTTGTGCTTTGCTGTTTTGCAGGAGTAAAGAGATTACAAATGTTATATAGCAATGTATTTGAAGAGAGTTATAAATACAATCTAACAATTTTTATCTCAAATGTATTTAAAATATTAAAAGATATAGAGATAAGATCATAAGCTAAGATACAATCATAGGCTAAGACAGGAAGAAAGGAGGCGAGAGAGAAAAGATAATTTGAGATGAGGTAGAAACAGATGAGCTAGAGTTGTGGAAAGGCAGCACTCAGTAGATGAAGCTCCAAATAAGAGGCAAATTCTTCTTGCTGCACTACTGAGATCATGTGATAATAACACAGTCAGTGTGTTAAACTGCAGAGGGATCCAGAGTCATTTTTACTGAGAACGTGTGCAACAAAAGGAAGGCAGGCAAACATAACCAACCAAAATCTTTGAAGGTGAAATCATGAGCACAGAAAGTACCATCAGTAAAAAAACAAATATGTAGAACACCAGATAGGAATCAGAAAAATTACAGGATCTCCAGAACATGAACAGGAGATAAGATGAGTCAAGACGCTCAGGAATTTAGAACAAAAATTTAAAAGTGAAAAGCAGGACTGTTGGAAGCTTTTTTTAAAGCAAACTAGGGGGGAAAATCAAAATCAGAAAAACTGGAAAGGAACCTGAAAGACTTCAGAGGAAAGAGATGTATAGCAGAGATGTATAGCTCAGAGAGGAATGGCACATAGACAGCAACTAACACTACACTTTATGCATATGTGAGTATGTAACATATTTCTGAGTAGGTAATGTTGCCTTCCTAGTGCAGTCAGAGGATGGTCCAGGAGACAAGCAGATCATGATGATACAGACAACGAGGAAGACTTTGCAGGTAAAAGAAATGAGTCTGTAGAGAAATTAATTAGAGCATTATGACAGTGGTAGGAAAAGTCACAGCTAAAGGGCTTTTTCTGATGCAATAAACCAATACTTATCCAAGGGGAATATGGGGAACAGAGATTTGGGGATGCTGAGAAATTTAGATTTTGATCAAAAGAAGATGAAAGGCATTCTTCTCTATTCATATTTACATGAATAAAAGGGAACTTGGAAATAAGCATCCTAAGAAAAAATGATGTTCATGTCTCACACTCTACAAAGAAGTAAATGAATACTAGAACATACAGAAAAGAAAACCAGACAATGAAGCAGAGCTGGTACAGGAAACATGCAGCAATTAAACACAGTAGTTAAGTGAAAGCACATGAATGCTTCTCTAAATGTCAGTCAGGAAGAATATTCATCCAGATAAATTACTCTAATGTGTTGACAGAAAATCTCATCTGTAATTACAGAAGTTACACCAAGCAGGAATACATGCTGGGAGGAAACTATGCCAGCAAGAGAGTTGTTTACAGTATGCTGGTTAAATGTTTCTGTGTCTGAGAGAAGCCAGTCGTGATTCTGCCTTAATCAGCATCTGCTCTATCAGATCACTGTTCTGAGTTTTAGAAGGTATCTATTGCTTTTGAACCTCATAAAAATGATGTATTCTTTTATTCACCCATAATATTTTTTGTCTGGGCACTAGGTAGCTCCATATCTAATCCTTACCAATGGTTTGTGCTCTCCAGTGGCAGGTGGAGCAACCATCTCTGAAGCTTAATTCTTTTTCTGTACATTATCTGGAGTTTGGCTGAAAATACATTCCCTCATGCTACATATTTCTGTTTATAGAAATTGGGGGAGTTTTTTCTCTGCAATACTTTACGGTCATGTTCCACATCACTGACCACTAGCTAGGCTTCTGCGTTATTCTCATGAACCATTTTTTCTGAGTTTTAATGAGTTACCACAGTTAGACTGCTGTAATTTCCCATACTACCACCAGAAAATTAGTGAAGGTAAAACGTCCCAAAAACATGACAACAGCTTTTCCATGTCAATATGCTTTCAGCTGAGAGGTCAAGGTCAGACACATAATTTATGTTTGGAGAGATACTTCTTCTCACTTTCAGGTGCAAGCTTCAAACTGTCCTGTCTTTCAGGGAGAAAACTAGCCGGCAGAGCATCTCAGGAGGGCTAGGCAGGTGTATCCTGCCAACAAAGGGCTGATCCAGGGAATGAAACAGTGACACTTTGTGACAGTAACCACACAGGCATGTACATCAAAAGGAAAGTATCCCGATCTGCCCAGCCTGGTTTCTCACACTGCAGATTCAGTACAGTGTTGATGTCATCTGTCTCCTCACCCGTATCCTCCTCCTCAATATGGGGCAAAAACCCAGGCTTGACTTCTCCTTTGTTCTCACCTCTTCCCCTAAACCAATTCCTTCACTTCACACTGTGCTTTTCCATTTTTTTACTGTAGTGCCATCTCTCTTCCTCCAAGTGCCAAAAGGAGACCTAGTTGCCATTTTTATGGAATCACAGAATGGTTTGGGTTGGAAGAGAGCTTAAAGATCATCTTGTTCCAGCTGCTCTGCCATGGGCAGGGACACCTTCCACTAGATCAGGTTGCACAGAGCCCCATCCTGCCTGACCTTGAACACTTTCAGGGATGGGGCATCCACAGCTTCTCTGGGCAACCTGCTCTAGTGCCTCAACACCCTCACAGAGAAGAATTTCTTCCTAAAACTTTTCTCCTCCCTTCACATAAAAGAAGCCTTGATTTAAACTTTGTAGAGAACCTAATTGTCACGTTGTGTGTTTTGAAGGCTCATCTCCACAAACACAAACAAGAACAGGAGTACAATGCCAAGCATGGGAACATCAATGACTTGATAACAGAAAAGGGAGCCCCCTGCCCTGACTCCTCTCAAGAGGAGTGATCAGTGCTGCTGTCCAGGTGTTAAAACCATCACTTTGAGTCAACAGGTGAAGTTCCTCAGCTTAAAAACTGACAGGGTGGCAGCTACTGCCTAAAGGGGTATGAGATTCCTTACGGGACACAGGGGAATAGTACTGGAGGGACAAACCAGTCCAAGCAAATTACTGAAGAGAAAAAGAGGACTGGACTCAACTGAGAGACTCATTTGCAGGGTGCATGCTAATCCATATAAAAAGCCTACTATTTTGATATCAAGCATATAAGATGTTTTAGGTTCTCCCTGATATTGTTTGCTTCTTGTATCTACTGAAGAACTTGTAAGATCAAAAATCAAATGTGTATCCCAGGTATGTGCTTTCTGGTCATTTTTTCCAGCAGATTTAAGAGGTGATTTGAAGACTTGTCATGCAAACTGAGATTGTTGCACAGTTTCTAGTGAAAATGGTTTAGCCACATCTTCATTTCATTTCCCATTTTCCAGCTTCAGCAAAATTCCTTCACTCCAAATCCCTCTATATATCTAAAATTTAGAAAACTTGCTGGCCATTATCCTTTACACTTCCATATGCCCACATTGTGATCTGAACCAGAAAATAAAAGAGGAACTTTTTTCAAAAGGGCCATTGCAGAAGAGCTCACAATTGTGTGTGATATTGTTTGAAGTTGCCTACTGAACTCACACATTTTCAATGCTTCAGACACAGGGGTTAGATAGGCTTTAAAAAAAACAAAGAAACACTACTGTTCAGAAGCTTTTTTTGGCTATGATGACAACTCCTCTGAAATTGCTTATTTTTCAGATCAGTGGAGAGTGATAGAGAAGGTCTTGGATCATTACAGAACATGAAGATCCTTACACATCTGAGCATATTGCAAGTGACAGCAGAACATAGAGTGAGCCCCCAACAACACTGTCAGCAGCCAGAGTTAAGAAAATAACATTCACTGGAATTCTCCTTACTTGGAGATGTTTTCTGACTTTTTTATTGACCCAACACTATTGTTATGTTTAAAGCAGTCAGAGATGTGTTACATCAACCCAAGTGCCTGATGCAGAAACACAGGGAAAAGATCATCCAAGGAGCCCCACGGATTAAGTTAGCAAATCAAACTGCATACTAATGTTTATGCCACCCATCTTAACAGCAGCAGCTTTCCAAACCCTCCATCCAGGAGAAGGCTTCTGAAGGTGTTTGTAGACAAGGAAAACATGGGAAACAAAAAAAATAAAGTGTACGTTGCAGCCCTCCCACAGAAATAGGAATGGTTCAAGCTCAAGGCTGCAAGCAGAAGCACACTGTAAGGAGAAAGCTGGCCATTCTGGAGCCAGCTCAGAGGCAGTGCTCCCACAGGTTTGCTGCTCCCATGCTCCACAGGTTGGCTGAGCAGCAGCAAATTCACCTGCTAAAGATCCACCACAGCAAGCACAATGAACCTATAATGCTATTTATCTCTCTTTTTAAAACCCAAGTTCTGACATTCACAGGCTTACATGTGAATGATTTTGTCTTATTTTATTTAAAGAAAGTTTCTGAAAATTACCACCTAAAAGTCTGAAAGTTAAGCTATCAAAGGGATAAGAAATTTTAATTTTTTCTCTTAAAGGCAATGCTTCAAATTTTCGTGACATTTAGCACACGATTTCTGACTGCAGAATTCACGTGTCACTGAAGTTTCTGTTATAGATGGAATTATGACCAAACCGAATTCATAATTAATAACAGAAATTTATTCCACGATCGCGATAAAAATCTAGAGTCTGAATTCATCCTGACTGCAACTCGGTCGTAACAGCCAACAGTCAAGGAAACAGAGCGGTCCCGGGGATCCAGCTCTGGGTGAAGCAGAGGTCTGACAGGGTCAGAGTCCCCCTGTGGTTTCACACCAGTGTCCCGGTGCAGCGGGTTTTTATACTCTTTATTTAGTCCCCAGCAAAGTCTTTATTGTGATCTGCATATTCATGCAGTCCTCCTTCACGCAGAGACTGTTCCCAGCAGCTGAGGATTCCCGGTGATCGATCATCGCTCGGTATATCGCCCAGGTGGGTTTCTAAAAGATGAACGATTGCTGTGGTGGCTCCATTTTTTGTGTGCAAATGAAGCACATCTCCCCGCAGTCACGTCATCTGTCCCTCCGTGCTCGTGCTGGTGCTGAGCCCCAGTATTTGGGACATCTGTTTCTCTCAGCTATGTATCTTCCTGATGGTTGATTCTGTAGGGCTATTGTCTCTTGTTAGCTCAGCTTATTGGAATGCTAATTAGGTGCTTTTCTCAGTTCCCCGCCACCTAAGTTAGAAAATTCCTTCAGCTCGGCCCTTATACCTCTATAATTCCTAAAAACATCTACAACTACAACTTATTACATGCACACTAAAATTGCACGAATTATACATATAATATAACATTTATAACAAATATAACAAATGTTATATTTATAACAAATATAACATTTCCATGCTAAGCACTTTTGTAGAGTGCCTGCCCAAAATGCTTTTCTTGTGTGAGAAGGTGAACTGCCTCATTGGCAGTCAGTGACCTCAGGATACCAATTAGCAGAGGAGCTGCTCGGCTGTCACTAATACTGACCCACTTCACACCCAACAAGTGAAGGCAAGTTGCTGTAGTCACATCATCTGCTACAGAGTGCAAGTACACTTATTGTACCTTCCCAAATCTTTAAGCAGAAGTTTGCTGTTTCACCCTTGAAACGTCAAGCTGACAAGCTCACCATAGGCTACATCTAAAATAAGGCCACCCATAGCACAGCAGCACTGTTTCTCCTCCAGTGTGTCCTCTGAGCAGAACACAGAGCACATAGCCTGCAAAAGGGCAAATAGGTGTCACATCCATGACATTTGTGCAAACACTTTGAAAGCTCTGACCCCCAGCAGTCAGCTGTGAACTGTGAGGAGAGGGGGACCATATTACCTGAATGATATGAAACTGCAGTAAGGGTTTAATAGAAACGACCAGAGGATAAAAAGCATGGAGTTACGCATTACTAAGGTATTCTGAGTATCGACAGAGCCATTCCTGGATGTATGAACACAGATGGGTGCTATAAAAGAATTTCATTGAATTATTATTATGATCATCATCTGACCTGACCTCAAGGCATCACCTTAAATTTTGGTTTAACAGCACCCTCCCCCATTTCACTTCTTTCCCTATAATGATTTTGTTTCAACGTGAGTTAAACTCACAGGTTACAGAATGGGCCATTTACACACAATGATCCTTCCCATTTATGCAAATAACTGGGAAGACTTTAGCAAAGTCCAGACCACACTTTAGCCTCGGGTTTCTCTTTTCCAGAAAAAAGATGGTTGCTGACCCATTTAATCCACCTTTAACAAAGGGGAGGGAGATTTGGGTTTGTTGTCTTTATGCTTGTAATCTTTCCCTCCTCAAATTGCTTTCTGGGAAGATGATCAACAGAGAAGAGAGAACTGTGTCACCTTGTGATTGATTACAGCTTTTCTCCAAGTCACTCTCCTCATCTATTTCATATGACATTTACAAAAGCTACCATGATGTTATATTCATCAGTTTCTAGAGAAAGAAAATGTCTAGCAATAAGAGATCCATTTGTTTCATCACAAATAATTCTATTTCTTCTCAGTCTATCTTGGGAAACATAATGAATACTTTAAAACACTTTTCAAAATATTTCTCAGAGATATTTCTTATGTTCTATCACGTAAGAAATATTTAGTTCTGCTTAGTTATCAGCTAGTACTGTTTCTGAGCTTCTATAAGTCTGTTTTTTTCAAAATCTCTCTTTAACTGGCTCCACAGACACCTGCATAGTGCTCATACACATTTCCACTTACTGCACAAAGCCACAGAAAAGCTGACCAAAACAACAGTTTATATTTAGGGCTGTGTTGCATCCTTAACAAAAGGGAGTGCAGTTCTGAGCTGCTCCAGAGGCACCACAGGAGGGAATTGCACTGCAGGCTGGTGGTTATTTACTGTAAGCATAGAGGTAAGCTAGCAGTAAATAACTACTCTGCTGCTCAAGTCCAGTAAGCATCAATTGTTCTGGATCATACTCCAGCAGAAAACACAAAGTTAAAGAATTATGCTGTAGCTGTCTTTTCCCATCCCTGCCTTGCACCCCTGCAGGGAAAGAAAGAGTAAGCACATGCTCATGTAACTTCCCCAGTGTTCTGGGAAAGCATGGAAGGAAGCACGTAGCAGGAAGCCCCTGCCTTGGCATGGAGCCTTCCTTCATGTCCATCTCCTGGAGGATACCTGGGGCTTCAATGAACCAGGCATGGGCAGTGCCTGTACTAAAGCCAGGCACAAAAACCTGCCCAAAAGCCCCATCTACCCCCTAATTCATAATCTCAGGACCACTGTAGAAAGAGATAGACAACATTAGCAGTAAGATATCCTCTCTGCTCTTGTGCTGATCTGTGACTCAGAAAGAGCAATAAAGCATTAATACGAATACCAAGTGTGCATTTGAGCGTCCTTCAGTGCTTAGACAGACATCAGCTTTTCATCTGTAAAATATTGTCCTAGTTACCATAAAAACAGTCTCTACATTCTACAACAAATCAACAGCCTAGTTCATGAATCTGGTCTCATGTCCCTCCTGAAGGTCACATAAAAATATGGTGTAGGAATGGCCACTGGGCCTAGTGCAGAGCCCCTTTAACTCACCAGGAAAGGTCCTTATTAATATAATTCTCCTTGTTGCTAGTACAAAGACTTAGAAACTGTTCATTAACAGAGGAACCTGTTCATTAACAGAGTAATATTTAGTTCCTATTAAACATTTCAACAAAATGGGGTCTGTTGTGTCAAAGTACACTATTTCAGCTCAGTGTCTGAAAGGAATACTCACTCTTGAGAACAGGAGCTGGCAAGCCCAAGGCAGGGCCATATTTGGCAGTAGGATGTACCAGCAAAAAGCAAACCAGCTAATATCAAGGGCTTGAGAGGCAGATGTGTTTTGCTCGCTTTCCATTGCAAAGTGCTATCTAATTAGCATTTCAGTCCTCCCTGAAAGAAAGAACAGAGGGGCTGTACATAGTCCCCTCCTTAGCCAGAGCCTCCCATGAGGGCAGGAAAACCCTGCAGGTTCCAGATAGAGCAGTCCAGATATGAAGATATGCTGGATGGCAGATGAAAAACATGCACTCTTCAGCTAAAACCATAGAAAATATACAGCTATAAGAAAGTCTGAAGAAGAGATGAAGTCCAAAGAGAAGACTTTCAAAAATGGATGCATGCTCCCAGCCTGTATTATCCATCTTGCAAGTAACTTCATACACACATCTGATTTCCAGCCAAACCTTATTACTTTCCGTCTTCCTGCTATAATTTTTTTATTTGCCAATTTACCCACTTTGGGGGTCCCCTTGCTTATGCCTTCTATTTCCATGATGGTAACATGAAATGCTTTCCAAGGAGTTTTTTTTTTGTTTTGTTTTCATTGGCAAGCATCCTTTTTTCCACTAGGTAGCTTCCTCTTGGTTTCCCTGCAGTGAGTCACACCTGCAGCTCTGCTCAAGACAGGAATACAGACATGGCTTTGTTATGTGGGCTGCCAGCATCTGCTTCTGAATGAATGATACACAGGCAAGCTTCCAGCAACTGCACCTCACAGATCCAGCCATAGTTTTCCAGGATGAAGAACTGACTATCAGCTTAGTAAGAGAAGATTCAAGTACAAACACAGCTCTGAGGAGCCTGTCACAGCAGCTGGGCTCCAGCAGCCTCTTACAGAAAGTGCAGACAACAGCCATGACCAAGCAGACTAACTGCAGCAGTTCTGCTGAGTGTCAGAGCACTAATATTCAAGGGTCAGTGAAAGCAGGTCAGTCAAGCATATTTCGGGGGAAAAAAAAGTCCAACTAAAAGATAGAAAAGTATGTGTGTGTTCCTGGCACCTGGCAGCTCACAAAAATCACTCCAGATCACCCACACTGCAGTTCTAGCCCAGTGTTGCAAGCTTAGGAAAAACTGTGATTCTGGCAGATCCACACCATCCACAAAGACTGGGCAGTCAGGCATCCCTCTGAGCATCTAAACAGCCCCCCAGGCATGCTGTAGCACCTGCTGGACAAGTATGGGTCAGCATAAAATAGAGCAAACACAGTAAAACACACTGGCCACAGGCTTCAGCCACATGAACACAATGGTTCACATGTGCCCAGCAGCATCCTGGCCTCAGCAAGTCATGACGTGCAGTTGTCAGATGTTATCCAAGTGGATCTGAATGATGCTAAAACATGGGACCTCACCTTGATGTCCTCTTTCAGGGTGCCATTTTTGCCCAAGATTTTAGAAGCTAAACACAAAATTCTGACACTCAGAGTCTGTGACAACTCAGCACAGATTCAAATCCAGGTTGAGCATTCCACATAAGCTTCTGCATCTCAATTTAATAGAAAGTAGTTAAAAGGAACATGCTGCTATTTAATTTCCAATAGGCACAAGCTCTGTATTTGTTTTTCTTCTTGTACAAGGGGAAAAGAATAGATGAACACACACTCTGCTCTGTCCTTTTCCTGGATCCATGCCCAGAAATCAGAACTGGAAATACACACCAGTTCGAATGATTTACAGGAAAAATATAAATTCACATTTTCCAGCTGTGCAGCTTCCTGTGTCTCCAACACATTCAGCTATCAAACCCTTCAGGTGCAGGCTGTGGTAAATTGGTGCTCCCAGACTGCATCCCTGGAGTTAACAGCAGAGTACAGCACAGCACACTGCTGGACTGACTCCAAAGCTGGGGAGGTCAAGGAAAAGATTCTCCCTGACTTTGGTGAGATTCAAAGAGGCTCTGGAAAGCTGGGTGTGAAAATAAATGGTAACGCCAAAAACCAATCAAGCCTCAGCAACAGAGAGAGAAAAAGAAACCTTGCAAAAGCATTGTGCAGCACACTGAACACTCTTACTCTCTCTGGAGACTGGAGAGCAAATTGCAGGGCAACACGCAGATTGCAATATACTCAGCAGAGAGCACCAATCTCAAAAACCCTCCAGTCAAATCCACATAAGCTGTTTTTTCAGTAGTTGGCCTACATGGCACCCTGAACACCTTTGAGCAGCACTTGCAAAACACTGGAAAACTCGCTGTTAACAATTGGTATCCATCCTGCATTGGGTGAAAGGCCAGCAAAGCGTCTGGGCACTACAAAACCTGCTCATCTTTTGCACTTTGTACAGTGGTCACCAGAGCTGCCGCAGCTCCCTGCTCTTGTGACCAGGTCACCGTGCTGCTCAAAGCAGAGACCCTGATCTGCTCTGTCCCAGAAGAGTGGCTGTACTGCACCCAACTAGAAGTTCAGCACTGCCTGGCAAAACTTGTATTCAGCAGCAGCCATAGTTAGAGAAGATCAGGGACCAAATAAGCAAGGCATTCTTAACTTTGTTCCAGTCTCCTGTTGGTTTAGCTGAGGGACATGAACTGCTGTATTTTCTGTGTAGTTAGTAGCCCCCAACACCAACTTTCTCTTATCCAATTTCCATAAAACTAACCTAAAGCATTCAAAACACCATTTAACAAAAAGTTCCATGTCCAATACCCTCTGCATGAAGATGAAGATGCAACTTTTTTTTTAAGCCTTTCTCCTATTAATTTCGTTTGATGCTCAGCAGTTCGTGAACTGGAGCACACAGAGAATATTCAACTCTTCATGTGCCTCTTTATCAGAGACTACTCAGCTGCCTCTTTCCAAACTAAGCCCCAGTTCAGTCACAGCCTCCTACAAAAGACTTTTTCTGCCTTTGATCACACTTGCTGTCCTTCTCCAAACCTTTCCAGTTATATTAAATTATTTTTAAATACAGAGATCAAACTTTCACACATTATTCAGAGGCATGAAAACCACATATTTACACACAATGTCATGTTTGTCGGAACCCAAAATGCTTTTCCGACATTTTCAGATGTTCCAAATCTAAGGATGAGATATTTAAGACCTTGGCAAGCAGCTGGAAACAGTCGAAATTCTGAGTTTGAGCCATGGAATGACTCAGCAGCTGTGCAGGAAGAACAAAAAGTCACAGAAGTTTAGAAATTACAGTAGCAGTAGTAGAAAGTAATGGTAAGATAGGGAGAAGAGTTTTTAGGTACTGTACAAGGGGGTTTTAGGCATGGTACAGGGGGGTTTTGATTCTGTACAGGGGGGGTGGAAAGTTCCAAAATGGAGAAACCTGGGCGTGTCCTGTCCTTTTTCTCCTTCTTCTTGCCCTCCATCTTTCATGGTGATGTTGGCACTTTTCTATTGGGTTTTACTAAGGGCACACAGTTCAACATAGGTGATAGATATTGGCACACATCTGTAAACATAGAATACGTAAGATTTGCTATATAATCTCTGCGCCGTCCCCTCGGGACAGAGAGCTCCATTCTCTACCCTACAAGACACATCTCTGCAGAGCAAGGGAAGAACTTTTAGATAAGAAATAATAAACAGCTGTGAGGGAGTTGTGCGCCTTTGCCTGGGCAGCAGCCCAAGACGAAACCTTTTCTGATAACGAGCAATAAATCTTTTGAGACTGAACATCAAGAGGCTGCTGCGTTTTCTTCAGCAAGTGCGGGCCAGAGAATTGATTTTCCACCTGCCGGAGCCATCCCAGATTCGGAGGTACACTCCGATACCCGGCTCCGACAATGTTTTGTGCTGCATTCCTTTCCTTATAAAAGCCAACATTTGATTCGCATTTTTAACCACAAGTGAGTAAATTGACATTTTCACAGACTTATCCACTAAAGCCCCTGGTTCTCATTCCGGATACCCCAATTCTCCGTGTGAGCTCAGTTCACTACTCATCTTTAATGCAAACTGGATTGTTTGTTCCCCACGTGGATCAATTTATCATTACCTAAACTGAGTTTTATCTAATATTTTCTTAGCAAGTCAGTCTTATGAGATCCTTCTGCAATCCTCCAGACAGACTTCACATTTGCCACCCCTACTATGATGGCATAGTATCTCCAGAAGCTTCTCTTCAAGCCACATGTGAGCAGAGCCACACATATGTGTGTGAACTCCTTCCACTCCAAGGACAGACCACTGACCTTGTTTTCCAACTTTTGGCCAAATTATCTATCCACACCTGAACTGTTCTTCCGATGTCATAACTGCTTAGCTTTCCTAAAATCCTCTAACAAGGACACTGGTTTTCACTCAGGTGTCTGACAAAGGAGACTAAAAGGAGAATCTCAAAGGAGATTCTTCATTTTGTTACAGTTTCTATGCTGTATCAAGTACTTCTGTCAAACTTGCTGATCATATTTATCACCTCCTGGAGCAAAGGCATCTCCAAGCCAGCAGTCACACAGTGCTGTAAGCTGCGGTTCCTCTGAAGCCTTTGGATGAGCACAGTCTAGTTGTGGTGATTTGTTACTGTTCATTTTGGCTGTTTCTTCCATGACCTTTCACAGTCACTTCAGTTTCAGAAAGACTTTCTCAATGGTACCCCACAGAAAGGTTTGTGGCATGGGAAATTTCCCCAGGTTATTCCATAGAGAACAATTTACAGAATTAATGAAATTTCCTTTCATTTGCCTTAACAAGTTGGAGTATCCCTGTCACACCTTAATCACCTACACATATCCAAGCAGGTTTCGAGCTCCTGATGCATTTGAAGAAACATGTGATAGTTACTATAAAAGTTTGGATCCCTTTTGGTAGTTGATAGGTAAAACTGAAAAATTTGAGTACATTTCTGAGCTTTATATATAACCTACAAGAGTAGGACTTTTATTTTTTCTTTCTTCAAACATAATTTCAGCTTCTTGGTAGATTCTTCTTACTTCTGATAATCTCTGTTTTGGGCAAAAGAAATAATCATGACTTCCTGCAAAATCTTCTAATAGGTGCAGAGTCCTTAAATAGGCTTCATGTCAGCTTATTGATAACATTTCCTCAATTTTATACCATTATCCTTCTCCCCATTGGGGACAGCTGTGATGAATTTTTTGGCTTCCCATGCTCTAACAAGAATACTGAACCAAAGTATATTACAGTCCTTGTAGCAGAGTTTGTAGGATTCAGGGCCTACACTAAGCCACCCACCCCTTTGCAGGCCTGCTGATCAACTGCTCCATGAACCAGACATCAGCGAGTTCATCAACACTTGGTTTCTTCATCACATCTTACCTCCTTCAACAAGAAGGAAATCAGAGATTTCCATTACTCTTGTTTTCCTCATCCCTCACAGGCTTTCTATTTTCCAAATGCACTGTGCTGGCTGCTATGTCCTTCACTAAAGTTTCCACCCCAGATAAAACTCTTTTTCTTTGGAGGCATTAGCAGCCACAGCACATTTCTTCTTAGAAGCTGACTAGTTCCCTAGACAATTTATTGTGTTACTGATGCATGTCATGATGGACAATGTAGTGATGGACATCTATTCACACTGTAAACAGAAACAAAGGTAATGGGACTCTATGGTAACAGTGAAAAGGCTGTTAACAAAGATGAAGGCTTTGGAGTGGGAGACATGACTATAATACCAGCCAAAGTGGATAAAATTAGTAAAGAGGACATGGAAAAAGAATAAAGTGGGTGAAACTAATCTAGAACTAGATTTGTCCTATTATCCTATTGCTTCATATAGTCTCCCTGTGCTCACAATTCCAGTCAGTGGAGGGATGATAATAGCATTAGGCAAAAAAACCCAGGAATTCATATGCATAGTTCTGAATAAAGGTCAGAGAGAAACCACTCCCTACAGTCTATTTTGCTGTACAGAACAACAACAAAAAACCCCACAGAGGCTTATTGATAGGAAAAAGACCACACACCACGAAGATCTGATGCAATGGGACACCAGCAAGTTTTAGCTCAGCAGGGTTGCTCTCCCTCTCTCTTAAGACCTTCCTAGCTTTTTCTTTTGAAAGACCAGAGCTTTAGAGAAGGCTCCATTAGGACATTACCATACCATGAAAAACAGACCTGCCTGGAATATATGAAGAAGATACTGTAAGGTTGTTTCATGTGCTTGCATAATTTGCATATAATTTCTGGTTTGTGTGGTTCCAGGCTGCTTGAACCTGCTGCTTGTTCTTCCACAGCTGTGGTAGTGAATGTCACTTCTCAAACGGAACAAAATTCAGCTTCAAGTCAGTGGGAGTAGGATTGTCTCTAATGTTTGTACTTTTTAGCAACACCACTGAAAAACAACAAGTTGTTGTATTTAACAATACAATGAAACAAAGTTCCAATTCATTTTCCTGATGCACTAGAAAGTGTTGTATAAAAGTACTTCTTTTTGTACCTTGAAAGCAAGAACTATTTTCAAGTAGTTCATCTGCATTTAGGATGAATTGTAGGAATAAACACATCTGATGACTCCTCTGGTTCAACCATGCTATACAAATTCTGCAGGGAAATGTATAAGCTTCATAGCAGGCAAACACAGGATAAGTAATGCCTTGCACTTTTGATGTCTTAAAAGCAAACTATGTCACCCAGTTCTTTATTATATGCTTCAAAATTTTGTCTCATTAGAGAGGTACAGTTTTCATGAACAGAAATCAGTTCAGAAAGGTTGTGACTTAAAACAGCTGTGCATGCATTCACTTACTCTGTAAATATTTTTTTAATTATTTTTGACTTATTTCTTCATGTGGTTCTTGATAGTTCTTCATCTACAGTCTATTGCAAGACAGCTGCAGAAAAAGTGAATTTACTTTTATGTAGCTCCATACTGATGACAAGTTTTGATGTATTTGCTTTGTTTTACTGCTTTTTGAGCCCTATTGAGCAGTTCACCCTCCATGTACCCAAAAAGTATAACATCCCTAACAGACATGCTACAATAACTTCAGACAGCCATATGGTCAGAGAAAAACAGAAGGAAAGGAAAACTAGCTCTGCAGGTAATCTTTAAATAATATTCCTTAGATTCCCTATGCTAATAATAGGGATAATGCTAAACTTCCTCTAGAAGAGAAAAAAACACCTGACTGCCAAGTGACCAAGACTAAGGCATGCTGCATTTCCCCACCATCTTCACAAGAGTCCAGGGCAGTTTTTCCAGCTCAGTCTACAACAGCCTTCATTGTATTCCATCAACATTCTCACTAGAACAGACATGAATAAAAGACTCTGATATTACCCTATAAAATGCCTGTCTGCAAGTCAAAGCCCATACACTGTTTCAGAACATGTTTCTTCTATTAGTCAAAAGAACTGTTAGTACCCAACAGGTCTTGAGTTATGCCAGCTTGGCTGACCAGGCTTCAGTCACTTTACAGCAGAAAATGCAGTATAAACAAAAACATATCCTCCAACAGTTACAATAGCAAATTCAGGGCCATTTTGCAGAGTTTCCATTTATCTCTTTTAGACTGCACTGTCCAATTTTAATTACAAATAAAATTAGATTAGACTTAGAGAGATCAAAGAGAACCTTGTTTCTGGACAGATGTAGGCTAATTGGCAACGCCTTGACCCTCACAGGGGTCTGCAGTCAGTGCAGTACATAAAGAGCTATTACAGTTAATGGGTTAGTTCTAATTGCACCTTCTTTCCCTGAACACCACACTAAAAATATACCCCACAGAGAGAGAATGTGCTGCTTGGTCATTCAGACAAGACTCAGGCACTCAGGAATACTTACAGAGTGCTTACAGTAGGGACTAAAGCACACAACTGTGACATGATTTGTTAAAACTGAGAGATAGAAAATATAGGGAAGGGAGTACACTACAAAGGAGCTGACTTAGCTTCTTCTTATAAAGTTTAGACTTCACAGATGCTACAAATTTCTGGATGAAATGTGCCACCATAGAAACAGTCACTTTCCTGTCCTCTCTTTACTATGTTTACCAATGTTCCTATAGAATATTAATTTCTAGAAATACTGCATTAACAAAGTCACCAATTCATAGGAAGATTTGAAATGCCAACATCCCTACTTCCTGAAGTCAGTCAAAACACAGAGGATGAATTAACCACTAACCACACGGGACATGAAAACCAGTGCCCTCCCCATCACAACAGTCATCGCTCTACATAGCTCAAAACTTTCTCTGGATCATAAAATACTGGTCAGTAGCAGAAACTGGATTTCATGGGATGAACCACTAGATTCCTCTTGAGGACGACTCCTTTACTCCTTATAAATGGAGCTGAAGCACCCCAGGAGCGGAATCAAGAGTCCAGATTTCACACTAACGTAGCATGAAATTAATAAGGCCACATCTCATACAACTTTCAGCCTGATCAGAGTACCAGTCTCCTTGCAGATTGCAGAGAAGACTTATTTCTGTTGTGACTTTTTCTTGTGCAACTTTATTTTGAACTAGCAAGATCACTGAGCATATTTCTGCCATTCCTATACTAACATTCAGAAACCAGAAGGTAGAATGCTCTCAAACACTAGGGAATGATCAATTTGGAGTTAGGAACAAGATTTAACCTTAAAAATGAAAATTTTCAGTTATTAGTGAGATAGCAAAGCACTTTGCACAGATTGCAGGTGCTGTAGGTATTTTCTATGTCAAAAAAGCAAGATAAGCACATTTTTAAAAAATGAAAATATCTCGAAACAAAAAAAATTTCCTTCCACCAAGTGTATATTTTCACCTTTAGAGGATGCATACAAACTACTCAATTAGCAGAGCTGAGAGGGAAGTACTGAGATTCAAACAGATTAGTTTCTCCAGTTTACACTAAAATACACAGGACAGAGTAGCAAGGCTTGGAGCTTGCTTCTAATCTGCTGAAGATAAAATACCACAGAACACAGCTTCCCCTAAAAATCTGTTGGCATTCAGACTGTACTAAAAGTCCTGATGTTTGGATACCCAGCAACTGGATTTTTCTATTGACTTGCTTAAACAATGAAAAGAGCACATCTATTTCACACGCCTCCTTATACACTTTCAGGAGCAAAAACTCCATATTTCCCTACAACCACAATTTTGAACTTCAAGCTAAAACCTGTTGTAAACAGCTCAAACCCAGAGGCAAAAACTCATACTAAACTTGGAATCTGGTAGCTAAGCTCTTGCCATGGGCCCATCCATCTTTCATGATCAAGAGATACTTTCTATCAATCTCTCTGTGGGTGTCTCTGAGACAGTACAGGATAGGGACAAAACACACTATTTTTTTTTCCTCAGGCTTATTTCTGTCATGATTTCAAAAGTAGAAAACAATCAACCTGCAGGACTCTTTATTAGAGGAAAGCTGATGTTTATGCCACATTGCAAATGTTTCAGGGCTTTCCCCAAGCCCTACAATGAAAATAAGAACAATCCCCTGAAATTTCATAATATGACTTCAGAACTTTTTCTCCCCATAGCAATTTTAAATTATTAGATTGCCTTCAATGAAAGAAAGGAATGATTTATGCACATGTTCCTCTGTAGTTTAACACCTACAGGCACACTGTACACCATGGGAAGGCCAGGTTCAAAATTCAGGGCTGTTGAGTGTCTGGGACCAAAAGCGACAACAAACTGATTCTTAAAGAGGCTACCTAGAGCAGAGGCTAGACAGTGTAAAAGGAATAACTTTATTCCTTTATATAATATAGTAGGCATTTATTAAAAATGCCTTCAAAGGATACACCTTGGGCAGTACAGGAGCCCAGCTGTGGCTCTACCCAAGATGGACTCCTGGTCATGAGTTTTCACAATTTTATAAGTTTTGGTCCATTTATATATTGGGGTTAGTTGTCCAATTACAGCTTCAGGTTATGAAGTCCCATCCTCTCAGACTGCTCTCCTTAATTCGCTGTTGTTTATACCTTCTGGGCCTTAAGCTGCAACGATGTCCTTGGTTCTCAGGCTGGAAAATGATTGTTTTGTCTAACTAAACTGTGAAGAGAACTTGCTAACACTTTATATGAAGTTCAAAGTTATATACTAATGCAGTACAGAATCTGGAAAATAAGAAAGCTAAAACTTAAGGCATCAAAACCATTCAGGGAAGTCCTTGTGAATTTAGGTCTTGTTTGCTCTCTAAGAAACATCTCTCGTTACAGTGATACCACAACCCCAGGACTCTCAGAAAACCCAGTTACTACCCTTAACAGTGACAAACACCATGGTGTTTCTCCAGCACTTCTGGGAGAGCTGGGACTAATTCCAAAAACCAAGCACCACATTTATATACAGCACATACAAATGTTTCATTAGTACCAGGCTGAATTTGGAGAAAGAGGTCCTAAAAAGCACTCTTCCTCAACAACACTTTATCTTTCCTTGGCTGACATTTAGAATACACTGGTTAAGTTCCTGTGTAAAGCAGACATCTGTTCAAACATCTCCCCAGGGAGGCTGCTTTTTCCCCTGTAGTGCCCACTGCCAGAGACAGGAATGTGACGTTGGAATTGCTGCTGCACAGCGAGGTAGCCTCAGGTACCCCAGCAGGGTCTGGGCTCTGCTTGCAGCCAACCCACAGCTCTGTGCCCCCCAGCCTTGCCCCCTGCCACCACACCAGGCTTGTGCTGCTCGAGACACCCAACCAGCCCTTGCTCAAGTCTGTGACACTCCACAGATGTGGAAAGCCAGGTCACATGGCCAAACTGTCTGGCATGGTACCTTCAGGAGCAAAAATAACCATTTGTACATGTTACCTTTAAGCATTAAGCTGATTCCAGGCTTAGGCTCAGCATTTAAATAAATTAAGGTTTAAAAAATTAGCAGTCCTCTGTCACTTTATAACTCTAGAACCAGCTTAACAGATAGGAAACATTTTATATCAAAAAAGGTCGTACATTTAGCCTGACAACCTGGATATTAAGCTTCATCACCGTGGGATTTCAAATGACTGAGTATAAATCTCCCAAATCAGGCAACATAGAAGCTGATGGGGCCCATCACTGACAAGCATTTAGTAGCTCCAATCCTTGCTGGAGTATAAGGGCACTGAAAGATGGCATGTTTATTGAACAATCTATTTTCTTACTCAGCATGCAAGGCTTTTCTTAACAGGCAAAAAATGAAGCAGAATGAACTTAATCAGCACAGCATCTTGTCTTCTAAAATATGTGAAATTATAATAGCACTTGAAGACCAGAGTGTGGAAAATCCTCATGCAAAGTCATTAATTGAACTTTGGTCCTAGGCAGCTTTGCCTACTGATCTGTTTAATATAAACTGTAGTTCTTGTCAAGAATGTTCTATTTTGTTTACATATTTAAATCATTAATCACACAAAGAGTGACTGAGGTGATGGTATCTCAGTAGAAAACATTTTGGCATCTTGCTCTAGCTTCTCTCCCATCTCCCTCCTTAGAATAAAAAAACTCCTAAAAGTAGCTTGTATTTTTCTTACATATCAACTGTAATTAGTCAAGAGGATGTTCAGAGAGCTTGACACAAGACAGCCGAAAAAGCTACCTCTTTTTTATTTATTTCCTGCTTGTGGTTCCTGGATAAGAGCCATGCATAACAAACATATGAACTGCTGACCTCCTGGATAGATTTTATCAATATGAAATATGCAGGGTTTTAAATTATTTCCTGGTGCCAAACCATCCTTACAGCCGAGCTGGTGTAAACATTTAGTGAATGTGGATCTCCTATTTCAAGAAGACCACATGCAAAAAAAAAAACATACACAGATAATACAGATACACACAGCATCATCCTAACTGGGAACAAAATTCCAGAATAGTAACATCAAGGCTAAATTTAGCCTCAGAGCCTTCACATGCAGTGCTGAATCTTTCTTTCACTAGTAGTTCATTCAATCATTCCAAGGCTCTGTTTTACTGCTGGTATTCAGGGTTCTAAAATCAGTTCTGAATAAGTCCTGTGAGTGGGGAGAAGTGATCAATATAAGCAAAATGTTGATCTTGTCTTCAGAGTTACTTGTGGAGGGAATAGGTTGTAGCTGGCCATGCAGATATTTCACTGAGCTGAAGAAATCCTCTCTGAGTGTCTGACTTAACAACCTTTCTCACCTTGCAGTTTCAAAGGAACTAATTTGGCACACCATAAAATGTTAATTTTCCAGGTGTTTCCTTAGAGGAAAGACTAAGGAAATGACTTCTCTTCATTAAAAAAAAAACTCTCAGGCTCCAAATTGTAACCTTGCTTTTTTTAATTTAAAAGCAAGCTGGGGAAGAGGGGTGTCACTTACAATTAGGTAGCAAAGCCAAAGTCACAGATGGGTGACCTTCACTACACTAAAACAGTAACACTCACACCAAGCAATAAATGATAGGGACCTTATGAACTCGGGAAAGGGTAATCAAACTGAAATACAAGACCACTTTTGTCTCACAGCACCAAGGGTTACAGCACTTCCTTCTGAGCACACGGCAGCTGCAGGTTGGAAGGGGTGAGCTGGCTGTAGGGCAGCCTGACCCAAGCCCTCTGTCCCATCTCACTTCCCAAATGAAAAAAAGTACAACTTCAAAAATTTCTTTGAAATAACCACAGAGGTTTCAAACAAACCTCTCCCAAGTGTACTTCAGTTGCCAAAATCTCACATCCCACTAACATGCTTCATGTCACATGCCCCCCAAAGCAGAAGTGTCTGCACAAGTAGCCTGTACTCTCAAAAACTGGAGATGGGACTTTGAGCAGTATGTCCTTGGCATGTGTGAGTCAGTAGGGTTCCTTTGGTTCTGTGCCATTTGCCTCAGTAAACAATAAGTTATGTCCAATTTCTACTGTCAGTCCTTCTCTCCAAAGAAATAATCCCCCCTCAAAAAGCTGGTCTTTAAACTTCAAGGCTGACAGGGCAGGAAGATACATGCAAAAAATTAAGTTGAAGAAAAGACAGAGAAATATGCAGGAGGGAGTGAAGACAAGTGAAAAAACATAAGAATCACTGCTTGATTATGCCTCTAGAGAAACTGCCCTAGTAAGCACAACAACTCGATGTTACCTATTTGTATCTTATCACATCCATGTCAGCATTGCCTAATTTATTGTATACTTTAATAGCCATATTTGTATTAGTTTCTGCTCTACACTGTCAACATTGCTTGCAAAATGCAGACAACAGCGTTTCCCCTGTACATCAGCACCACCAATAGCCAGAAAACAAATTCTGGGTTTGGAGTGTACAGTAGGGCTAACAATTTATATACACCAGAACAAAGGCAGCTGGAGTTTATTTTTATTACCTCTCAAGACAAAACTGCAGATCTGGCTTTGTTATTCATGTGGACAAGATGGCAGGGACGTCGCTAAGGAAACATGACAAGAACGCTACAAGGTGCTATCTTAGCCTGTTGAGTTTTTCCAGAGGGAAACAAAATGAATCGTAGTTGCAAAGAGCACAAGCACTTGAAATTGCTCAAAAAGTCTCAGATCCAGAGAAGCCGGTCCCCTGCTCTCTCTGCACATGGCTGGCAGGTGCTACGCATACTATGGCAAAGCAGAATCAAGCCTTGAAAGTAATCTCAGCACAGGTGAAAGTGAGAGACCAAGGGAAGGGACAGTGAAGAGGGAAGCTAAATTCATTGCCACATAAGGCATCCAGGTATTAAAGCACAGCACAAATACTATGCCAGCATCACTGCTCAGCTGGCTGTGCACCACAGAAGAGGATGGGGGGGATCCTTGCTCTCACAAGGTAACAGTGCCCCAGCAAAAATTGACACAAAAATTGAGTGAAAAACTCCACAACAGAAGACCTTTATTCATCCTTAAAAGAGCTAGAGTAGTCTCTGGGTAATTTCTTTTCTGTTTCAATTAGTTACTAAACAGGGATCTCTGAATCACTAATTCAACGTTTAATCTTAATGGTTCATTTTAAATGCTTCAATTATTGATGTCAACAATTCCCTCAGTTTCTGCACAAGAACAGTCGCTGGTTTTATACAGCACTGTCAGAATGAGGATCCAAGATGCACTTAACAAATACCAGGACAGCTTTTGTGACAGGAAAGGTTGCAAGTGGAGATCTGTTTCAGCAGGTCTTGATCAACTTGAGAGATAATTAAATTTTGTAACCTTTAGCAAGGCTGTGCTAAGAGGAAACAGGAATGTCCTTTTCCCTAAATTTGAGAAACACAAAGTATACTACTTCCCCACTCAGAGAAATCCCAGGCCAACCACTTCTGTAAACTTCTAATGCAAAAATCAGTCACCTTCCTTCCTTCCTCTCAAAGCCTTACAGATGTGCCTGCACTCTGTTCTTGGGCTTCCAAGCAACCCTCTCTTCTAGGTGTGCAAAGGTGGAGAGCCTTCCAACCCAGCTCTGCATTTCTTAGACACTCAAGAGTCTCCATAACCCTGAAGCCACCAGCTCCCAAGTCCTATCTCTCTTGAAGAACAGAAAGGGATGTGGTTTTTTTCTACTAAGCTGAAAAATCTGTTTAGTATAATCCCCCTCCAGAGGTTCACTTGCTGGTGGTCATTATCAGCTTTTAATATCGAGCCTCCTGATGTCCCCAGGCAGCTGCAGAGGCACATTAGATTAATTCTGTGGATACAGAGCAGAGGCAAAGATGCTTAGCCTAACACAAGCAGGGAGTCCAACTGAAACAGCCAAGCCACAACACCAATCTCTTGACACGTAGCCTCACACTGCTCCTTTCCATGACCACAACCTAATCCCTCTTCATCACAGAGCCACGGAGGAAACAAAACGTCACAATATATTTAAGCCTCCATAGAGGTAAAGGACAAAGACCCCTGTGGCTCACATTGCAATAGCAATCAGTGCCACTTTCCGCAGTCCACTTGCAAGAAACCACTTCTGCAACTAATTTAACACCTCAAATTTGCCTCTGCATTTAATCAGTCACTGAAGCCCCAGATCATGCTGGGACCATCAGATGATGTTATCAATTTCACTGCTAATGAGCACAGAGGAGCAGAACAGTTTTCAGCAAGTACAAATGAAAGTGTTAGGTGCTGTTTGCACCACACTTAACAGAGAACAGTTGCATCAGTTGCAGAGAACTTCCCTCAGAGGCAGATACCTGTGTCCAGAAATGACAACAGGTATCAGCAGGTCTTCTGAATGTTATGATTTCCTGAAGATCGTTCAGCTGTCCCTCTAATCTAGGAGAAGTACCACTGTTAGCAGGGTAGGCACACTGGTGGAAAAACTACATAGGCAAGATCCAAATGTGGGTACTAGATCTGCCCCAGAATAAAAATTCTGTGAGGTGAGATGAAAATTAGGCTTATAAGTGAAGTCAACTACCTTGGGGCATTTGATTCAGCAATGTGCAACAGCAAGATAAAAGTAAGAATTTAAGAATATGTTGGTATCCTGCTTTTGAAGTGTATTTGTGCATTCAGCTAGTGAAGGTATTGGTAGGTGATTTTAGAGGGTTGTACTTAAATTCCTACTCACGTTTCAAATGCAATTCATTCTAAAAAAAAAAATTTAACATGTTCTAAATGCTTGTTCCTAGTCCTGTTGAAGTCTGGTGAAATTTTGCTAACCGTGTCACAAGAATAGATGAACTGGAGAAGAGAAGGCACAAAGTTAGATGTCTGTAATCCTGCCACCTTCCCATGCATTACTGCCCAAGGAAGCACACACTGCACAAGGCAACAGAACAGTGTGCCACAATATTCCCCTCACTAGGAAGGGGACTGCATCCATCAGTCAGTGGGAGAGAGCCCCAAAACCATCACTAGTAGTTTTGTGGCTATAATCTAAACATAATCACTCCCCAGCTAGAAAATTGAAGAAAGGTTAAGGCATCCTAGAAAATTCTCTTAGACAGCCCCTAAGTAACCACACCCTCTCATGTGAGACAGTATCTGAGACCTTACCAGAGAAAGGAATCATAAACAGAAAGCAAGGAGAACTGTACTCCTTCTAGAGATACCTTGACAGGCTTGAGAAGTGAACCTGTGAAAACCTCATGAAGTTCAACAAGAGCAAGCGCAAGGTCCTGCGCCTGGGTCAAGGTAATCCAAGCACAAATACAGGCTGGATAGAGAAGGGATTGAGTGCAGCTCTGAGGAGAAGGACTCAGGACAAGAAGCTTGACATGAGCCATGGCAGCCTAGAAAGCAAATGGAATCCTGGGCTGCAGCCAAAGCAGTGTGGCCTGCAGGTCCAGGGGAGTGATTCTGCTCTTCTACTCCACTCTGGTGACACCCCACATGGAGCGCTGCATCCAGTTCTGGGGCCCCCAACACAAGGACTGGACCTGCTGGAGTGAGTCCAAAGGCCATGAAGATGATCAGAGGGCTGGAACACCTCTCCTGAAGACAAGCTGAGAGAGTTGGGGCTGTTCACCTTGGAGAAGGCTCTAGGAAGACCTTACAGCACCTTCCAGTTCCTAAAGGGACCCTACAAGAAAACTGGTGATGGAAATTTTAAAAGGGCATGTAGTGATAGAACAAGGGGGAATTGCTTTAAAGTCAAAGAGGGCCGGTTTAGATTAGATATTAGGGAAAAAATCTTTACTGTGAGTGTGGTGAGGGACTGCAACAGGATGCCCAGAGGAGTGGACACCCTGGAAGTGTTCATGGCCAGGTTGGATGGGGCTTTAAGCAACCTGGTCTAGTGGAATGTGTTGCTGCCCACCGCAGGAAGGTTAGAACTAGATGATCTTTAAGGTCCCTTCCAACCCAAACCATTCTGTGATTCCCCCAAAAGAAAACAAAGATACAGAGATGAAAAAATTTATCCAGTCACACAGCAAGCCCGTGGAAGATCGCAGAGCTGAAAACACATTTCTTTTGTCCCTCCTAATACCTAAACTTAAAAGAAGATGAGTGGTAGTTTTCAGGAAGGAAGGGATAAAGAGGAAAAAAACAGACCTGATGTCCCTGTCAATTAATGCCCATTACTCTTGTTTCTGAAGCTACCAGAAGGAAAATCTTGCTTGTAAGAATCTATACTGCCCACATCTTTCCCAGTGTAAAAGGCTATGTGCTTTCTTGCTCTAAATATGAAAATTTTCTCTATCCTTGTATGATCCCACAGACTGAAGGGAAATGCACCATTTGATGTAAATCATCAGAAGGAAACACAACTGGTCCCTGTGGAGAGATAACCACTTCTTCTATCTGCATCTGTCAGGTTTGGCTCATGACAGAATTATGACCCCAAAATAACATTTTAATAAGTGTTTACATGCTACCACTCCCCAAAGACTACGCTGATAAAAATCTGCCTCAGAACTAATTATGCTTCAAGACAAGGCTACCCTCAGTGGATGCGGCAATAAAAAAACGGGAGAGGAATAGGTCCGTCCTTGGCAAGCTCCGGGCTCCTCCTTGTGGATGTCTTTGAAAACTGCGTGCTTTGCACATATTCCTGCGAAAGGAAGGAAGAAAGCAGCACAGATCATGTTTCAACATGTCTGGAATTTCCAGTGCCTATGTTAGTTATATTAAAAATATGTGAATATATATTAGCATGTGTCCCCTTCTCTTCCACCCTTCATCCCGATGGGACAAGGATGGACAGATCAGCTGGCTGTTCACCTTGGAATGTCTCCTTGATGTTGTGTTCAGGATCAGAGCATTGGAAAGGTAACATCACAGCAGCTATTTGACAGCCCTTTCAACCCTACCAATTCCGTGATTCTCATCTTGTGCTATACAGACTGTGAAGTGGACAAGACCAGACATTATCACTGCAGGTGTACGGGTGAGAAAACGCACAGCACACACCTGAAGACCTGAGGGAGATATAACATCTTGGTGTTCCACATTCCCTCCCATACATTTCAGATCAGTTTCTATCTGCCCTAGACCACGAGAGCAGCAAGGAAACAGAACAAAAGTGAATGAAGATTTAAAATCTTCCCTTTTTCATCTTAATGCCAAAAAAAAAAAAAAAAAGGAAAAAAGGAGACTTCTACTGCTATCAAAAGATCTTCAGCTCAGCAGAGATAAGAGGACAAATTAAGTCCATTCCAATATCAGCAGAGGAGCAGTTCAGGTTTTGAAATCCCTACATCAAGACTCACACTACTGCTACAAGTAAATATTCCCACAGTCCTGAAAACAGTGGGTGTCTCAAGCACATCCTTGAGCTATTCAGCACACAGCCCTTCCCAAAGCAAGTGCCTCAGAGCCACTGTTGCCTGATTATTCACTGGGGCATCAAACACTTTAGTTGTGTGTTCAAGGAATGAAAAGAGCTGAGAAGATGAGTCCTCCCACAGTCAGCCAAACCATATCATTCATTCAAGAAAAGCATCAGTTGGGTTTATCTTGCCTACACTAGACATTCCTGTTCTCATGGCAAGACATATTTTCCATCTATAACGGATACCTAACGTACATCCATTTGCTCTTTTGCTACCATGGTTCTTTAGCTTTTTCCTCCCCTTCTTCCCTTGTATTGTCACCCCCGAACAGCTTCTCAACCTTCATTTTGCTGGTCAAAAAGTTGTTGAAGAATCTTCTTGTACTTTATGGTTGAATAGACCCGGGGCTGTGCTAACACCTATCCTAGCTCAAGTATATTTTCCTTGAACATAGTGTGGTCAGAACTATCAAATATAGATGATATATATATATAGAGAGAGAGAAGATATAGAGGTATCTCAGGATCAGAGATAAACTTCTCCAGAGCACTAATTCTTCCCTGACTTCAGTGGAAATACTTTAACAGAAACATCCTATGCTTACTTGATACTAGGATGCTATGGCTACACACACACTGATGTATACATGTAGTCTTTCCCCAGACTGCAATCTCCAATATGCAAAAGAAATTCTTGCTGGAAATGGTGAATCTGGAGTCTCTGTCCTCAAGAAAGCTACTATTTTAGAATATTTGTCTGCTACTGTATCAGGAGAAAACTGTTTCTCTTCTGCCATAAGTGAAGTTTGTTATTCTGGTTAACCTTCAATGTTCATATTGTGTTTAAAGAAATATATTTCCTTAACCCACAAGTGATGAATATAATTTTGATCTGTTTTAATTAACAAATAGTATTTCCTGACTTCACAATCGATTTCTGAACTCCATCTCTCTAATAGTATATCTGTGCACTCCAAAAATATTCTATATCTGCATCTCTGGAAACTGAGAAGCTGAAGAAATTTTAGGGACAGATTTTGGCCCTTTTTGTACAACCTATGATGTCCACCAGTACCTCTGACCAAAAACACCCAGAACTTCACAACAAAGAGATGTCAGTGCATGCCTGGCCTCTCACCTCTCCACCTCAATTTTCAGGAATCCCTTTTCTTTGCCTGCTCTCAGCACAAGACCTGTGCTGTAAGACGTTTACTCATTCTAGCACACGCACTATATCACATTATCAGGTCAGAGTTTGAGTATCAGCCTGAGGTGCATGCTGCTCATGCTTTATTTTTTTACCTGTACAGAACCTAGACCACACTTGGCTCTAAAACAGTCACATGAAAAACCACCCATCAACCACAGAACAGACAAAATTGCAGCAGTGCAAAAGGTCAAATCCTTCAGTTTGGGCTTTTATTCTTTAAGGATCTTTATCCAAAATTCAAGCCACTACACTAAGGAACAGTAGGTGTAGAGATGGATTAACAAGAGCTCTAAAAATAGTTATTTATTTTCTGAGATGGCTGTGTAATCTGCAATGATAACTTATTTCTCCATCCTACAGGCTCATGAGACTCTCTACCTTGGCTATATAATCTGAACGAGAAAGACCGTTTCATCCAGTGATTATAAGAGATAAATGAAAAGCTTGCTACAGAAGACGAGACGGCCCTTCGGCTGTGTAACGTTGCCATCTAGTGATCGTCTCCAGATGTTACACATGAGACATCCCATCCGGTTGTGCTTAAATCGCCTTATCCTGAATCACCGGGGAATCTCGTATCAGACACTCCGTCCTGGCCAGAAAAGTCAGCCAAACTGATTTGTAACAGTGTTCTAGAGCCATCTTTTCTATATATATAATAAAATAATAGAATAGTTTTGATTGGAAAGACCATTAAAGGCCATTAGGTCCAACACCCCTGCAATGAGCAAGGATATCTTCAACTAGATCAGATTGCTCAGAACCCTGTGTAACTTGACCTTGAATGTTTCCAGGAATGGATGAGGCATTTACCACCTCTCTTGGCAAGCTGTTCCAGTGTTTCATCACTCTACTCATCATAAAAAATTTCTTTAATCTAAATCAACCTTCTTTTAGTTTAAAACCGTTAGCCCTCCTCCTATTGCCACAGACCCTGCAAAAACTTTGTCCCCATATATATATATATATTCACTGCATACATATGTGTGTGTGTGTGTGTGTATATATAGATATATATACATATATATAGCTTGTATCTATCTTCAGGGTAAACAGATACAAACCAAATGTTGGCTCCTAATCCACTGACCAAAACAGATTTTGTTTACCCTACTTAAGGCTCTAAGTTAATGGTGATCTTTAAAGAGAGGGGTAAGAGAAGAAATTGCCTAGAAGTCAACAGTGAGGCTAACTACTGGAAAAGAGCAAACTCGCACCGATGCTTATTCCATATTCAGATTTGAAAATTCACTATGATTAACCTTGGCTAGGGAACAGTTTTCCCACAACAGGAATAATATAGATACCCAAGACATTAAAAAGGGGGACAGGGAGAGCAGTGGGCAACCATAAAAAAAACACCAAGTGAAGAAATACAACCCAGAACAAACCCTTAAGGATGAAAGCACACCCAAATCCATTCAACATGGAGAGCTTTGAAATACCTGGCAGTGTCTGCAGCAGGCAGTCTGAGAGGCAATATTTGTGTGTACTGGCTGTGTACCAGCATCACAGGATATTTTAAAAGGTAGATTCTCACAATTATTTTTACCCTCAGGTCTTCCTATGTCTGGCTCAGGTGGTGGTCAACGGGAAAGATCAATGGAGTTCAAGAGGCTCAAGACAGGCCACTCAAAAAAATTGCTGTTAATCTAAAACTCTGCTGTGCCTGTGCAAACAGCAGATCTAAATAGCTTCACAGAGACAAAACAAAAGGAATCACCAACTTATCAACCCCAGGCACTGCCCAATGCCAAACCCCAAGTTGCTGGAACCATTGCACTCTCTTTCAATAAAAATAATAATAATTTTAAAATCAGGGAAAAAAAAAAGAAAGTATTTCAAAAACTGAAGTGAAATAAAGCAAGGTTTTACTTTTTTTCTTGAGACATGGTTCAAAATATGCTGGAGGGAGCCAAAATTAGAAAGGTCAAATTCTCAAAAAAAAAAACCAACAAATTAGTTGCAAGTCCAGATCATCAAAATAAAAATTACTCAAGACAGAAAGTCATTAAGTGTACACAATAGTACAATGATATAGATAAAACAATGAAAAGCTGCTCACCTGATGTCTCATTCTTCTTGATTATTTGACAAGGCAATTACTGTCACATTTAGCACTTTTCTGTGTATTTCAGAAGACAAGGTCTAATTTTTCATCCTTTTGAGGAAGTCTCACACCAAAATATCATGAATAATTAATGAGTTTTTTGTAAACACTCAGCAGAAAATCCATTTATAGAGTCACTTGTGTGTGCATACAGGTCCTTCTATGAGGCTCCTAATTTGCCATCCTCCCCCATCTCATAATTTAAGAACTTACAGTGAGAGCACAAGTATTCTCAAGAAATAAATCAATACAAATCAAGAGCAAAATAACCTGTGCAAAAAAAAAATCATTGTCTATCTGCCTTTTTAACAAAGGGATACTGAAGAGAGCTGTAATTATCACCTGAGAAAATGCACACTGCCCACAAAAGCCAAGTACTCTGAAGAAGACAGCACAGCAACAGCTGCAGATATTTATATATTTATATATTTATTTTTCTCTCCATTTTAAGTATATATTTGCCAGGAAAAATTTTATCCAAACATGGATCATGAGCTGATGATTGTCCACTTCCTTGAGCTGGGAAAAGATGTTTATTTAGTACAGACTTAATGAATTAGCCTCCTTCCACACATTTTTATGCTTCTCTGATTGAATACTGTTCTGTTGATAGCATTTTTAGTTCAACTTCGATGTTGTAAGAGAAAGATTAAGAAAACTATTAAGCGCTATTGGCTGAGGGCCTAATTCATATACACACCAGATATCGACTACAATGTTTCTTACAGTTTTCTGCTCCTGAACACAGAACTTACTAGAACTGCTTTTCAATTGCTGTTTTTGAACTGCATTTTAATCATTATTTACTCCCATTTTTATTCTTACAGCTGAGTGGGTTCTTTCTTTCAAGCTGATTTTTCAGGCAAACCAAGTCCATATTTTGGATTCAACACTCACTAAAACACAACCAGAAAATAAAGACCGGAACTGAAGCCTGCCTCCTCCCAGCTGCATATCTTAACCACTAAACCACAAACACAGATGCTCCAGACAGAACTTTAAAGCTGACATACCACATTAAGCAGCAAAATTACCCCTTCTCTAAGTGTAATTAAAAAGAAATCAGTCATACAAAACTCTGTTTTGTAGGATATCTCCTATGATAGACCAGTTTCATGAGCACTTGCAGAATCAAGCAGCCCACAAGCCAGAGGCAAAAGAGGACTTTAATTTCTGTGCCTGCAGACTTCAGACATCATTTAATACCTGAGGTGCTCACTTGCCAAGAAAATGATAATTCCTAACATGTGCAGAGTGAAGACACTCGGGAACTTCAGTCAATCAAAGATGCCCCTGCATAAATTAGAAACCTCTAGGGTCTAAACACTATCTAAACAAAACTCTTTGGGTCATAATTTAAGAATCAAGGACCTGAATTTATCCTGAATCGAATGTCAAGCATATAAATTCCAACTTGCACTTGGTCTTGTACCTACCATCATTCTGTACAATGAGCCTTGAGCTGCAAGGGGGGTTCCTAAACTCTGGGGGGACCACTAATACAGTAACCACAGTCACAAGTTTCAGAAGGAACACGCAGAGGGAGATGAAACTGGGACAGACCTGCAGAACCAGGAAAAAAAACCATTCACATGCATAAGGTATTAATCTACAGCCACATCTGCAAAGATGCATGCCTCGAAAATGCTTCTCTTGCACTGACAAGCCTGCTATGGAGACAGATTGACAGAAAACTTGTGAGCCATCTTATTCTGTATCTGTTGCTGTGCTTTGCAGGTTTTACGGCCATCCAACAATACCCTTTTCTTTCTGTAATTGGCTCTGCTCAATACTTCACAACCATTTTTATTCTCTGTCTCTCTGGAAAGTTAAAAGGATTTAGACTTTCACTCAGGAGAGAAATTAAACCTCTAATTAGACCAGGTGTGCCTAGAACTGCATTCCCCAGGAAACCTAAATAATTCTGCTTTCATTTTACAAATTCATAAATCATTATAATGCAAAACCTGTAAATAGGAATTAGTCAGGAGCTTAAAACTGTACTGAAACACCAGGAATGAGTGCATGCTTCCCACGCTGAAAACATCCCACAAAGCATTAAATTCCTGCTCCAAAGCTCACTGGAATTAGTGAAAAGAGACCCATAGGGGTTTGGATCAAACCTGAACTCTGCAGGCATACAGTGTTTAACCAGATAGAGCTGCTCTGGCTTGACAGAAACAGCTCAGGAACTGCAGGTTAGCTCACCCAACGAGTCACATGAGCTTCCCAAGGCCCACGTAGAGGCTTTGCATAAAGGATGAAAGCACAAGTAAAGCTGGACCTGTGGCGTTAAGTGCCTCTGAACAAGAAACAATCTGCCTGCAGCTCAGAGAAAATTAAAGTGCAAAAGAAGAAACAATTTGCTTAAGGCCACATAGAAGAATCAGAATTTCCATACAAGTCATCTGAATCCCATTCTTGTGGCTCATCCCCTCACTCTGAGCTCTGCCTGCTGCATTGGAAGGCTGCACTTTAACCAGCCTCCCTGGATAACACTATTAGTGCTGGGAGAAGCAGGTCTTCCCGAGTTAAACAGACATCAAACTCACTCTCTGCAAGGAAGAAAAGGTTATGCAGATAGTTCTGAGCAGACAGATCTGTGGAAGAAAAGGTTATCCTCATAGCTCTTCTGAGCAAATGGATCTGTGGAGAAAGGTTACCCACATGTGTATCAAAAAGTGCTCAAAGGGCAGGGCCACTCATATCTCAACGGGCATTTCTTTGCTATTTATTGGATTGCTTGACTGTCAGTTTTTGACAGATTGCTTGCTCTGTGGACCTTTCTTCCACACAAGGTCCAAGAAAAAACCTTGTGTGGAAATCAAATGAATGGCATTTATGGTTCATCCATGCTAATCTAAAAGGATGAACTCACATTGGTCAGTTAAGCATCCACTGATTTTCTCAATCATGGAACAAGTGCTGGCACATCAGTAATTTAAAAAAACAAAAAACAAACAAAAAAAACAAACAAACAAACAAAAAAAATCCCACCACTAAAGTACTTTTCTAACATTGTTTCTGAGCATATACTATTTTCCCTAAGACCTCTCTCTCCTCAACTTACTCATAAATCTTCCCTATGGAAAATTAGGCATAACAGCTACCAGGCATTGCAAAATACCAAAGCAAAAAAAAACACTAAAAAAGGTGACTTCAAGAATCACATGATGGCTAAGGACAAAACAAGTATGACTTACAACAACCAAGGAAATACAGTTGATTAAAATGAGACTTGGACCCTAGTACTTTGGACAGACTTTGACATGTACAAGAAAGGAAATACTGTTAAAAAACAGTTTTCAGAGTCGTCCATATTTTACTACTAATTCAAACAAACAGGAAAGCAAATCTCTCATTGAAAACAGATTCCATAGTTCAAGTCTGCAGCAGCCCTTAGCTCTTCTTCTTGCAGTAACTTTAGCTAATGATACCACATTTGCTCAATTTATTTAGTTTTTATTAAATGGCACGCAGCACAGAGTCCAAGGCTGTAGCCAGGACGCAATTCTAAAATTTCTTTCTTAGAAAAGTGTAATGACTGGAAATAGATGAAGGGTTGTTTATCTGGTTCAATTTTAAAAACAACTCAAAGCAGATATTTCCGTTACTATCCATCATCTTCTGTATTAGTCACTGAGATTAGTGCAGATGAAGTATAGCTTCTAGCCCATCTTTCTAGCTTGTTACTCACAGGAGTGATCCTATTCATATGAAAATAATGAATTTTTAAACTTTTCATAAGATAAGAGTAGGAGACTGGTCTAGCTGCATCTAATTTTTCACTCTCCAAATTACAAGATTCTGCAATTCAATTCTATCAAGCAGATGGTGGGTGAGTGTTCTATAACACCATATAAGTCTTTGTATGACCCTGATTTTCATGTGTAAAATATTCCACATAGAGGGGTTCTCAAGATACATACATGTATCTATATCTTTTATTTTTTAAGTATGTATGAAGCTTTTGCTTTCTATCAAGAATATGGTTAGAATATTCCACTGCAACTACAGATACACACATTTGGAAAGTTAAGATAAGCCTTGGACTGCTTGCTTCCTGAGCCAGAGGACCATGAGTGTGGGAACTGTGACTTTCCATTTATGGAGACTGAAACTGTAAGGGACCAGCTGTATCAGCTGAATGTTCAGAGGTCCTTGGGGCCTGATGGAATTCATCCCAGAGTACTGAGGAGGTAGTGAAGTTATGGCAGGACCTCTCTTGATCAGGTACCAAAGGTCTTGGGAGTCTGGGGAGGTCCCTGCTGAGTGAAGCAGGCCAGTGTTATTCCAATCCTCCTACAAAGAAGAATGTGAGGGAAGACCCAGTGAACTACAGACTTGTTTGTCTAACCTCAGTACCTGCAACCATTATGGAGTACCAGAGTCTACTGGGTACTGTTCAAAGGCATTTGAAGAATAATGCACTCATCAGGCACAGTTAACATGGGTTCACAAAGGAAAGTCTTGTTTAACCCATTTGACACCCTCCTATGATAAGGCTGCCTGCCCAGTGGATGAAGGGAAAAGGTGGATGCAATTTTTCTGGATTCTAGGGAGGCTTTTGATACTGCCCCTCACAGCATCTTTCTGGAAAAGCTGTCCAGCTGTGGGATAAGCAGGTTCAGAGTGTGCTGGGTGAAGAACTGGCTGAAGGGCAGAGCTCAGAGGGCAATACCATCATGTTCCTCAGGGTTCAATTCTAGAGCCAGTCATGCTCAATACCAACAGTCTGAATGCAGGAGTTGAATGCACCATTAACAGGTTTGCTGATGATACCAAACTGGAAATGCTGTTGACTCTCCAGGGACAAGATGCCTTGCAGAGGGATCCAGATTGATTGGAGCATTGGGCTATGATTAATGCGCTGAAATTGAACAAGGTACTGGATTCTGCACCCAGGAGGGAGTAACACCGACACAAGTATTAATTGGGAGAGGACCAGTTAGCAAGCAGCCCTGCAAAAAGGGATTTGAGGATGGCTGGCTGGCAGCAGCTCAGTCTGAGTCAGCAGGGTGTGCCCTGGCAGCCAGGAGGGCAAACTGCACCTGGGGTGCCTCAAACAGCATCATCAGCTGGTCAAGAAAGGTGATTGTCCACTGAATTCAGTGTTGGTGCAGCCTCACCTTAAACACTTGGGCATTTCTGGGCCCCACAATTTAAGAAGGATGTGAAGGTCCTTGAGTGCATCCAGAGAACAGCAACAAACCAGTGAAAGGACCAGAAGGGAATGTCCCATGAGGAGCAGCTGAGGGCTTTGGGCTTGTCTTGTTTGGAGCAAAGGAGGCTGAGGGATGACCTCACTGCTCTCTACAGCTTCCTGAGGAGGGGAAGGGGAAAGGGAGGTTCTGAGCTCTTCTCCCTGGTATCCACTGATAGGATATATGGAAATGGTTGAAAGCTGTGCCAGGGGAGCTTCAGACTGGACATTAGAAAGCATTTCTTTACCGAGAGGGTAGTCAAATTCTGGGACAGGCTTTGGTCAATGCTCCAAGACTGACAGTGTTTACAAGGCATTTGGAAAATGCCCTTTATAACATGCTTTAGCTTGGCCAACCCTGAATTGCTCCAGCAGTTGGACTAAATAATCACTGTAGGTACCTTCCAACTGAGATAGTCTATTCTAAGATGGCTGCAACACAGGTGTATGATTTTTATTTACAAAATACATTGTTTAGAATCTCTGTGCAAGCCTGATGTTGCCTGAGGTTATGTGGTGTAGGGCTATGGAACTGGCCCTTTACCTGCCGAGCTGCATCCCAGTGACCTCCTGAAGTTCCAGTGCTGGAAATTAATCACCAAAAACCTGGTGTAATCTCAACTGAAAGTGTTTCCAATTCTAGTGTTACTAAAGGTTTCTAAATAAAATCATGTAGCTGTAAAAATAAATAAATAAGGTAAAAGGAGAGAAGGTCTGTACTGCTTTTTCTGTTGAAGGCATCTTACAATGTTATTATTGAAGCTCAGACTCATTTGGAGGTTTCCATAAACATTTAAGATAGCGATCGCATTCCACAACAGGCAACTTGAAAGTCATAATAAAACTGTGCTGGCACAAATAAAACTCCTTCAAGAACTGACTGGGCATAACTTACCCATGCAGTACATGTGCTGTTCTTGCACACCACACAAAGCCTTTGAGGAGTGCAAACACAGCACAGCAGGGAAATGCCAGAGGCTGCCTGGGTGTGCAACTCTTCAGTGCTACCCAAGAATATTTTGTTTCAGCATGAAACACACTGCTTATTTCCTCTGCTGTGGACCCACAAGCCATGATCCACTCTCATTTGGAGAAGTTACATGGCGCAGATGTAAGCACAACTGAGAAGGGCAGTCACTGCTTTTAAGACCTCTGGCAGCATCCAGTAAGGTGGCTTGTCCACAGAAGGCTGCCAGAAAGTAAACATATCCTCAAGATATGTTTAAGAAAACATACAGGAAAAAGTGCTGCCAATGACTTGGATCAGGAAAACAGCTTAAAAAAGTCACAGGGCCTACAACTTTACAAGGGCCCACTGTGGGTTCTGTGGCTCTTCATCTCAGGGCAATTTTAAAAAACCTAAAAAACTGTCATTGTGAACTACCTAGAAATATTGGACTTTAATACGAATCCCTAAACCTTGACTATCATTTAAGAAGAAAAATAGTCCAAATTTAACCTCCTACACCTTTTCACTGTATCATAAATAGATGTGTTACTCATTTTCTTTGAGTCAGACATCTCTGAGAGCTCAGTCAAATAATGCACTGATCTAGAAGATACACCACCTACTGCATCTTGCTTAGCATTGTACACACAGGGAAACAACTCAGAATTTGAGAGCCTCCTACTGGAAGCCCTTCATTGTCTTTAAATTACAGTCCACATTAGAGATAAACAGACAGCAGGAAGGCAAGGACTGACCCTGCGATTAAAATTAAGTTTACAGCCTGGCATTAGCACTCTGAGTTCATCATAACCCACAGAATCCATTTAAATGTATATCTATATGTTCCAAATTTTTAAATGCATAATCAAAACACTTTCTAGTGCTCAATACTTCACCTCATGCCAGAAGGCAGGAGTACTTCACAAAGCAATTTGTGGCATTTTGGAGGGTTTTTTGTGCAGATCAATAAAACCTGGAGTTCAGTTACACATAATTTCAAAAGGTCAGCAAGCCTTTTACATTTTTCCAGAAAATCAACTGTTCTTAGGATCTTTATCTTGTTCAAAAAATGTTCCTCACTCCATGCTTGTGACAAAACAAGTTTTTAGTAATCCTTGACATTTGGCAGTACACATGAAAGCTACGTCAAAATTACATTTGAACCCCAAGAAACAGCTGACCCTTTAAGCCACAGGAACAGCAAATACTTTTACAAACTTAAAAAGCAATTGCATAAGCAATCTGAAGGGAAGAACCACCCATACTTGATTCAAGGAAGAATAATTAGAATTATATCAGCTATAGAAAGAAATATAACTAAATCAGAATTTTTTCAGTATCATACATCTGATTTTTAGATCAGAGCAAGACTGAAAATTTTATCAGGATGAATGCTCTCCCACGAGTCTTGTAAATTCCCCAAAACCTAGAGTAACCTGACGCCAGGTATAACCATGTAGGGGCAATTACTATATTTCCGAAAGACAACAAAAAATATCTTCTGAAGATAAGCCATGGAAATAGAAGCTTCTGTCACCATAAACATTAAGTCCCATACATTATTAGATTACAAGGAACAAAAACAAAATTTTCAGTACTTTTAGAAAGCTATGCAAGGCCTTCAGTAAAAAGATCAGTATAAGTCAAACTTATTTGATGAGTAGCTAATGCAGGGATGACTGAACGTAGGGCATACATTTTTGCTTTCTACTGTGGATATGCACGTAAGTATGAAAAACCTCACCGAATGTGAGGAATTTTTCTACAGCAGACTGGAGGAAAATGTTTTAGAATAATCCATTTGAAAAAGGAGGAGAGAATGAACTCTTTCCTCCTTTTTAGTAACATTTTAGTTTCACCTAAAGGTCTGAGAAGAAGCCCATAGCTGCTGTGCCAAGCACTCTGCCATTGTGGATTTGCCTCAGCCTGTGGAACTGGGTTCTTTTACCCTCCATTCACCCTCATTAACATTCTGCAATGCTTCATATGCAAGATGCCTGCACTAAAATATATATTATTTTTCTAAATGTCTCTGTGTTTACCAGGTAAGAGAAGTTCTCAGCACTGGCAGAGTGGCTCTCAATCAACTGGTGCCTGAATCTGTATCCTTACTACAAACGTGCTTTTTTAAAGTGAGCACAGTTTAAACTCTGCATCTGCATTTTTCAGCTGGTCACATTATTGAAAACAGGACAAACCAATCCCAGATATAAGGGAATATGCCCCTGTTTTAAGGCACTGAGCATTTGGACTCTTCCTAATTAGGGATCTGTGGGATTATATTTCAGGTAACATGTAGTGATCACTTCCATCCAGAACCTATCAGAACAGCCACAGCCCAAAAGCACAAAGGAACCCAGAGCAAAGGTGAGAAGAAGAAAAGGCAGCCTCAAGCTTTCAAAGGACAGTCTGTGCAACAATCTCCTGAAGGACTCTGGGGCTCACCTGCCTTAGAACAGTCATTTGTCTGGAGGGAATATTTTACCACCATTTGAGATTAAAGAGGTTGGTGGATGAAGGGTGAGGAGGGCCACAACTAACAGGGGGACCTAACCTGAACAACCTCATAATAGAAACATTCTTATGGTGCAGGGAAAACAGCCATCAGGCCTATGGAGGACCTGTAACTAAGCCTGTTCTCACATGTCTTTCAGAATAGGGATTGATTTAAACAAGTGTTTTCCTGAAAGCAGGAGCTTAAGCAGTAGAAAAATCAATAGAAGCATTTATCAGGAAAAGACAAAAATCAGTTACTTTTGATTCAAAATAAACACCGTGGGGAAAACTAAGTTCAGAGTGCATCCTTCTGATCAAGCAGAATTAGAAAGTGGAAAGTCATGTAACATAAGTGGCTAACTCTTAGCACGTCTTTCAACTTCAACCTAAAATCTCCCTACAAGTAAAATGTTATCAAATTTTATTAGCAGCTACACACACACAAAAAAAAAAATCTGTAAACTCTGTGTCGGAGATAAATGTTATTTAGCTGGTCAATAAACAGTAACTACAGCAGTTTCAGCTTTGTTTCAAGATTAATACAACTGATAATGAGAAGTTTACAAGATTGTAAAAATTGTTTTTTAACGTACGTTTGTGTAAAAATAATAGTAACTACATTAGTACATTATTAGCCTTGAATTCACATGCAGCCTTGGAACAACATGCAACTTACAGTGAGAGGAAGTCTTCTGTAGTGTGAACAGACTGGTGAAAAAATGCTGATAACCCTGACTTTTTTTACTACATTTTTAACTCACTGATACCTCTCATTTCTTTTATCTTGCCTGCTGTCTCCTCTTCCTCGTCTCCATCTTGCTAATCCCCTCAGTCATCCCTCCTGAAGTAACTGGCCTGAGGTGATCAACAAATCTTCAACACCTGCAGGTTGCAGCACTGTGCTCACCTCTTCAGCAAGCCTTCCCTAGAGAATCACAGGTGAGCAGGGTTTGTGCTGTTGAATAGATTCCCCGGAAAAAAACAGTGGGGAAAAAATGACACTTCAGAAGCTGAGAAAGACATATGTTCCCAGATTTCTATGGCAAATCTTGGAGTTCTTTTATCTCCTCTGTCCAGAAGAGTTGCAGAGACAGTACAGGCTAGGAATGACACTGCAAACTAGAGATTAACCCACCCATTCTCCATCTGGGCACCAGTGGCAAAGTGCCATCAAGAGCAAACAAACCACTTCTTGTCCACAACAAAGGAAGGACATTGATCTGTTAGATGAGTCCCGAGGAGAGCCACCAAGTTCAGATCAGAGGATAGAGCACTTTCCCTATGAGGAAAGGCTGAGGGAGTTGGGATTGTTCAGCCTGGAGCAGAGAAGGCTTCAGAGTAACCTAACTGCAGCTTTCCAGTCCCTGAAGGGAACTTACGGGAAAGATGGGGCATGACTATTTACGAGAGCATGAACTGACAGGACAAGGGGGAATGGGTTCAAATTGAAAGAGAGTAGCTTTAGATTAGATATTAGGGGAAAAATTATTTACTGTGAGGGTGATGAGGCACTGGAACAGTTTCCCCAGTGAAGCTGTGGATGCCCCATCCCTGGCACCGTTCAAGGTCAGATTGGATGGGGCTACGAACAGCCTGGTCTTGATGGAAGTGTCCCCTGCCCATGGCAGGGGGTTTGGAACTAGATGATCTTCAAGGCCCCTTCCAAGCCGAACATTCCACAATTCTACGGTTCCATGATTCTATGATTTTCCTGTATTTTCTGTGCTGCTTTAGGTGTGTCCACACCAGCACAGGTACCGAGAGCAGGTGGCACAAGGCCTGCACAAGTCATAAAGGCCATGCTGTGCTTCCTTGCACATGCCAGAATGGAAATCATCAGACATGGATTGGGATACAACAGAGGTTAAAAGCTACAGAAGAGTTGGACAAAAAGGTCCTACCAGAACTGCACAGCTGGGTTGTACAGAATTTTTTAGCAATCTTCAGAAACCTTTTACCATTCATCTGTCAGAAACTGCTTTTTTTCAAATTTCTCCAGCCTCCTTTCTTCACATTTATTTCCCAGCAGTCCTGTTTCTTTTACTGAGATACAGGGAAATGATGGAGACGGGGCACTGCTCTTATATCCAGCAAGTGAAAGACAAACAGGCAAAGGAATCTGCCCAGATGAATGTTACTCTGCGAGCAGAAATTTCCATTTGACCTGAGAATCATATTGTTTTCATGCCTATATGTCCATATATTTTCATTCTCCCATACCAGAACAAGCAGAAGGACATTTCCCAGTCTTCCTGAGGACCTCTGACCTCACGTGCCTGCCTGACATGCATCCATAGGATTGCTGTCCATGCCAGGCACAGCAGCAGCAGCCATTCCCACTCAAGAAATACAGCACAATGCAGAGTTCAGTGATTAATGAATATACTACTGCAGAGTGCAAGGGACCAGTAAGTTCCTTCCCTCCTCCTCAGGTGTAGTCCCTCAGCTCCCATCTCCCAATAGCATGTATGTTGGCCCAGTCAGCCACAGTCACTCTGTCTTGCCCGACTCATTTTGATTGTGCAATAGTTTCAACAGGAGAGTAGCTTCTTTACAGCACAGGAGTCCACAACTTCTGTCTTGTCTGTCTTGGGAGACACAGGTTTGATTCCTCCATCTGCAGAAGGAATTAAAGTTAGGAGTAAGGTCTCACTATAAGGTCATTCCATAAATAAAAGAAGGGGACACTGGCATCATCACTTTGGTTAAACAAAGAGAGAGGACCAGTCCCTGCTGCTTTTTTGTTTTGTGGGGTAGGAAAGAGCAAAAAAGGGGATGAATCAATGTCTGACCTCAGGGCATTGAGACACTGAAATCTCCTGGGGATCTACCTGAAGGAACCTGAGATTGTATTTTAAGGAAAGCAGTGTAAAGAACAAAACGAAAAGTCCAGTATGTTCCTCATATCCTGTAACCACTGCCAGTACCTAGATGTTGTGGTTTCATTCTCAGGACTATTGCCTTGAGAGTAGAAGTGATGAAATTACATACAACTAGAGAGTCCCTCAGGATTTTCCCCATAATTCAAGATCTCTCTCCTGCAGTGCTGCAAAAATTTAATGGGCTTTTTTATCTGCCCAGAGAAATGGGCTGTCACAATACAAATAGTAATCTGACATTTGCAGGGCAGGATCATGCCACGTTTTGCTGAAGGGCATTTTCATGGGTCTTTTCATGTACTACTCTTGACCGAACCTGGTAATCAAACAGATGGAACAAAACGAGCACTTACTGACTAAACCAGTGCCGGCCCCTCAGCAACCCAACCCTGTTCGCATGGCACAAAAAACCAGCACAACATTAATTCCCTCCTGTTCCCCTCAATAGAAAGAGACTTGGAGCATTTTCCAGTATACAGGGGAGAGCACTTAAGAGGTCAAACTCATCCCCAACAGACTGATGCCAGTTCCACAGCAGCAGCTGATTCTAAGGAGAGTATTTATCTGAGAACAGAATGTGGCACTGTTCTCTTATTCTATTTAATTTCAGGTAACATTTATGGTCCACAGAAGGAAAAAATAAGGGGTTTTTTGCTGTAACAATCCCCAACATCCAGCTATGCTTTCCAAAGATAAATATAGGTCCAAACTTCCTCCCTCACTTCAAATTAGTTCCTAAATAGAGCATTAATTGTATGACACTCTTATGCAAAAATTAGGAAAAGATAGCCTCAAAGATACCAGGCACATATCCACATAAGATGTTTCACTCATATTTAAGAGGCCAAAAACAAAAATCAATTTTAGTGAATACATGGACAATTATTCACAGCATCAGAATTAACATAATTAATATTATAATGGATTTCTTCAAAAGGGGACTAGTATAATAATTACACAAGGCACTCTAAATGGGAAACAAAGCCAACTACACATTTCAGAGGTTATTTTATGCAAATCCTGTAGCTGTAGCATTCTGAGAATTCCATTGTAAGCTGAATTGTACACTGCTGATACTATGAATAATTTCCTACCCATTTATTTCTAATAACCTATTATTTATGTGCAATTTCTTTTATCCTTCTAAATGCTATGAACCCATTTAGAGAAACCACCTACGTGACAACTTACCAATTATCCTTATAAAATGTTGCATTGCTTTGGATTAGCTACACATATAATTAAATGCCAACTAACTGTTGTGTTCATGTAAGTTAGCAGAAGTCCGTGAACCCCAGCAATATAACATTGCATTTAATTCTAAACAACTATTTCTAAAAGAAGGTGATTTATATATAATCACCCCAGAACACAATAAAATTGCACTCAGTTTGGCATTAAAAAGATTAGTGAGTGCAGGTATCAATATTTAACATGCAAATAACAAGTGCCATTTTCCAGACCATCCCCAAACAAACTCATGCACTGCTTCACTCTTCCAGTGCATCAATACTGCAGCCACTCTCCCATGTACACCCATGAGCAGCTCCATGATGCAATGCATTTACTCACCCTGTTCACCTCAGGTGACACTGACATTTCACAAATTGGCTTAGAGTTAGCAAGCTGGATTACTCACATCTATTGCATCCAAGCTGTGGAACTCTGCTTTCCTCTGGGTCACACTGCTGAGCATCAGTGTCGCTCAGAGGGGCTGACCCTTGCTGATGTGAGTCCTCAGAACCACAGTAATCATGACTCCCAGAATGGAGCTGACTCCTGCCTGGTTAGTTTGCTCATGACTATGGGCAAACCACCCAGCAAACATTCAATGTGCTTCTTTTCAAGCTCCTTTTGTCTCTTTGAGTTCACCATAAAACTGCTGTAGCTTCTCAGTAGCTCCTGTGCCCAAGACATTATGCCTGGCACTGCCTCAGGGGACAGCAGGGCAGCTGTGAGGTGCAGTGGGACCTGCCAGAGGAGTGATATGCTGCCACAAGTGGGTTACAGAGGGAGCAAGCAGAACTCAGCCCTGGGAGCCTCCACACCTTCTGAAAGACTGCAGCATAGTTGCACCTGAGCTATGGATTGTCTTTTCCTCCAATCCTCAGTGATTTAATGCTGGACTTTGAACAGTTTTCCTTCTGAAGCAAACTCAGGCTACTTCTGTTATCATTATTCTGGAGGGTCTACCATGCCAGCAAACAGCTTTATATTTACAGGATTTAATAATGATATTTATTCTACTCATTACATAGTCATCTTTCTGTATTCATGCATCTTTCTTCTCTTTCAGTGCCCTTGGGCTTCCAGCAAACAATTCATTTGTGAACAAAGCACTTGTATGGCCCTCAAATTGTAAACCATTCAAAACATGGAACACAAGAGAGACCTGGAAGGCTGACCAGAAACTGTCCAGAAACTATGAAATCACCCATGCATAAAATACATTGTCTGTCTCTTGTGCTTCAGATTGCTGAGTTAAAATGGCAAGTCAGGGCACAGGGGCTGAGAGGCATAAAATGGCCTGCAAAAGCAATTAAGTGCCACAGAGACATTTGGACTTGATAAGAACAGAAGATTGTTTACAGCCCTGTTTACTCCTGACCATGAATACTGTGCTTTGTGTACAACAAGGACCTGAGCAAACCCCGGTGCTCCGACACATTTGTTGCTCTGCTGAGACTCTGGAGGGCACAGACACTTCCCACTGGCACCATTGTGCAGGCGGCTTTCCTGAGGCTTTCTGCTCCAAATTACGATCTCCAGCCATATGGGGAACGCACTCATCAAACACATACAGCCTTGAAAGTTAGTTTGTACTAACTATAAATATAAAGTTAGTCTGTACCCTCCTGTTTTTATGTTGTCCTGTTCCCCCACATGCCCCCACACCATGTTTTTTCTCTCTCTGGCAAGAACACAGTCAGGCTTTACTGCTAGAAAAAACCTTAGGAGTTTGGGATTCAGACAGAACGGGGAACCTACTGTGCTTTTCACCACCAAGTGACCATTGCTCACCCCAGGCAGGCTGGCACCCTCAGTCACCAGGAGGGGAACTGACTCCCAGCTGTGTTTGCCCCAGCTCCAAGAGCTAAGCTGCATTTTTCAAACAGAGAGAACAACTTCTCTCACCTTTAAAAGCCAGCCATGTAGCACCAGACAGCCCAAGAGAGAAAGCTCCTGCAGCAGGAGAGCCCCAAGGCAGTGGGCTGTGGCAGCCATGGAGTTCTCCTACTGCTCCCAAGGCAAGGGGAGAGGGGGTTTCCCACTGCAGCCTCCTCTCAGCATGGCGAGGGCCCTGGGTTCACGCCAGGCGTGAACCCACCTGGTGCTGCAGGGATGGAGGTGGACAGAAGCCCAGCCTCCGTGAGGTCTTACCACATTTGCAGAAGTTGTTTCAAGAGCTGTCTGTGAGAAATAAATGAGAAAGACAGAAGATTATAAGTGTTCTATTTTTGGTTGTTTACTGTTTTGAGAGTTTTTTTAACATTTATTGGGATGTATGTCTAATGCCTAAGATTAGTATTTCATTTTTTCCTCTGAATATAAATACATTGCCTATGGATATATCAGAAATACACAATAATGCAACTATGAGTTATTTACCTGCTGGGGCAATGCTAATGAGTATTCTAGCAATGAAAATGGCTTCACTGGCTTGTAAAATATAAAACAGCAAGGAACTCACTGGAGACCCCACAAGCATATGTCAATAAACTTAAATTATTCACAAGTACACAAGCCTCCCAAAACACCAGCTTCCCAGCCCCCTTTCATTTCCTGACCGTTCCTGACTGCCCCACGTTTTGAGCAAAGTCAAAGACTGATTTTCTGTCTTCCTCAAGCCCATGAAGTTTTTGCAGAAGCTAAATAATCATATGAAAAACATTTAGTTCAGATACAAACTGAATATTTTATAGTCTAATACTTCATATGTCCAATTGACATGCATTGCAAAGTGCAATAGCAATACAGGACAATTGTATCTAAGACCATAAATACCTGGACATAAATTACATTTCACAGAGAGCTCTAGCAATGAGCTCAGACACAGCACTCATACAGTGTGCTCTCATTCAGAATGTTGCTGTTCTTTGTTTCTCTCCTCTACATCAATCCTGACAATATTAACATCTGTAACAATCACTAACCACTCTCATTTTGACACTTCCAGTGTCAAAGTGCCAAGCTCTGCAGGGTGTTAAAAGTAAAACAGAAGGTCCTAATCCCTACCAAAGGTCCTTTAGCCAAAATTCAGATCAATGTTTGGACTTTAGCCAAAAAAACCACCAAAAACAAACCAGCACATTAGAATACAAGTCTAGGCATCTGTTGTCATAAAAAGATTGTGATGGCTGTATTTTGTGTCCCCCTTCATTATGAATCCATTTGGCACCCTTTATAACAGCCTAGCCTCAGAAAAAATTATTTGATGTTGCTGTAGATGTCATATGTGCCCTGTGCTTTTACAGCACTTCTAATGTAATTCAACATTAATTATCTTTCCAATTAATGTACTGCATAATGCTGCAACATGAAATGCTCAGATTTTGCAGATGAGAAAATTGAGCTCAGCTCTGTCTGCTTTAATCCCATTTTACTTTTATTATAATTCAAAACCAGAATTCTTCTCCTTCTTGTCTGAGTTACTGACACCCTGAACACACACAAGGGAACTACCTTCTGTATAGAAAAGATACATTTATTATTTTCTTTTCCATGAGAAGACCTCAAATTTCTTTTTCAACACCATTTAGATATACTTTCCTGCCTTATGATCATTACTGAATAGCTCATAAGGAAAACTGAGGTAACAGAAGTACTAACAGAACAGCATTTACCGATTACCATAAATGTAGACATCATAAATATCTACAACTGCTGGAAAATTTTAAGTGTGAAGCAGATTACAAATACAGAAAGAAGGTGATATCAAAACTGTGGTCAAAGAATGGAAAATACTCTCTTATTTAGAAGCTAAATGATCCAACATATTCCTTAAATGTTGTGTGTCAAAAATACCATTCAAAGTTCTACTGCTGAGTACCATAATAAAAAAACATAAAAGCTAAAATATATAGAGAGCATAACACATAGAAATGGAAAATACATATACAAAATTGCTTCCTGTATTTATGATGGAAAGAATATATGGTGAGTTTCTACAATGAGGAACTTGATTTTACTGCTTGTTTGGTTTAGCTGCTGTCAATAGCTGCAATCTTTGTGAACTACTGGATTTGACCTGGTGGATAATACCACCATTTCAAAGCACCTCACTGTTCTTTTTCATCCTGAATGTGCTAAAGTGCTTGAGGTAGGTAGAAATTCTCCCTTTCTCCAGTGATGTTAGGTCCAGCCTTCTTCCTTGTTACCCCACCACTTCATTTTTAACAGAACCGAACCTGTAACACACAGAAAGCTGCAAAACAAGTCAGCTGACCCTCACACTCACAAATCTTATATTCATTCTTTAATGCCCATCACTAGCTGGCAATTACTGAGTATGTGAATATGCCCTGGGAAGAATGTGCAGATCAGACAGAAGGAATTTTAGAACATCACCTATAAAATATTCCCTCAGATAGCTAAACAGACTCATTCTAAATAACATTGCTGGTCAAAAGGTCTATTTTTCAGAATATGTTTAAGAGCAGCCTATTTAGCATCTTGAGACAGTATTTCCTCTTGAAGTGTTTTGGAATACTTCACTGAACTTAAAGTGCACAGGCTACCTGTTACTGATCTATCAGTAATTCAGACAACCTATTTTAACAAGAAGTAGTGCTCCTGCTTCAACACCATCCTTGACCAAAGCCTTTTGAACTGACTTTTACTAATTGCTTAGCAATGATCTTGACCCACTGTGGCAGCAGGTACAGCTGAGGCAAATAGCCATGGAATGCTGCTGCTTTTTCCAGTGCCTACATAAAGGTTATAGGGAACCTCAGATTTATTTAAGATTGCTTTAGTGACCAGAAACTTTCATTTGTTTGGTATTAACCCACTTCATTCTGATATGGCTCGATTTTGTGATTTCTATTTAGCTCTTCCATCCTCGCTGGTACCTCACTTTTGGTTTACTTATTTCAGATGACCGTTATTACAGCTGTTAATTTTGAAAGAAAATTCACAGCTGCATTGATGCTCTCTTCCCACCATATGAATGCCAGTCTTCAGGACACTGGCATCCTTTAGGCTAGTCAGCCTAATGGACCAACAGCTGGAGTGTTTTGCACCATCAATGAGCTGTACACAGGTGACATAGCTGCAATAAACATGGCTAGAACAGCAGAAGAAAAGTAAAGGGTAATATGTAAGGAAAGACAGGCAAACAAGATTTTGTGGAGACCTGAACAAAAAATGACAAGATGCTCCTAACTATGCACTGAAGTTAAGCTGTCTTAATCACTCCCCTGTCACTGGCAGATTTTAGAAGGGGATTCTCGTTAGCATTGAATGGCTGGGAGTTTGCTGTGTTTACCATCAGCTAACAAAGTGTGCAGCAGATGCTCTCACAGAGTTCATTTGTGTCAACACCTCAAGTATCCAACACTTAAGTTTTCTCTCTGGCCAAGGCACATCTACCACAAGCAATTATTTATCAGACAGAAGCTGAAAAAATATGAGAAACTACTAGCTAAATTAGCAACTGTGTGCCCATTACCCATATACTCTTTCTCTGAGCACTTTTTCCCTTGGATTCCTTTTCTTCAGAGATAAAGAAATGTCTCTGGTGAGAAAAACAACCAGCTGCCAAAAACTGGTGCTTAATCAGCCTCTCAAGGGAAAACCGCAGCCTAAAAAGACACCTTTTTGTGAGGCTGTTCAGTGTTATAGCATCTTGTGCACATTGATCTTCTGGCTCCACCAAAGCACAGTCATTCTGCTCTGGACAACAACAGCTCAAAGCTCTCAGACAGACATCCAGGAAAAGTCCACATCCTGGCTCTGAGATCATATGTACTACTCTTAAGCATGAAGCAACCCAAGCAAAACCAGGTAAACACAGATAACCCAGGCAAAGGCTCCATTTCCACTGATCTCAAACCATCAAAGGAAAGAAAAACAATATTGCTGAAAGGGAGAGAAAATTTTTACCACTGAGCTCCTTTACTTTTTTCTTACATTGATCAGCACACAGAAAGGAGCAAAATGCAACTACAAGACTTTCTGAAACTTCATTTTACACTATGAACCTAGAAATTAAAATTATATCTGAATCCCATGAATTTAGAAATTAAGAATCAAAATGACACTTCAGATTGCTTTAAAACAACTCTTGGAAAATTCACTTCCAACCTACTGAATATATTTCCAATTATTTCAGCAGGTTTAATTACTGCATATATATTCCACACAGGATTCTACCAGAAACAAGAGAACAAAGCTAAAAATCAATGTTAAAAACATGGGAGGCCAAAGCTCTACAGGTTGTTTGACAGAGCCCAGCGGCCTTCAATGATACTAAGTGCTCAAGCAAGGACTGCTTGTGTAAATTAAGCCAGCAGAAACAGGTTTGCAAATCACACGGATACTCGAAATTTTAAACTGGATATTGTCCTGGTTTCTGTTTTAGTTCTTCAAAGTGAATGAAAAACAGCCTGAACATTAGTGGGTTTTTTTCTGCAAAGGATGTTCAGGCTTTGCAATACACATCATATTTAAACTTCACTCCCAGCTTAGCTACTTCTAAGCACACTGTGAATTTGACAGCCAATTTCTGGTTCTGAGCTTCAGCAAAAACATTCTTCTAGTCTCCAAAAACGGCTTGAATATAAAGAAGAGGAAATTATTACCCTTGACTCTAACAACCAAAGAGTATCATTTAAAACAGAAGACTAATTTTTCTCTCTTATCATATTTCAGAATTTTTTTTTTCCTGTAAGAAAAAATATCTGACAGAAGAATACATTCGATTTATGTTTGGTGTCTTCAATAGAATGCGAACACAAAGCAACCATGGGAAGTTACTGGTCTGCCTTCATAGCTCCAGCATGTACCTTGCACAGCCGCAGAAGACTAGAAAAGGTGACCAGCAGCTGTGACACCAACCCAGAAAGCTCAAAAGTGCTTTTAACTGCAATAGTTTTGTTTGTTGCAACCAAACACTGCTCTAAGCTGCAGTCTACCTTTAACCTAGATTTTGGAGAGCCCACAGTTGGGGGTTGTCCAAGGTTCTAGCCTGATCCATGGCTATAAAACACAGATCAATCTGTGGAGCATCTGGATTCTGTGAGTTGACTGTGGTCCACAGGCAATCCCAAGGGTTATTTAGAAAACCCAAGAAGAAAGATCTGTGGAGGCACTCAGTCTACTGGCTATCCCCAGTAGTCACAGAAGCCAAGATAAAACTATTTGTTTTAGGTGGTGCTTAGTGCATACCACAACAGAGGGTGCACTTCTTGTAGGGCACTTCTGCTAATCATATTATACAGGGCTTTACTGTATGGTACTGGCCCTTGGGGTGAAATCAATTGAGATTCCTGAAGCACAATTGGTGTTTCTTAAACAACACCCAGCCTCAAAAATTATACATAAATATTAACCACCTATTGGTCCAAATTCCTGGCTGCCCAAGACAAAGAGCTACCATTCAGCCCTCTGACAAAATACAAACAGATTTACCTTCATGGAAAAGAATCAAGCCAACAGCATCATGAGTCTCCTGAGCTTTTTCCTGGCTGGAAAGTGTGCCTTCCTGCAATGGCCTGGATCTGCTCAGCTGTTGGTGAGAATCCAAAGAATGCAGCTATCTGCTTTACACTGGCAGTCAGGTTCTGAAAGCAGTACAGTGAAAGCGAGATGTGCAATATGATCCCTCTAAAAAAGGGAGTCACCCACTTGGGATGAGCATTGCCATCATCTACTAATTTCATTCACTGTTTTCTGTGTTGCATTTCTGTTTTCTGGAGCTCTGCTTCTGTATAGCCAGACTCAACTTGTTGCTAAAATGGACTGGATTGTACTTTTTCAGAAACCTGTGCCATTTCCTCTTAATTTCAGCAGATTTCAAGGAATGGGCTCAGATGTGTTTTGGCTGTCAGTAAACAGCATCTGCTGCACCCCTTTCAGGTCTTCTTCATATATTATGACCATAATATTCTTATCTTCAATGTGCTTGTTCCAGGTGACTGCAGGATCAAAACAGGATCCCCAGCTGACTGTAAAGAAGAGAAAAAAGCATTGGTGCGATCCTTCTTTCTAACTGGGTACATTTTTTCTGTACAACTGAAGAATTGCCTTCTGTTGCCTGTTAGTTACATCAATGCAGACAAAAAGAACAGCCTGTCCTTTCCGTGGTACTGTCTGTACAAGAGAATGACAGCGGCTTCCTCTGAACTTTTGTAGGTAAACAGTTTCCACACATAAACGTGAATCTCACTATGTGCTTCCCTTCCGTGACTATACTGTCCTGTAAACAGACAAAGCCTGGCATCTAAAATATGGGTTGCTAAGGAGGTATTTGGCCTAATGTGGAGAACACTAAAGAAACAAACTGCCATTTTATTAACACTTTGAACCTGCAGCATTTCCTCCAACACTAAGTGGCAGAATGTTGACCCAATGCCATTGTCCAGCTGACATGCAATTCCCTCACCCTTTGCTGGAAGAACAAATACCCAGAAGCAAAGCATCTTTTGGACATTCTCCCCTTCTGGCATTCAGCTGCCTCCTTTACTGTGATGTACGGCCATCAGGAAAATAATTATGGCACAGCTGTTTTCCCACTGGCCCTATTCAGTTGTTTTTAAAATATTTTTTCTGCTGCTTTTTCAGCTAGAATCAGTATCTGTAAAAATACAGATCTGTCATGAATCCTGAGAAGATCTCATCCCTGGAGCTGTAACTGAGGACACTTTGCATTCCATTGTTATGGAAATGGAAAAATGAAACAGCTGTATCTTTAGGGTTTTGAAACAACACAACTATGTGGAGTGGGAGAAAGAAACCACAATTTTAGATCACTCATCTACCCTGGCAACCAGAGAGTATAACCAAACATTTTGCAACCAATAACATACTGGGAGCTATAAAATATTTTATTAATAAAGGCTTGTAGAACAAAATGATAACATAATCATAATAAAGACATTATCACCACTTCTAAGGTTTGTTTATGTCATGAAGCAACTGTAGAAAGACATAACTGGAAAGACTGTAATATTGTCATTGAATACTATCCCATAACTACCTGGGAAATATTAAGCAACCATTTGCCAACCTCCTGTCACGAAAAGCTTCTTCTTTAGAAAACCACAGCTGTTACAATCATCTCCCATTTTTCAATAATTTTCTTGAAATCCTTAAGAGACTGTAATCTTCAGAGAAGCATAAACACTTCTGATAACACCTTATACACATTAAATATTTTTGCCAGATACATTTTATTTTTTCCTGCGTCATGCAGGAAAAAATGACAATAATACCTGGAAAAAATCTCTATCCCTTAACTAATTATTCGTTTCCTCTGTGGTGCATCTTGGAAGCACTAAGTATCTGCCACTGTTCAGTGACCAAGTACCAGAAACACTGAAGTTTTAACCTCATGAGTCTTTGCAAGGAGAGAGCCAATGTCCCAGAGGCACTGCTGCCACATTCATTCCCATCATGATTGTGCACAGAAAAGAGTTGCATAAAAAAGGAAATCATGACACTCCAGCAATTTCAGAGCACTGCAACAGCTCTACCTATGTCCCTGCTTATGTCAACTCCAACACCCCTGAGGCTATTGTAAATTGTAGGGGCTGCTAAGACAGGCCAAGTATCATGAGACTCCCACTGTCTCCAAGTTGTTTTCCCTCAGTGCCACCTGCTTGGGAGCAAAAAAAGGATATGGTCCCAGAATTAGACTTGCACACTGATACTGTCAGAGAGATAAGGCTTGTTCTTAGAAAAATAAAAAACCCACTGTAGCTTTTTCATTTAAAATAGACTTGGGGAGGTGATTATAATTCAGATGTGTTATCAAAATCCGTAGAAACGGAATCTATTTTATCCTCTTCAGAATTAAACAGAAACAGAAGAGAGAACATGTTTTTTACACAGGTGCAGCAATGATTTGTGAGAGTTTCTTGTGTGAAAGAGCCCCTAATCAGAAGGCATTAGTCATCCAAAATTATCTTCTTTCCTGTCTCAGGAGAAATGGCCTTACTTGCTGCATGACTTCATTTTAATAACTTTTGTGCAGGAGTGCAGGACAGAGAAAAAACCAGTTTTAAATGGTTTGACAATTTCTTTTCACTAAAATTATATTTACCTGGCTCTCCATATTTAATAAAATTAGTTCTGTGCTTACATGTATACTCTGGACATTTGTAAATATCAAATCATTTAAAATCTAGATAAGCCATTTCATACCTGCACCAAGAAAGCCAGAGAACAAAATAAAACGTTAGAGGTTTAAGTTAAGTAAGATGTCAGATTACAAAGCTTAATTCAGTATAATAGTCATCAAATGACAACACCAAAGCACTCAAATGTTTATAAACAAAGTAATGTTTTCCATTAATGAGATCCTCAACAGCTTTGTAACTGTGACCTTCCTGAATCACTTCTGGAGGCAGAACTGACTCAACAATGCACTTAATATTTTTTTAATATATTCATAACATAGTCAGTGGTAGAAAATGATGGGATTGTTCCTGTCTTTTACAGAGAGACACATAGGAAGATTCTGGGTAGGAGAAGAAAGGAATTAGCAAGAAACTCCGCTCATTCTGCTGAGACGCATGTCTGCCTCTCTCTACTGCTCTGGGTCAGGGGCAAAGCAGAGTCACCCATTCAATGTCACTGCCGGGGCATGTCCTCAGCTGTGCCGGTAGCTGTGTCCGTAAAGCACGTGCCAGAACAAGTGCTAGAAGAGCTGTTCCCCCAGACACCTACTTCCCTCCCCACGCCCGACCCTTTGGAAGGCATCATGCAGTAAAGCCTCCTCATACTGCATCCCGTTCCAGCATGAGCCTGTGGCCAGTTCCTGGAGCTGCGCCGCGGAGCCAGCTTCCCCAAGGCTTCCGTGACTCCCACTTGCCCCACTGCTGCTCTGCCGACTGCCGGCAGGACAGAGCAAGGGAACAGTGTGTTCACCTTGACCCGCAGCACTCTCCCCGTGTCCTTGTCGGGAAGTACTTGGATGGCTTCCCACGGGGCCCCCCGCGATGGAGCTGTGGAGCTGACATTTTTATTTCTGCCTGGTGACAATATGGCTTGGTGGGTCCAAGTGTCACATCAAGGGGCAACAGGGAGCCCACCAATTTCTAGTTTCAGACTGGGGCAGGTAATCTTTCCTTTTCATTCTTTTTCCTCTAGTCTTGCCTTTTTTCACCTTCCATACAAGTTTTTCCACCACAGTGCCTACCAGGTAACAAGGTGCTGCATTCCTCAGCAAACCACGGGGAGCTGTGTACCTCCTTTCCTACTGAAAAACTGGCAGTGGTCTTTAGCAAAATATTCTCCTGCTGAGCTACCACAAACTGTCCGATCTTAACAGTGTGAGATCCCTTTTTTTTTCTTTATCTACTTATCCTTTGCCCTGAGCAGGAGAGGTTTACTGAGTTCCTACATGTCAGAGACAAACCGTATCATGTCTCCACACCTGAACTCTTCCAAACTCTTTGAGAAATAAAAGCTAGTGCCCAGATATGACAAACAACCTCTGTGTAGGGTCCAGCAGGAGTCTGGATCCAAACCCAAAGGGATTATGGGCTCCTTAAAACAAAGATGCATATTTCACATTTTGTGCCTGCTCCTTTTTTATTTGGCCTCTTACAGTTCAGTGTTCTGTCTCACAGCTGCTATAAATTCACCCTAAACACCACAGGCGTACTTTTTAAGCCCCTAAATACACTACAGTTTCTTTCCAGATCAGAACTTGCCAAACAATGCAAATTCTATATGCTAAATGAGACCCTGACCCAGGACCCTCTCTGGTTAGAGCCGCAACTGCTACAATGATAATGCAATGAATTCCTTTCTTGGATCCATGCTTTCTCCAACAACCCTAAGCTTCTGCTGCTTGGGTTGATCCTGTTCACTTAAAATCCTCAGAGCAGGAATTACTTTACTAAGAAATCCCACTGAGTACAAGCAACACTTGCAAACTCAGCCACCAGTGAAAAGAGAATTGGAAAATTAATCACCCTGTAAGAATGAGCAGCAAAAATATTATATCTAATCTTACAAAACACTAGTAGGGAGGGGGAAAGCATCTTACAAAGAAAATTAAGTCTCTATTAAGGAAAATCTGAAGAGCTTTTATTTTGGCAATAAAGTCAGTCCCATAATATGAGTTAACAGCAATATGAATAATAGAAGACAATGAAAATGAAGGAATAAGATGACTGTGTCTTTACAAACAGACCATGTGAATCTGCTTGTAGATAGGGAAGCATATATAAGTATAGGAACTTATAGATAGGGAAGCAACAGAAGAATATATATATATATAAGTATAGGAACTTAGGGAAGCAACAGAAGAAACTCTTAGCTCTAGAAAATGTTACTATCAACACAGACTGTTGCTCAGCCAAGGCTGTGTTAAATTCCTGATCCTAGAGAAGAAGAACAAAGACTTAATAGAACTATGAATATGTTTTTCTTTCTTTTATATAACAAAAGGGGGGTGCATGCTCGAGGGGAGCATAGAGCAGGTGATTTGGGAAGTCTGTGCCTTCCAAGTACCTCAGCCAATGGGGAAAAGGAAGAGGGAGATGTTGACAGGAACTTAGGATAAAAAGGAGGTTACATCCCCCAACAATTTGAGAGACCCCATAGGAAATGCCCATGGCCTTTATTCGAATAAAGTTACAGGACTCCTCTGTCTCCTTTTTGGACATAAACCTCTGGCATTGCAGATNCCAACAATTTGAGAGACCCCATAGGAAATGCCCATGGCCTTTATTCGAATAAAGTTACAGGACTCCTCTGTCTCCTTTTTGGACATAACCCTCTGGCATTGCAGATTAATTTTCGTGACACTTGGCAGACACACTGATCATTTATTTCAGAATTGCACAAACCTGAGTGCTCCAAGGTATTCCACAAATCAAGCATGCCAACTACCAAACGTTTTTACTATTTATACAATTTAGCAAACTAAGGAATTAGTGTTCATTGGCTGCAAGTGACATCGTTCCCTTATTAATTAGTCTTCTATCTTCTATTAGTTAATGATTGCCTCTCTTCTCATGCTAATTAGTCAACATGCTCAGTCTTTCTCTTCTTTTGGGTCGGTGGTTTTCTTGGGTCCATGGCCATGAGTTGGCGGTCACAATCTGCCCCTGCCATAAATTACCTTTTACCCAGTCGAGCTGAGTTTGCTTTATCAGTTTCTTCCTTATCTTGGCGGTTCTGCTGGATGTCTTTGTGTCCACTATCAGTAGTCCATTCTTCTTGTTTGGCGTTATGAACCTCTTCCTAGATCTGAGATTACTGAAGCATATTGCGCCCAAGACCTACCAAAGGCAATTCTACCGACAAGTCATTTGTAATTCTAACACCTGGCCATCACTTAGCTCTCGCCTGTTACCCGCTGCCTGCCTCACGGATTAATGTCTTTTCTCGTTGATTAGGCCCGATATACAACAAAGCCCGCCCTTTCTTGAGAAGATTTTTACATAGCTCATGGTTCGCACCGCTTGCCGCCGAGAGGCCTTACCGGCCCAGCCGCGGCCATGACGGGCCCGTGAGGCCGAGGAGCGGCGGCGCCTGCGCAGCGCTGCGGGCGGCGGAAGGCGCCGAGCCCCGGTCATGGCGCGGCGCGTCCTGAGGGGGCTGCTGCTGCTGGAGGCGGCCGGGCTGCTTGGCGCCCTCCTGCTCTACCGCGCCATGGACCGCAGCCAAGGTGCGGCGGGGCGGGCGGGGGCCTCGCTCCGACGGGGACGGAGGGGTGGGCAGGGGAGGCTCCTCCGCGCGGAGGCCGCCGGCGGTGCCCGCGGAGCACCGCGCACCGCCCGGGTTGTGTAAGGCAATCCTGCCGTGCGGGGCCAGGAGTTGGGCTTGGGTGAGTGCAGGCGCACAGGGCTGGCTCGTTGGCCCTTGGATTTACCTCCGAACAAGAAGCTGCTGTTGTACTTTTACAAACCCAAGCCCACGTGCAATCCTTCCGGGGGCAGCACGCCACCACACCAGGAACAAAGAGGAATCCTGCGCTGTTTTATAGTAACAGCACCGGGCCAGATAAGGAATAAAAAGGGAGAGAGGCTGTCCGCAAATGAGGCAGGAATTGATCAGTCCTATTTCGGGCATCTGGTGTTGAGCCCTGAAGGGATGTCCTGGCTGTGTCTGGGTCTCGCAGCCTCTGCGATTTGACATTTCCCAGGCTGAGGACAGACCCAGCTGGCAGGAGACGGCCAGCGTTGTCTCCCGGATTATTTAGCTTCAGCTCCTCAGGTCTCTTAGACTTACCTGTGCCCAGGTAACACAGAAGGAATAAGCAAAGCACCAGTTTGGTTACTACAAGGAGGTTTGCTCTGCAGAGCAGCAGCCTTACTTTGTATGCAGGGCTCTGCAGGGTGCAGCACTGGTTAGACAGATCTGTGTCCCTTCGGGAAAAGAGCATGTCCTGCTACCTGCAGGGTCAGGGCGAGCCAAAAGGCAGCTGCTGCTTTGGCTGGGAGGGCGGGAATCCACCCACTTCAGCAGTGGTGTGGTCTTCATGCCAAGTACAAGGTGAGCTTCACCTTCACATCAGTTTGCATTTGTTTTCCAGGATCCAGATGATGTCAGGCTGTTAAATTTCAGCCATCTTTGTATTTTTTATTAGAAAATACATGTAACAAAAATATGGAGAACAGATGTTTTCAGCCTATTGTAACTTGATGCTAGGTGTTCATCTTTGGGATTTTTTCTCGTCTTTTGCAATTCTTATCTGTATTTGCATATTTTCTATAATTGCAGCTCCATAAGGTGCAGTGAGCTAATCTAACAGCTCAGTGAATTCAGAGTGAAGCTTTTACTGCTTTCTTTGTGTTGGTACTAGAATGGTTAACATCCTTTTACGAGCTGCTGTAAATAATTAAAATAGCATAAACCTGTTGTGATTTTCTACTGGGTTGTCAGGAGCGGCCCACGGAACGATTCAGTGAGCATCTAAATCTGTACAAGGACACAAAATTTTCCTGGTTTTATCTGCATGTCAGTCTATGAGACATGCAGCTTCCTGTGAATCTGTAGCTTGGACTTGGTTATCACAGTTGTGAGGAAGCTCAGAGAGCACTGTGATGATGGGGCTGCATGTATGAGTAACCTGAATACAGTCTCTGAAATTATTTTTAAAAAATAAATTCCTATCACATTATTTAATGGTGGCTGTAACTAAAGAGCTCAAACAAATTTTGATAAAACAACTCTAGTTAGAAAAATAGTGCATTTAATTATTCATCTTAATATATGCTGGGAAAGTAACTGTGATTTATCTTTCTTGTCAGATTTCAGATACACAATGCAGAAGAGGTTTCCATTAATTCTGGAAGGTGAGTTTGTAGTCGTTGGCTTCAGAAGGATGGCTGAAGCTTCTGTTGCATCTTAATATATATAACCGATCTTAGGATGGCTTAAAACTTTGCCCAGGAGACACTGCAGAAGTTTTTATTATTAAGGCGTGGCTAGAGTGTTAGACTGTTGGACAGAGACCTGAGAACCGGAGGGTTATACACTGAATAAAACCAGCCACAAAGGGGCTGCTCGTCAGATATGCCTAACTTAGAGCTGACATGGATTTTCCTATTTTTCAGTTTATTACAAATCCAATGAGCGGTCTGGAATTCATGGCATAAGGGAGAATGACCAGATGACATGGTTAAGCAGCAAGAACTGAAGTAAGAAAGATGTGTGATTAAATAAAAAACTATTTAAGAGTGATTCTTTTTAAAATGTCCACATCAAGACGTCCCATTCATCGTCTTGATTTCTTGCCTTTGTACTTGTTTTTCAGCCCTCTGTGCCTGAACTGTTTCTTCTTTTTGATGATGCTTTTCACATCCCTGTTGTGAAGCCACTTGTCACGCTCTATTTCCCACTGGATCTGTTTGACATCTGTAGGAGGAAAGGTGAGAAATAAGGAGCCGATGGATACCTCTGACCATGACATGGCATACAGATCAATCATGTAAAAGTTAAAACTTGAATACTGTATTTATAGAAGTTAATAAAATGCAAACTGCCTTTTTTTTTTTTTTGAGAAAGTTGTGGTTTTTTTATTTCACAAAACAAACCCTACCATCTCAGAGTTTTAGACACTGTTTTGTATTTTACTAATGCTAGACACATTTGCATTAGGAGCAGTGTTTATTTAACCAGCATATACACATGTAATTCATTAGAATTATTTTGGGAATTTCTGCTTCACTGATACTGCACGGAGACAGTCCAATAGGTAGGTAAAGACAGCAGTACCTTATGCCTTCCCTTCCCAAGGAATCAAGGACACTTTACCTGAGCAAAATTCATACAAATGCTTGACAAAGAGCATCCTGCCTTTCCCTGTTTACTGTGTGAAAGGGCCAACGACAGCCACTCCCTTTTCTGAAGCCTTATTCACTCCACTACTCCCACTTAATTATTTAGTGCTGGGCATCTCTTGTCAGTGGAGAAAATTGTCAATGTCTTACTGCTGTTGAGCTACTGTGCCTACTGTGTGTGGTTTCTGACCCTGTATTCCAGTTAAAGGTTGTTCATCTTTTCATGTACAGAACCTGAAAGGAAAGAAGTGAATTTCAGCATTACAACTGCCTGCCACTTGCAGCATGTACTTACTCGCATTATCTCTATTGGCCATGGCGTTCATTCCGATATTGTCAAACTTGGAGCCAGCGTTTTCATCCAGCAGATAGCCAAACTTTAAAGAGAGAAATTTTAGTATTCTGTTACAAAGCAACAGGTGAAATGCTTGATCATTTTTTGTTAAGCACTCATCAAACTCACCTCTTCTGCAGATGCCAGTATACCAGCATCTTGGAGTTTTCTCTTCTTTCCTCGCCTGGATCCTTCAAACAAAGAGTATTACTCTTATGAGACACAACTTCAAGTTCCCAAAGACACTAAAACAATGTTTTACCATGTTTTAAATGTTTAAAACATTTTCTTAATGAGATCATCTGAATTAGCAATTTTTGGAAATCTTTGTTCCCCACCTCCCCTAAAAGAAAAGGAAAAAGGAGAGTTTCCAACCAATAATTAAATAGCACAGTTCTGTGCATCAGGTGTAACAGATCCCAAACAGTACAACATCATCCTTCTTCAAAATTCTTCCTTCAACTCTCATCTCTTCAACAGCAGATTGTTACTCTGAATTATGCCGGCTGGGGACAACCTCCTTTTCATTTATGGTTTATTCAAATCTGAACCTAGATCCAAAATGTGATTATCTACTGTAGTAAATCCCTCTATTCCAAAGGTTTTTGGACTATTTTATTTCTATTAAGCTTTCACATCAGTGTTTTCTTACCTTCCAATGATGCTGCAAAATTCATATCTTTCTTTTTCTTGCCCTTTTTACTGACGGATTTCGGTTGCTTGTCATTGTTTGAGTCTGATAGGAAAAAAACCCAAATACATCAGTCTCCAATTTTCACACCATGTTCATGTATTTAAAGTGCTGCAGAGACTAAAATTTCTTTCTAGGAATTGTCATAGTGGTCCAAGTCTTTAAAAGGCAGTGCACACAAGCAAATCTAGTATTTCCTCAAGCTGGACAATTAAAAATTGGTCTTTGGTGTGCTGTTCTTTATGTTGTTTCCACAGCACCACACCAGAAGGGAATGATATATGATACGTAAAATACAAAAGCTAAAAGCAGGCGTTAGGTAAACCTCGAATGTCTGCATGGTAAGTTTGGTGAAATAATAATCTCATGAAAGATTGTGTTAACAACTGTATGAACAGTTTACCTCCTCTACCTACCCTCAGTCATCTTCCTGGGACCTTTAGTTATTCATTGAAATACTCCAGAGTACTTAATCTCTGCTTTTCCAGCCACATACACTGTATTCTGTGTAAACTGTGCTTTTCAGGTGAAAAAATAAAACCACGCAGGTACAAGAATCAGTTACTACTCCAGTGGTATTAAAAGCTTGAGTGCATAGCTATATTACAAGAGTAAGCTGTTACTTGTGAGACAGCCATTTCAATAAAAGTTATGTCATCTAAAAAAAATCAGCATTAGCTATGTCTAAAGAAATACCAAAATTATCAAATACCAGATTTTTTTTATTTTTCTCCTTGAGCTCTTTTAACATTTCTGTCTACTGAAGCCAGTTATTTGTGTATAAATTTTCAGAATGAAACAAACATGTCTCATTTGGAAATTTTTGAATGCCTAATTCCCACTGTCACCTAGGAGATTGTGCCTGGAAATGCTTCTCCTAAAGACTTCATTGTACAGAGAAGGACTTGTCATTTCTTTGCTTAAACTTCCCACCCAGATAACTAAACTGGAATTTGCATATGTAGTTACATATTAGGTAACCTATTTTTAAAGCTTTTTCTTCTTGTTTTTCAGTAACAAATGGCACTTTACCTAGGTCATCATCATCTTCAGACACATCCATAAATACACCTCCCTCTTCATCCATATCATCTTCAAAGTCTTCCTCCATACTTCCTAAGGAGACTTCCTCATCATCCAGATCACTGATGTCATCTTCATCATCAGAATCCTCCCAGTCAGCATCAGATCCCTCTCCACCTTGGCCTTTCTTGCCGCCTTTGGGATTTTTTTTTATATTACTAAAAGAAGATGTAACAAGCTTAGCACTTCATCTGGAAAAATACTGTTTGCATCTAGATGACATCTACCTACTGGCAAACACTATGTTAGGAAAGTTCAACATCACTGCAAACTACTGCAAATGTAGGCTGCGACCTAAAGTATCCATATTATACACTCAGGTATGTGTTCGACATTAGTATAGGCACTTGTATTATAAAAGTCAACCCTTTTAAGAAGTTCTGGAGAGAATCCTATTCTGAAATTAGCAGAAATGACAGCTTGAGTATTTTATCTCCTCTGTGTGTTTGCCCCTTTTCAGAAAGTCTTTTCTGTAAAACACAAACTGCTCTATTAAACACCAGTCAAGATCACAAAAATGTTTCAGGTTTCACTAGGAGTTTAGACTTTAATTCTGCTGTTGCCTCAAGGGAAGTCTCTGTGCAAATTCAAATGCTGCATTATAGATACTTTGAGTAAAATAGAAGCTGCTTAATCATTTATGATTGCACTCAATGAACCTAAAGGTCCTTTCTCACCTAAATGATGCTATGATTAATGCAAGTGCTGACTTAGGAGACCTGAGCTCTGTGACTCTGGATCTCACACAGTTTATTAACTGTGTTAGGTCCAGTTACAGCCAGTACTTATGGCAGCAGTGCCATTATGCCTCATTCTACTTCCTTTTGTACTTGGTAATTCTCAAATAGAAACCTGAGACAATGAAAAACAAGATTTTACACTGCTTACTGGGTCACTCCATTGTATAAAATAAACAATTCGTTAATTAATTAAGACAATCCAATACTACTCATTTAAGGACTATAAGCATCCCAAAGTCATCATGAACTATTCTGGGACATGCAGAAAACCTGCATTACTCAATGTAAATCTGATACTGACTTTTTTGCAAGGTGATATTCTAAACCATTCTGAAAAAGGTCTCATTTCACAGAGTAAAACTCTATACAGATATTAAGACAAGAGGAGTAAGACCTAATCTGAAGTCTCACCCAGCAAAATCAAGGTCATCCTGGCCAACAACGGCATTATCAGCAGCTTCAAAAGTATCTAGGGAGAAAAAAAAATGTTACTACTACAAAGAAATATGCAAGTCATTGCATCCAGCAAGTACATGGAGTTGTTGGAGCAAGTCCAGAGGAGGGCCACAAAGATGACCAGAGAGCTGAAGCACCACTCCTAGCATTGAAGTTGTTCAGCCTGGAGAAGAGGAGGCTTCAGGGTGACTTTACTGTGGCCTTCCAGTACCTAAAGGATGGTGCAAGAGAGCTGGAGAGGGACTTTTTCCAAGGACATGTAGTGACAGGACAAGGGGGAATGGCTGTAAACTGAAAGTTTAGATTAGGTATTAGGAAAAAATTCTTTACTGTGAGGGTAGTAAGGCACTAAAACAGGCTGCCCAGAGAAGCTGTGGATGCCCCATCCCTGAAAGTGTTCAGGGCCAGGTTGGATGGAGCTCTGAGCAACCTGTCTTGTGGAAGGTGTCCCTGCTCATGGCAGGAGGGATGGAATGAGATTAAGTTTAAGGTCCCTTCCAACCCAAGCTATTCTATGATTCTAGCATTACAAAATATCTAATTTTCAGATATAGGGTCATTATTTTAAGCTTCTGAATTTATGAAGCAAATTCTCATTAGAGATTCTAATAATAAAAGACAAATGCAATTAGATTCTTGCTGTAACTAAGACCACATTAATTGAGTCACTAAGAACCCTGATAAAAGAATGTAGAATTCTCTCACAATACTGTACAAAACAGTTATGAAGAGTTAACTGGATTTTTTTTTTTAATACGTATAAATAAAATTTGAAATGGACATTGAAATGGACATTTTCTGGTACACTAACAAATTTAAATTCTGGAACAAATCACACACTAATTCCAAAGCAAAGTACATGCTACAAGAAGAGCTAAGGCTACTGCAGAAGTTTGCCAATGACCTTCCTAAACTCATAACCTCATGAAAGATGTTAGAAACTATGAGAGAAACTGTCAGCAAGACTGAAAAAGGCCCAGCAGTAAAGAAAAAGTAGAGGCAAATGTTACATGCTGTTGGAAAAGGTTACTCAGGCTACATAAGGAAAAGAACAAAAGGGCATGAACTGCCACTCATGAGTTTAAGTTCAACATCAGACAATTTCCAGCCACTCAAACAAGCTGACTACTGCAGTGGTAGGAGCAAGGCCTCTTTTCCAAATGGCCACCCAGGCAGCTCACACAGCACATAGCAGGAACTGCTGTCTGCAGTAGCATAAAGAGCAACTGGAAAGCCAGTTTTCTCCCATTCCCATATTCCTCTATCTGGTTCTTTTATACAATATGAACTATAAAAAGGATAAATTAGTAATTTGAAAAATCTGGGAATACTGGGATAGTTACTGCAAGGAAGAACACAGCCTTACCCAATGCTCTTTCAAATTCATCATCATCCACATCTTCCACACTTTCTTCATCATCCAGACGCTTTTGTTTCTCTCTCTTCTTATCGAACTTCGAATAAAATCTGAAATAATATATTGCTCTCAGACACAAAATTACAGAGGATGATCTTTATGACTTCTTAATTAAAAAATCTGTCAATTGTTTCCCATGTATGTTGCCAGTTGAAAACTGTAAGTGATGGCTTCAAACACCTTTAGATCTCTTGATCTAAAATCAAGAGATTTGTACTTCCTTTGTTTTTCAAAGAATCAGTCACTACTGTAATATTTAAAACAATGAAATTTCACTGACCAAAGGTGGCAGAAGTTATTTTTAACATAATGAATTTATAAAAGAGCACAACAAAGATGTAAAAATCTGCCCTAGACTGAGAAGGAAGAAAGGATCAAATTCAACTTGAATGTAAATGGGAAAAAATAAATAAGACATCCACCCATCAAGTTTTACCAAATTTTCTCACTTCTTCTTTTGGGTCTAGCCTTCTTCTTTTGGGTCTTAGTTTTACCTTCTGTCAGCCATTTTCACATTCATTTCATGTTAAAGAACCACCAAACACAGAAGGCAATTTTGACCATATACAAAAGAGTACTTTGTCCAGAAGACTTTAATGTGTAATCTCAGTTTCAGCCATCCTCAATGTAACAATACTGTTAACTTTTCAGATGGGCATGTTTTTAAGATGCTTTTCTTTAATCTTGAAACTTACACCACTATTTTATTTATTTATTAGTAGTATATTCCTCAATATTATAGTATCAATTAATTTATAATAAATTAAGTTAATTCAAATAATAATTTCCTAAGGAGATACAGGTAATCAGTATTTTGATCCAATAAAAAAGAAATCTTTGCCAAATGCCTATCACTTGATTTTAGTACTACAACTGCATTTTTATATCATAATCTCAAAGGAAATTCAAAGAAACAGAAAGAACTATAAGTAATACAAACCTAAATACTCTGAAAAGTAGCTCCTCTGACTTTCTTTTGCTTTGTTCCATTCTAATAAGCTTTGATGCTAATAATATAAACAAGCTATATTCCAGCTTTTATTATATATACCTCTAATGCACAAGAATTACAACCCACAAGGTATTCATCATTACCCATTACTTAAGGCTTCTCTATTGTAATGTCAGCTTACTTAATTTACTTAAATTACAAGGCCCAATTGCCTTTGTTCATACGTGACATTCTTTCCTAAGCACTTTTGACAAATGTTAAAATTATGTCCAAGAAAAGCACTATCATCTTAAGTCATTCAAATTAATCAAAATTTGCAAATACTTGAAATACCAGAGAACACTTACAAAATGCAGTGGGTTTTAATGGCACTGCATTAAAAAAACAACACTAAAAATGAACATTCACAAGTATTCCATTACCTGTGAAAGAACACTTCATCCACTGGGATTTTGCTTTCATCTTTGGCCCGGAATTCCTTACTGTTAACTGCAAAAAGAAAAAAAGAACGGATTTTACCCCAAGTTGAAATGCTGGTTATTCTTTCCAGAGGTTAAGCAGCACACACAGATAGAAGAAGACACATGGTGTCATCCATTCAGTAATGGGGAGCTTATCTGAAAACCTCTTCAAACTAACACAGAAGGCAATTTTGACCATATACAAAAGAGTACTTTGTACAGAAGACTTTAAATGTGTCATCTCCGTTTCAGCCATCTTCAATGCAACAACACCGTAACTTTTCAGACAGGGGCAGGTTTTTAAGATGCTTTTCTTTAATCTTGAAACTTACACCACTATTTTATTTATTTATTAGTAGTATATTCCTCAGGACAGAATTGCTCCTAAATTGCTCCGTCAACTCAGAATAAACTAAAAAATGTGACAAAGTGTATAGGCTAAAATTTCTATTTTCAGCTTTAACAGCCGTAAAACCAGCCATAAAAGTACATCAGTACTTACTAATCTGCATAACTAAAACCTCTTTGCAACGCAACAGATGCAAAGCTGGTGGAAAAGCACATCCCTGGGAATGCTACAGACACTGCCACAGAAGATGGTACCTCTTCTGTCCTCAAGTAGAATGTTTTACTGAAGGTTTGCTCTGGTTTTTTAACTGCTGATTCTTAAACTAAATCCTACTCTTGATTGTTGGAAACAGTGGGACTGGACAAAAGGCAGCTTATTTCTGGAGGCAGGAAGACTCCTAGCAAAATAACAGTCCCAAACACTCATCCTAACAACAGCGGCAGCTGTGGTATTGCATAGAGTAATCCATATCATTTAATGAAAGAACTGAATGTGATTTAAATAATTATATAGATCCATTTTTCTGGTATTTTAAGCCATTTTTCAGTCATAATAAACAGAATAAAAATGGCTATAGAATAACTGACTTTCTCTACATCATTTTTTCTTCAAATGATTCAATAGATCCAAAGTTCCATCTGTGAAGATTCCATACATCCTTACAAGAAGATGAGGTCTGATCCTGAACATCAAGCATGACCACTGCACTCCTGATGGATGGCACTTTCTTTTATTGCTGAGACAAACAGTATAGACAGTACAGATGACACATCTACATCAACCAACCAAGGATTTTTTAGTCATCGTAATCTCAACTGATTTAAGGAGTTGACTTACCTGCAAGATTTTGCATATCCTTCATAAACTGCTTCTTCTTCGGCTGCATTACCACACTGCTAGTGTTTTCTGTATCAGAATATAAATCAGAGAGAATTTTTATTTTATGACTATTGATACAGAACTGTTAGGAGCAGCTGATAGACCAGTGGGTTGAGCTGCCATCCATAGTGACCTCAAGAGGCTGGAGAAATCGGCTGAGAGAAACCTCCTGTAGTTTAACAAGGGGAAGGGCAAAGTCCTGCACTGAAGGAGAAACAACCCCAGGTACCAGTACACACGGGGGCTGCCCAGCTGGAAAGCCATTTGGCTAAGAACACCCTGGTAGTCCTGGTGGACACCCAGTTGACTGTGAGCTAACACTGTGTCCCTGCAGCAAAGAAGGCTGATGGTTTTCCTGGCATTTGTTAGACCACACTTGGAGCCCAGTGCCCAGGTCTGGGCTCTCCAGTATAAGGCAAACATGGGCATACTGGAGAGAATCAAGTGATGGGTCACTAACTTGATGAAGGAGACTCCACCTGAACACCTGGAAACACTTTTTCACTGTGAGCACAACTGTGCATTGGCACAGGTTGCACAGAGAGGCAGTGGAGTCTCCACTCTTGAAGACATTCAAAAGCCATCTGGAGAGTCTGCTCCAGGTGTCTCTGCTTGAGCCCATGACTTCAGAGGTCCCTTCTAGCCTCAACCATTCTGTAGTGTTTACATCTCCCTATCCCTTGCTTATTCCTGCAAAGTGAGCAGTTCTGCACTGCGGGTGTGAGGGGCAGCAGGATGTGACTGTGAGCTGGTTCCGGGTTGCAGACATCTCTCCTGAAGACTCCTCTGTTCTACCACATGCACCCCAAATACTTGACAAGGCCAATCTGGGAGAATGACAATTCAGACAGCACCTACAACCAAGATCACGTGGTACAGAGAAGTGCCTACCTTTGCCTTTGCTGAGCTTGGGATTTCTGTACACAAAGCGATCCAAGAATCTCATTAACGTGAAATCCTGCAAAGGGTCACCAGAGTACTGAATGTGATTTCCCTGCAAGAAGGAAAAAGCCAAAAACCATTAAAGTCCTCATTTTAGAAAGACACCATCTAAACACAGAGGACTCAATCAGTTCAAGAACAACATTAAAACATACTTTAAAAAGATAAAGACTTGAGGATACTATACCACATGACCCTGACCAGGTTCTTCTTTTTGCAATTTCACTATTTGCTTAACTAAACCACAACTCCTTTGCTTTGTTTCAGTGCTAAACTGCCTTGCAATGTACCATGCTAACAGCAGTTAATACTCAACGTCATTTCAATACCATATATTCAAATGAAAAATAAATATTTTAAATACATATTTGTGAAAGTTGGAGTCGTTTTGGCATGGTACCACAACAGTATTTAAAAAAGAATTTGTTCCTGTAGTAGGGTGTCCCGTATTTAAAAAAAAAAAAAAAAAGATACAAAAAACTCTAATAAAGCTTTAAGAATCATAAAATACCTACATTTCTACAAAATTAAAACTTTCATGAGCAGTCTCCTTTACATATAACATTGTAGTTCCGTGAAAAGCTTGGCATTTGAGAGTATGATAGAGTTCTGCAGAGCTGTTAGTTATCCACAAAGTGCAAGGAGACTTTATAATGTATTTTTTCAAATGGCAAAAGACATCTGACATAAAATATCAAACTTCAAAGCAACAAGCTAGCAAAAGCACTTACTTCCAGAATTGTTTTTGCAAACAGGGCCACAGACGGATGAAAATGTTCAGAAAGCTGAAAAACATGAGTCATTCATTTATTCCTAATTTAAAAATATGTTGTAAGACCACTCTGTGACTTACCAATAACAGACATACACATAGTAGTGCAAGGCTGATGAAGTACTTTAACAACTGAAGAACTTCAAGTTCTAATCTTTTATTTGCATTAAATACATTTTCATTTACAATCTTAAGTCAACACTAAAAAGCTTTAATGATCAAAGCTAAGGTCCAATAGTCAAAAAATATTATTACTGTCCAAATCTCCACTTTAAAAATTCCTATTCCCTACTCAAGAATATCAGTATTGTATGGAACATATAAAAGCTTAAAGCTGAACAACATGTCAGCTTTAAGCTTTCTGTTGTTACTCAAGCAGCTACTTCAAGAATGACCAAGTTCTTTTTCCTCTCTTTGTACAAGGGCCACACCTTTAAACTCAACAACAATTCAAGAATGTCCTACCTTCTTCAGTTCCCAAAGGCTTGTACTTTCAGCACCACAGTATAAAGGACTTCGGTGCATTGGATCATAGGAAGTTTCACTCTTCCTGCCTGTGTGGTGGAGGGGAGCAAAACAAATTTTCTCAGTCAACTTTGCAAGAGTATTATTCTCATTTCCCCACAACAGTAATGCTGCCCACCACTCCCAGCTGGACAGGCCAGGGGTTCATCTGGCAGCAGGAAAAGGCTGTATTCAGCTGCCCTTCACAGTGAAATACACTAGTCAAGAGTCTTTTCATCACTGCTGAGGTAACAGATAAATTGCTCTGACTGGTTGCTTTGAACCAAACTTCAATTTAAAAACTAAAATAATGTTTTAATCGCTTAACCTTACAACAAGTCTTGACTAACATGTCCCTGTTATGGACTCTTAGCTGTTAAATTATGTATTTTCTTGCTGATTTACCTCTCATATTCAGATGATGCACCCACGAGGCTGATGAATTTGAATTGTTTGTTTTAGCAGAACTTTCCATTGTACTTCTCTTTTCATCTTCTATTTCTTTGTCAGCATCCACAAATTTTTCCTCATCCTCTTCAGCCTCTTCTTGATCCTTAAAGCACTCTTCATCATCTGACCCCTAAAAATCAAAAAAACATTAGCAAACAGCTTTTCCTTTACAGATTTACTCTGATTTTTTAGAAAAACGCACATAAAGTTCTTGAGCTACTTATAAAAATTTAAACAAATTATGGTTGATGTTTAAGAAATACAGATTTTTGTCCTTGATATAGCACTTAAAATTGAACTTTATTGCTTAGAACATATAACTATAATGGTCCCTCCCCATCTCAGGAAACATCTTAGCAAATGGTTACTAATGAACAGGTTAGGAAAAGGTGCTTATGAAAACAACACTTATTGAAAAAGCAATGAGACAAAGAAATCATCTTATACCATGTGATCCTGTAACTGGACCCTTAACTCTGGTTTTACTTTCAGAAGCTCAGACAAAAGGTACAGGGTTCCACAAATGAAGGGTGGCATTTGTCCACAAGTGACTTGAAGTAGCCTCTTCACAAAGGCCTTCACACGCCGCAACACAACATCTGCCTTCAGAGACTTATAGACAAGATTTAGAAACATGGATGGCTTTGAGCACGTTGCTAAAGCAGGATCCAGAAGCTTCCTGTAGGACACACAGGAGAAATTTTGCTGATTGTCACAACGCACACAGGAGAACAACTGCTATTAACAACAACTACCTACATTTTTCTGAGTGCTATCTAAAAAACTAGTGACAGCTTGCTCCTCAGTACTCAAAACCATTAAGATCAATCCTGAACTGTCAAGAGCTGTGTAATATTTCTGGATATATATGAGACACTGAAGAATAAAAAAAAAGAACCAAACTGCCTTGGTAAACAAAATATTGCAAGAAAATAAAAAGAAACTGAGTTCAACTGAAAACAGTTTCAAAATTTGAGATATTCAGTGCTAAGAAACTAATCTGATTTGTTCATTTGTTTAAAAAAAGAAACCATTAAAAAAATGGTTAAAAATCAGCATTTTTCACAATCAGATCAGACATTTGTACTGGCAAGTTCATTTTCTATTCCGACTTTTTTCCAGGGTGCCAAGCACAGTAAGGTCCTTAAATACACTGCACATTCTCAGGGAACTTGAATTCCCTTTTTAAAAAATCAGTAACTTCCCCTTGGTCATCTAAACAGAAGCCTGTAAGGATCCTCTAAAGAGTCTAAACAATCAGCTGAGACAAGAAAAAAAGCAGTATTTTTATAACAGAAGGCTTTCCTGCTACACAAATTAAATAATCTAAAAAATTTAAGATAATATTCCTCCTCCTCAAAATAAGGACAAAAAAAAGGAAACAAGATTTTAGGCTATTTACAGGCCTAATTACTTTACAGTCTAGTACCTGTAAAAGTGATTTCGGAAGAAATAGTTATCAATTAGTTTCAAATAACATCTGGAAGTAAAGCAAGCCACCAGAAGCATGGCAAAGGATGAAATGCACATGTGCTCTCAGGACCTATCACTATCTTTTGTTTTTATCTTCATGTTAAATCAAAGAAATAACATGCATTTTCTTCCAGCTCCTACAAAACATCAGAAATTTTTAGCCAACGAAACACAAAACTGACAAGATCTTAAAAGCAAAGTAAGCGTTTCTACAACTTTAAATTAATGGTGACTACTTCTTCAAATGGAATTTATATAAAAATGCAAACCTGCCACTTACTTGTACAGTGCTGCATAGTACCTGTCCGATACAGTCTGCTGAGAGTCCATCACTTGAAACAGCAACATCAGGGCCTGGACACTGGTACTGAAGTTCACAAGATGCAGAACTTTGAACAAGGTGTTCATTTGCTCTTTCACTTTCTCATCACCAGTCTCAGCATAAGGGTAAGCTCTGTTTACCCCGCAAAGAAGAGCACTGAGCATTTTGGATTCAACATCTTTTTTCTTTATACAGTTCCGGAAAAAGCAGAAGTACAAAGTTATCAGCTTATTAGCCAATGCACTTTCTTCGTGACTGAGGACTATCTGATTTAGAAAGCAGACAGCATAATATTGAGTTTTCACATTGATGTTTGAGCGGTACAAAAGCCTCTCCACCTCACTGCACACTACTCCCTTCATATTTGGATGCTTGTGAAGTAACGTCTCCAAAAGATAAGAGGCTTTGGTGGCGATCTTGTTCTGAGGGTCACCCAGTTTATTCACCAGCAGAACCAGCAGAGCTTTCTCCTGCTCGGGCTTGTTACAGAGCAGCTCATGGGAAACTGCCAGCGCTCGGGATTTCGTGGCTGTCAGACAGTCGTGGCTCAGTGTTTCCAAGGCCTGCACAAACTCTGCTATCTGCAGCTTCAGGTGATGCTCAAAGTACCAAAGTATCAACCGCCTGTCTCTTGAATCCTTGTTGCCGCTCGACATCTGCACTATGTTGTTAAGCGGTCGCTGTGAGAAAGACCACAATTTTCGATTGTCTGGTAAGATATCTGTAATGAGAAGCTCCTTGAAAGTATCTAAAGCCATAAGGCTCTGCTGCCTGCTGCCCTTCTTCTTTATGAGGTTTATTAAGTTCTCAACAAATTGGAGACTGTGGACAGCACTGTCCTGAATGAGAAGGGTCATCGCTGCCATCCTGTCAGCCAAGGTACCCGAGGACACAACAGTTTTAATCCATGCCGAAGAGGCCCCCTTCTGATAGTCTGTCTTATTCTTAAACAGGTCTGTCTCATGTTCATACAGCTTTTGGGCCAGGGCCTTATACTTGGACAAAAGTGTCTGATTCTGTGGCTCTGGAGAGAATTCATTGGTGTATTCCAGATCATACCACTTGCCCCCCGGTTTGATCAGGATTGCTTGCCTAGCATGAAATTCAAAATCTTCTTCCAGCCTTTCTTTCTTTGCAGAAGGCTGTTTGCCCTGATCACCACCAGCCTGCTTCTTTTTGCTGTCTTTCACACTGCTTGCCTTTTCCTTTCCTTTTTTTTCTTTTTTCCCCTCTAGTGAAGGACAATTTGTTTCTTTCTTGCTTTTCTCTTTCTTTAGAGGCTTCTCTTTCTCCCTGCTGCCACCATCATCCTCATCCCCCTCCACCACCAGGCAACTCTTTGCATACTTGTTGAGCCCCAGGGAGCTGACGAACGCCTCCAGCTCCCCTTCCTTCAGGTCATCTATCGTGTCCTTCTTGCCGCCGTCCACCATCTCGCTCTCCTCGTCCACGGCACACAGCATGAGGTAATCTTGCTGCGGAGACAGGGCACAGTTGTCACGGGCAGATCTGGTGCAAGGTTTGCCAAGACTCCCAAGGCTTCCCCACAGAATCCCTAAATTATTTGGGTTGGGAGGGACCTTAAAGACCATCTAGTTCCAACCCCACTGCAATGGGCAGGGACACCTTCCACTAGACCAGGCTGCTCAGAGTCCCATGCAGCCTGGCTTTGGGCACCTCCAGGATGGGGCATCCACAAGTTCTCTGAGCAACCTGTCCCAGTGCCTCACCAGCCCCTGAGCAAAGAACTTGTTCCCAACATCTGCGTGGGACCCCGCGCCCCGAAAGGGCCCGTCCCGGGTTGGGGGTCCCGGCCGCCACGTGCTCCCGCTCCCTCCCGCCCGCTCCCTTACCTTGGTGCCGCCGAGGCGCAGCACCTCGTCCAGCGTGAACTCCCCCGCATCTCCGCCTTCTGCTTCTTCATCACCATCGTCGTCGCCCTCCTCGGCGCTGTCGCCGCCCGCCTTCCTCCGGTCCCCCACGCCGAAGTCCCAGAGCGCGGCCGCCATCGCTCCCCGCCGGAAGCGCTGCCGCGCACACGCGTGACGCGCCTCCGGCCCGTGCCACGGCCTCACGCGGGCGGCCGGGACTGGGCGGAGGAGAGGAGGAAGAGGAAGACCGAGGAGGAGGAAGATCGGGGAGGAGGAGCGGGAGCCGCAGTAGGAGCCGCTGCCATGGTGCTGCCTCTCGCGCGNCGCTCACCGCGGCCCCGGCCCCTGTGCCGCTTCCCACTCGCAGGGTTACTACACACGCCGCGGCGGCGTCGGCGAGAGCGGGGACTTCATCACCTCGCCTGAAATAAGCCAGGTGTTCGGAGAGGTAACGCAGTTCCTTGCGTCTTAAGTTACTTACTGTATTTTAACCACGCGGGCCTGGCTGGAATCCTGGTGGACAACAAGCCATCCATGAGCCAGCAGTGTGTCCTTGTGGCCAAGGCCAATGGAATCCTGGGATGCATTAGGAAGAGTGTTCCCAGCAGGTCACGGGAGGTGATCCTGCCTCTCTGCCCAGCCCTGGTGAGGGACATCTTGACTGCTGTGTCCGGTTCTGGGATCCTCCTAACAAGAGAGACATGGAGCCCCTGGAGTGGCTCCAGTGGAGGGTAACAAAGATGACCGAGGCACTGGAGCGTCTCTGAACATGAGGAACATCTTTACTGTGCACTGGGACTCAGATTGCCTAGAGAGGTTGTAGAGTTTCCCTCACTGGAGACATTCAGGAACCATCTGCACGCAATCCTGTGCCATGTCCTCTAGCATGACCCTGCTTGAACAGGGAGGGTGGTCCAGATGGCCCAATGTGGTCCCTTCCAGTTTCCATCCCAACTGATTTCCAAGCCAGTGTTCAGATACCTTATCAATGTCAAAATACTGGAGTAGCAATTATAAGGTACAAGTTATTTCCTAAGAGAAAAATTGGTTTTGAGGGAGGAAAGGGGGTTTTGTTTTTCTGAAAGTCCTTTGTCTGAAACACCATCTGTGCTTAGTAACACTTCACTTTCATACAGAACTTGCTTATAAATAAAAAGAGTTATGGTGATTTTCCAGTGTGAAAACTCCCCTCAAAAATAATCTCCAGAGTTTAGTCTGGCTCACTCTGGTTTGTGTATCGTTTCCAGAAGTGAAGATTGGCTAAATCCTGTTCTCAGTGAGGCTTTGGTAAATGCATTGTCAGGAAGAACAGTTGTCCAAAGGCACCTGGGCAGTGACCTGCATTTGAGCCTTAGGTGAAAGTTCTTGCTCCAGCCAGAACAGACTACCCACATTTACTGATGGAGAGTTGCTTCTGCTGGGCTGACAGCAATCAATGACCAATTTTAATACTTAAAGACAAGAATGTGATGTTATGTATCATAGTTCTTCTTAAATTTAAAATATCAAGACAGAATGTTATCTCAGTTATTATCAGACAAAGGCAGGTATGATTTTCCACAAGTGCTGAAGTTATTACTGTAACCCTGTGTGTTTTTTCTCACTGACAGTTAATAGGAATATGGTACATTAGTGAATGGATGGCCATGGGCAAACCAACCACCTTCCAGCTGGTGGAGCTGGGCCCAGGGAGGGGCACCCTCACCGAGGATATATTGCGGGTAGGTGAAAACCATTCGTGTTCTTTGTTTCTGGCTGTATTTCATAGCTACAGTGAAATCTGAAGGGAAGATGTTTTGCCGTCAGGGTTTACCCTTCCCTAGTAGCCAGATCACTTCAGTCAGGTTGGCAGCTCAGGCTCTGATTAGAATAGATGAGTTTCTGGGAGCAGGGCTCTCAGGTGGAAGCAGACCAGGGGCCAGCATGTGCGCACTGCACGGACACGCCTGTGACCTTCCAAACACCACTGGAGAGAACGGGAGGGCAGGAGTATTCCATTGTAAATTATTTTTGTGCAGGGAAACATTATCCAAACTGAAAACCATCTAGGAAGGTGTTTCTATGTTTAATTGAGATGGAGACCTTAGTGCAAGGAACAGAACAGGGGAGTACAATAACACAGAATGAAATTGTGTTAATTCCTTTGGGCATTTCAGGGCCTTATTTCTTTTGAGTCAATGCTTTGTGTTCAGTCATACCTGCATGGCTGTCTTAATTAAAATGCTGCTGATTCGTAAACAGATTGCTAATGGGACTTAGCATTACATAAGAACTTTTATTCTATTTACATATGTTAATAAAAATAGTGAAATGGGGGATATCAAACACTTGTTTAAGGTGGCAGGGAAAACTGAACCATTTTTCTCCTAATGCTAGACCTTCTACAGGTCTTGGAGGAGCTGCTACTACTCTTCCAAATGAGCATTTCATATTTTTGTCCTTACAGCCCTGTAATGTATAGCCAACTTTTTTGAAGTGTAGCAGCTTTTATTAAGATTTATGAAGAAACTCACACTTCCTATTGAGGGAGCAAAATGCAGTCTCTCTCACTGAGATTGTTTTGTTAGTGGAAGCTAAGTGAAGTCTTCTATCTTGAATAGTTAATAGTGAACAGTAAATAGTGAAAAGAAAGGTTAATAGTTAAACTTTTAATGGACACAGCACAAGACTGCACCTAATAGAATTCATCTGCCTTTATAGGTCTTCAAGCAGCTCGCCTCTGTTCTTAGTAAATGTGATGTCTCTGTTCATCTGGTAGAAGTGAGCCCCAAACTCAGCGAGATCCAAGCAGTGATGCTGACAGGAGGAAAGGTGCAGCCAAGCCCTGAGGATGAGTCTGCTTACATGAAAGGCATTAGCAAGACTGGAATTCCCATTTTTTGGTACAGAGACATTCAAGATGTGCCGCCAGGTAAGGAGCTTGAATGCCTCGTTAAAGGGATGGTGCTCTTCCTTCACTGACAGCTTTTGATAGCAGAGGGCATCTCTGCTAGCCTTCACACTGGACAGAAAAGTAGTTATATACATATTTGTTCTTACTTGTATGAGTCTGAGGCAGGATCTTGGTTCATTTTCATCACTGCTACCTATTCTGTCTACCTTTGTTTGGAGATAGCTACCCAATTTCCTATATTCTGACTTTTTCCTTTCATGGGGAAAAGAAAAGAAACTTTACTGGCTTTGCGTGAATCTCCTTTCACAAGATAATGATCTAAAATTCATGGACTGGTAGCAAGAGCTAGCTGTAGAAATGGTATCTTTAATATGTGCAAGCTGGAAGTAATTATAATTTTTTCACAACCACATTAACTAGCTTAATTCATTAAAAATCATAAAAATATTTTAAACTGGAAGCTGCTCTAGAAGTGTTAATAATTTAATGCATTCTTTTTTTACCTTCTCACAGGTTACAGCTTTTATCTAGCACATGAATTCTTTGATGCCCTGCCAATACATAAGTTTCAGGTATAGCAAGATTATTATTTTAATTGTGACCATCTGCTTAAACACTTTTTCTCTTTGAGGAAGAACAGGATTAAGATGCCAAACTAGTCACATGCCCTGTCTCTGGTGACGAAATAATTCTAACTGAATTGGACAAATAAGGCTTAATTCAGCTGAAAACTGTAAAATTAGTAATTATTTTTGAATGGAAAAACTTGAAGAAAGCTAAGGATTTCTTTCTGCTGAGATAACTCTCAAGGTTTTGGGGTTTTTTATTTCTTATGCTACATTAATGCAGCTTTTAATTTCCACATGATTTTCTGTAATACTACTAACAAAAGACTGAAGGGCTTTCACTTGAATAGTAATGAGAGCAGCAAAATAGAGGCTAGTTATGATTCAGAAGTAGCTAATTTATGAAAATCACCAGTAGAATGAAATCTTTTATTTTGATAAGTTAAATGTTGCACTGTCAATAGAAGAGGCAGCATGTTTCTTTAGAGCATCATTCATTCCTTTCAAGTATAATTAAACCTGTATTTGTTGGCTCTGCAGATGAGACTCCACCACAAGCTTTTTCTAAGGCAGTTACTGCAATTAAATGAGTATAATAGTTGTTAACAATGTATTGTTCCTAAAACCTTTGTGAAAAGGCTTGACATATTAGTTCAATCAAATGAACCAGATACTGTGGTACCTGTTGGAGTGTAACATGAGTACTTTGGGCTCGTTGAACAGCGAACAGAGAAAGGCTGGCGTGAGGTGTTGGTTGATATTGACCCAGAAGTTCCTGACCAGCTGCGGTTTGTCCTGTCACCATCCAGGACCCCTGCGACACAAAACTTTATTCAGGTGAGGTTATGCCTACCAGAGCTCATCCTTACACCTTTATTGACTCCTTCAAGTACATGTAGTGCTTCTCAGTTACTTTGACATCAAGAAGAGAGCTCTCAGTCTATAAATGAATAGAGCTTAAAATTTCCACAAGTGTTTAGCTTTGTATGCTGTGAAAATGCAGCATAGAAGTTACCACGTGTATCAAACTTTGCAAAATAGGAGCTTGCACACACAAAATGTCTCAGAGAGCAAACCAAGGCACCAAATGATGAGCAGAGTTTTCCACTGTGTGTGTGGCATCACCATCTCAAGAGTGGCCCTGCCGCAGCCAGGCTCTCAGCCTGCTGCAGGGTGCTCAGGGCAGCTGCCTGCTCAGTGCCAGGCTGACCTTTAATGGAAAGTGGCTGTGGTTTCTTCCTGAAGTGCACTGGATACTCCAAGCTACAAAATTAAGTAGTGGAGATTAAACGGAGCTACGAAGTCTCACACAGGAAGGCCTTTCGGAAGGGTGTGCACAGCTGAAGCACTATTTTCCTTAAGTACTACAGTAAGGAAGTTTCACCTGATACAGATATTCTTGGTAGAAAAATTTGCATTTGACTACAGGTTATTGAAGAGAGCACTGAAATCCAGCACTCAGAAAATACTAATTGAGAATGAGTGATAGCAAAAACTAGCTCAAGCCAGTATAGGTGGCCTAGAGTGCACCTCCTGTACCTGCACGTCCCAGCAAAGCAACAGCCCCAAGACACCAAGTGTGAGGGATACTTGCCTTGTGCTTCTCTGCTAATACAGGTGTTCTGGTCTTTGAACTCTGCACTAGCCAGAAGAAACAAGAGACCACGTGGAAGTGTGTCCTGAGGCTGGTGTCATTGTGCAGAGGCTGGCCTCTCGCATAGAGAAGGATGGTGGGGCTGCTCTGGTCGCAGATTACGGCCACGACGGAACCAAAACTGACACTTTCCGGGTAAGGCATTTGCCCTGTAGCAATAAGCCAAAAGACTCTGTTATCTTTAATTGTTAGGTTCTTGTAAGTTAAAGTTCATAGGTGGGCATAATAGCAAAAACCGCATAAAACTGAGTAATTCCTGCTTAATCAGTACCCAGAAGGGTTTCTGTCAGGTGGAAAGGGTAATCTGAGCTCTTGCTACATTTATCTCAAACTTTCCATGTATAATTTGCTATTGTCACCACTCAAAGGCACAGCTTAATTTTTGCTGGCCCTGGCTATGATGGTTGGACTAGAGCTGAGTGTAATCTTCTAATTTCATTTTCAGGGTTTTCGGAATCACAAACTTCACGATGTGCTGAGTGCCCCAGGTACAGCAGACCTGACAGCAGATGTTGATTTCAGCTACCTTCGAAAGATGGCACAGGGAAAAACAGCTACATTAGGCCCTATAAAGCAGCGGGAGTTTTTAAAGAACATGGGCATTGACCTCCGACTGCAGGTACGAGCGTTCACAGCTGCAGAACTCTCCCAGTCCACAGGCAATACTCTTAAGCAGTACGAGAGCTTTAGTAAAAGTCTTCAGTTTTAAAATGAAGTTGTTCAAAATAACATGTAGTTATGAGATCAGAAAGTTGCTTCTGCTAGATATAAGTTACTCCAGATCCCTGAAAGTAAACTGATCATATTATATTTAGGAGCATTCAATGCAAAACTTGCGTCAGTGTGTGGGCTGTGGACCACCACCAGTGATTTCACCAGTTCTACCAACCATCACAGCACTGTTAAGTGAAAAGGATGCAAGAAGGGATTGCAGGTATGCAGGAATTTATAGGAATGCAGGAAGGGCTCTAACCTGCATTTTTTTTTCCAGGTGCTCTTGCAGAATTCAGGTGACACAGCAACTCGTGAGCAGTTACTTCACAGCTATGATATGCTGATGAATCCCGAGAAGATGGGAGACTGTTTTAATTTTTTTGCCTTGCTGCCTCACCACAGACTTGTACATCCTGACAAGAAAGATAAGCCAGAATCAAAGTCTCCCCTACCACCTGTTGCTGGATTTAATGAACTGTTACTAAAGTAATTTCAAATACTATTGCAAAATGCATGATGGTTGTTTCAGAATAAGTCTGGCGCAGCACACCAGACCTCTGGACTGACCTACTCAAAGCAGTATGAGTGGAAATAAAACACTGCACATAAAGAAACCAGCACACACAGAGCAGAGAATGAACAATGTTTTGGGAGTCTTACGAGAGAACAGAGTGAAATACTTACTAGTGGAATCCAAACTTGTCAGTAACAAACATGCACTACAGAGTCTTTAAATGTATTCAAGCTTTGGTACTTGAATAAAATCAAGATGCCTTGACATCTCTGAAGATATTTTTATAAAGAGAATAGTGACAGGATGCATGTAAAAGGAGTTCCTGCTGGCTGAATTTCCACAGCAGGACATATTTAATAAATCCACAAACAAGAAAGTATAGAACCATTTACTCCTAAGAACATTTGATAGGACAGATAATTCATGTAAATAAAAAGAACGAGTCTGATAGGGAAATAAATTTTATTTTCAAGCTTACCAGAGGATATTTACAAACAATGGGGTGTATAAAAATATAAAAGTACTTGACAGTGTCATTTTGAGGCAATAAATTTTACATTAGCTTTTTCTAGCATCACCATAGCACTATTGCTTGAATGAACGCAACTTAATTCATCTAGGGGTAAGGGTATTAAACACTGTAACCTACTGCTGTCAAAGTCTGCAGTAAAGGTAGAAAAAAGGGAATAAAAAACTCAGCTATTTTTACTACTCTAGAAATTTTACTCATAACATAAGCCTGATTTTTTGGTTTCTTGATTACTAGCTGCTTGTGGCTTCTCTTGTCTGGCTCCATAAGTCTGCATATGATCAGGCAATCTCCTCCAAAGGCCAACAGCATTATTTTTATTTTAATACAGCTTGAAGAATAAATAGCTCATATAATATTTTGAAGTAGAGCAGACTTCATGGGGAGAGACAAAAGCCAGGCCTTCTACTTCATTATTGTCTCCTCCTTCCTCTATTCCTGTTGTGCTTTTCCAAGTGACTGAGCTGCTTTATTTCCTCCCTTACAACAACACAAACAAACCCACAGGTAAACCTGAAGTAACAGGTCAAGTAAAAAATCTGAAGTTTAAAACCAAATTGTATCTACATATTACGGTTAGGATGGAATATAGCAGTGGCTTCACTGAAATTTGCTCACTTGAGCACGGGAAGTTGAAAAACAGCACTGCTTTGCTTGCCAAGAGCGGGCAAATACCAAACTACCAATGTCAGAGGTGACTGCTCTGGTTGCAGAGATGGAAAGGAATGCCTCTTGGAAGAATCAGTCTTGAAACCCTCTCTAAACAGGGTTAAGAATCCAGAGCTCAGCCTTTGCCAACACAGACACCTACGAAATGCAGTGGCAGATAGATAAAGGGCAACGGGAAAAGAAAGAGTGAGTTAAAAGACCCAGACCTACCTGTGGGCACATCCTTCTGCAGCTGCCACTGACCACTGCCAGGTCACTGCTACTGCAAGCAGCTGCCAGCTCTGAACCAACCATGTAACATTTTAGGTATATCTAACAACTTATAAATCTGCTCACCTGTTTCCTTACCTGAATAAAAACAGTAGAAAAAAATACTTATCTACATGCAAACAAAAAAAAAGAAAAATCTTTGTAGGAGAGAGGAGATACCCTAAAGCCTCTCACTGCCTTTGCAGTTCAAGCCTGTATGAGTATTTTAGAAATATTTCCAACTAAGCTCCAGTTAAGCAGCTTGGCACATCAGGGATGCATGCAGCCATCCAGCACCCTCCAGGAGCACAACACTGCTACCCCACAAAAAAAAGGATTTCACCCTTTTCGTTTTTAAAAATAAGACCAAAAAACCCTCTTCCATTTGCATTTAGCATTACGGCCTCAAACTTCTTTGAAATACCTTTAACTTGAACTGTCCAAGGGAATCATTTCCAAAGAACACTGCTGTTTCCCCTCTACTGTGCAACAAGTCCAATTAGTGGTTGGGAATCCTTCAGTTGAGGCATGTGCACAGAAAAAACTGAGTTAGGAGTTGCTTTTGGACTCTTCATTCAGCTCAAACAGTTCTTAGCACAGTAAAGAGGATAGGAGGGGGCTGCAGGTTAAGGTGGGAAGGGCAAAGTCCTTTCTCCTACAATCCAGCTGCCCTGGCAGAAGCAACGGCTGATGTGGTATCCACTGTTACTTCTAGGTTTTGAGCAGAGTTAACATAACAAGCTAGCAGGCTACAAACTACTCCTGATGTAAGTTAAGTCCAGGGAACCTTAAAAAATTAGAAAAATATTAGAAAAATTTAAAAATCTTATTACTCAAAATGACAGAAGAAAGCTGCATGTATTTTTCCCTATTTTTCCACATCCTTCTCCTAGAAGCTGGTCTTCCAGAGTAAAAGGATATGCTACATCAAGTCTTGTGTGCTGTCTGCATTACTGGTGTAGTTTTACGGCAAAATGCCTTTGGTGTGTATCAATGACATGCCAGCCTTGCACAGCAGCGCACTGTTGTGGCTTATTGCTTTTTTTAACAGACGAAATAAAAGCCTAGCACAGCTTTGATTGTCATCTTCTTAGACTGTCAGCCAGCATTTCAAGAGGAATGTAAGAAGTTATGGGGTTTTCCTTTTTTTTTTTTTTTTTTTTGGTTGCTATCTGTAAAAAGTTCAGTTAGGGGCCAAGACACACATATTTAACTGTCTAAACAGCAGCAAATTATTCCTTCATCTATGAAGCTGTATTCAACTAAACCACCATGTTTTGCTTTAGCCAAGGTGTTCTGTACTGATTTCTTTATAGAGTCTCTTCACCATCCACAGAGAAACAGGTGATGTATCTACGTAACAGAAAACAGTCCTCTATGGGCTAGTAAATAGGGATTAGGAAACTATTACAAAACTCTTACTGCGTAGGCTATGAAAAAACAAAAACCCTTGAAAAACACAAACCATTCAGTCTGTATACACTACACCTTGGTAATGGCTTTGTAGCCACCCAGCTCAGTGAAATGTTACCCAACAGGGCTTTGTATCCCACTGTCCAGTAACTACTCAGAGTTAAAGTCAGGGATGGAGAAAAGTTTGCAGACGACAGTCTATTCCCATGGCAATACAGGATCCTCTGGGGCTTTACACACCAAACTATGTGTACAGCATTTGGGAAGAGCAATAGCTGTTCCAAAATTTATCTTCGGTTTCTGCCTGGAGTAGCCTTTGCTGCAATTTAGCATAATGAACAAATCAAGGGTCTTCTTCCATGTCATCTGGATTGGGAGCCATAATGAAGTGCTGGGGGTACTCGAGGTTGTGTTCGTAAGCGTGTTCTTTCCAGCGGGCATCGTCACTCTCATGGGTAATGTAACGCTCTCCAATGCGTGTTTCAAATTCTCTGAGGTCAAGCCAAGTCTGATAATCCTAAGGAGTAAAAGAGATTTAAGGAAGCAGTTTTAAGAAACAGCACCACTACATTCCCACAGATAAATTCTGCAGTTTATGTCCATTTTTAGTGTAAATAGCCACAAGATATAACCAACAAGATCTGTTAAAAAAAAAAAAAGCCCCAACACTGTCCACAAAGAATAGTTCAAAATTAAATAGACTAGTATCAGCAGATAAAACATTCCATTCCAAACAAATCTTTTCTAAACGGACTACAAGTTATGGCACACACCAGGCTGCGTGTCCACTTCAGCACTGAACAAACAAAGTTTGTCTCCATGCTGATTTCACAGGCCTCCATGCACTCATCACTGCCCACAGCCGTGGGGAAGCCGGAAGAGTAAACCCATGTTGTTGCCAGTCAGAAAGGAAAAGGTGGGAGAGACAGTAAGACAAATATCCCTTGAGGAAAGAAGCCATTCACAGATGGTCAGAACCCTGGAGCACATCAAATGTAAAGCTAAAACCAGAAATGCTCAAGCCTTCATGAATGCTTGTTAACAGAATGTGGCACTTGCAGTTTTCATAAGCCTCTGAAGAATTTCAGTCAAAAAAATTATTCACCCATTATGAACGTAGTGAAAAAGGCAGATGGGTTTACCTGTAGCCACGGGTGACTAAGGGATTTGTCAACACTGAAACGTTTTCTCATCTTCACTTGAAGCAAATTGTTTATTAAATCAATGGCTGGCAAAGAAGAACAAAAATTATATTGTTTAAATACTAATCACCTTCATCATCAATCACATGCTGCAGTAGAAATTATTTTTTTATGTGTGAGTGTATCCTACACCGAACTCCTTTAAATTTAACCAAGCTCTTGAATTTTATATTTAGCTTTGCTTATGCTAAATGTGGCTACAAAAAAAAGTATGGGGTAAGTTCCCCCTGCTTTTGATGGAAACACTAAAAGCTTTACTGTGTTACTCGTTAATCTTTTTCCCTACTGATTTTAGTGATTTTCAGATATGCCTAAAAAGCTTTAGCATAATCCTCTGTTCCACCATGATATAGGTACTTCCACTATTGTATAGGTCCTTCCACATCCACCTGTGTCTTAATCATGTATTAACCAAACATGGTAACAACATATAACCAAAGGTGGCACTGCAGAGCTCTAGAGACCAGCCTTGTAAACTTCTAGGTTGTTCAGACCTCACACTTAAATCCATACTTCCTAATGTACAAACTAAAATTCCAGATTCAACTTTGAACCATTTCTGTGATTATAGTTCAGATAAAATATACCATCATTCAGCAAATACCCACACATGAATTAACTTTCCTTTGGGACTTTTGGGAAATGTCAGATTACTCATCCCACTCATCATGCATGAAATTAATTTTTCTTGCTAAATCTGACTCCCCTGCCCTGAAAATTATCTAAAGCATTATATTTTACAACTTGTCTTTCACAAATATATTTACCTTATATTTACCTACTTTGCCATGGTCTACTAAACTCAAACTATCAATAATTTCCACACTCCTTCCTAAACGAACCCTGACATTTAAGCATTTGAATGTGTTACCTACATACACAAACATTCTAATAGAGAAAGTCAATTTCTTTACCTTCACTAGAAATTTCCTTCCAAGGATTTGGTGGGTACATAAATGCTGCATTTTGAATCTGATCATTGATATCCTCATCTTCATTAAACGGGAATGTGCCACTGAGGCTCACATAGACGATAACTCCTACTGACCACATGTCTAGGGAGCGGTTGTAGCCTTTGCTCCTGAGCACTTCAGGGGCAAGGTACGCAGGAGTGCCCACCACAGAGCGCCGGAAAGACTTCTCACCAATGATGCGTGCAAAGCCAAAATCACACAGCTTCACCTGCAAGAGCAGCACGTTTTAAACTGAGAAATCTCTGCTTGACTTCACACCCTTTCTGCCATCACTTAAACACTGTATACAAACAGAACAAAACCCCATGTAAACCAGTCCATTAATGTTACCGGGTTTGCAGCACACAGATCAGCCACACTCCAGATCAAGACCTGAACTGGCCCAGCACAGACTCGGTCTGAGGCAGTTTGTGTATTACATGGCCACAAGTGTGCAAAGAAGGAAAAAGTATCTTGATTCCAAACCCAGCTCATTTTCAGAAGTGAATCCTCACTCTCGAAAGGCACAGAACCAAAGCTAAAAACACACACAAATCCCAGCCAAATCACATTCCTCTTAATCATATTCCTGAAGGTGGAGGCTTCAGCTACATGGAAATCAAACAATGAGTTTTAGCTTGAACTCAGAGCCAGCCAGCTCTTGACAGAACATCCCAGTAAAATGCATTAACAGCTGGAACATGCACCGATGCTCAAATCTTCATGATCCTGCAACAGTTCCTTAACTTGAACACAGCAGGCACTTGTGAAGATAAAAGGATCCAGATCTAGTTCAACATGTAACATCAAGTCAATAAGCCCTCCTCAGAGTATAAGAAAGAGCAATGCACTAAAGGCACTTAGTGAGACAAGGGAAAAAAAAGAGACATCTACAATACAGGCAGTTCAAATAATTCTAGAAGTCAGTTGAAAATCCCATAAGAGGTTGCTTTTTAAGCAGCAGTGTCAGTATTGCTTTAAAAATAACCCAATGAATAGTAATGAAAAGTATTGTTTAATCTTCACTCACTTGAGGGAATGGTTCTGCTGATGCTAGTAGTACATTTTCTGGTTTTAAATCACAGTGCACAATATTCTTGAAGTGTAAATTCCTCAAAGCAACAAGTATCTACAAAATGAAAGAACACTTTCAGAACATATTCAAGCAGATCAGAAGTGTCAAAAGACACACAGACTAACCAATACAGCAATTTCTATCAACATAGTCCTCAAGAACTAACCCATATATACTGTGAAAGTACTGTTTTTTCCAGCCTACCAAGACTTGAAAACAAGCGGGTTTATTTTCCCCAACCTTCCCCCCCGTCCCCAGCTCTGTTTTTTTGAGTGCTTACTGTTTTGACATTCATCTTTAGATGTCCATAATCTTATGTCTCGGGAAAGAAGGTCCAAAAAACTTAATGCAATTGATGTTCAAAGTTCTTTTCTTGTTTATTCAACTTTCATTAGATGTGTAGCTCTCTATGCTGTCTCTTTTAAATAACAGTACAGAAAACTCCTTCTCCAAATTCTCATCTTATAATTACGAAATCCAAATCTAGCCTTTCCTCTCAAAGCAGAGGAACTGACTGCTCACCTGAGTGACCATGAACTTAGTTATTCGTTCTGGAAGTCGACTTTTCTCACTGGAAAGAATCATCTCTAGCATATCCCCATGCAGCTTTTCCATCACAACAAAGACTCGTTCTGGTGTTTCAAACATACATTCCAGGTTCACAATCCCAGGGTGGTGCAAATTCTAAAACAAAGTAGCATAGGTACATCACTAAAATAAACCAGTATGAAATATCCTGAATTACACAGAAATGCTGACCACAAATAAAAAAAAACCCAGTTAAATAGATACAGGCGAAAAAAAATATCTGAGGAAAGAAACTAGCTTGAAATAAATGTCAACCCATGAAACACACCAACTGCTAAGGATAACTTGTGTAATACAGTTTAGCTGCAATGATTAATTTTACAGTTGATGCATGTTCTGTACTCAGGTTACTGAGTGTAAGAATAATACTCAAAGATTGAGGAGCCAGTAGTGGAAAACAGCAGAAAATAATACTGAGGGAGTCAACATGGAGCCAAAGTACATGGCTTCAGTGGGATCCCCTACCGCAGGGTAGATATCACTCCTAAGTTATCAACTCTACTAAGTACTCAGGAATTCCTGCTTTTATAAGATTCCGTCTTCCAAAAGTACTCAGAAATCACAGATGTAAATTTAAAAATCAATTCAGAACACTTAAGACACAATATAAAATCTCATTAATGGTCTATTTAAGACAAAACTCCAACATGATTCCAAAACAATTTTATACCTGGAGAATGGCTACTTCATTACGAAGCTGACTTTCCTGTTTAGTTGGAAACCTCATCTTGTCAATGACTTTGATAGCCACATCTCTTCCAGTTTTCCTATGTTTTCCTAAACAGAAAGTCAGTGTCAGCCATCAAGAGGTAGAAGCAATTCATAGCTATGAAACATTACAGTAGAAATTCCTTTTTGGAGAAACCAGTATAATCTGTCAAGTGTACAATATTACCATATTTATATTTAGAATTGCAAATGGTATATGAGTAAAAGAAGTGATCAACCTCTGCAGGGATTCTGTAGTTTAAACTTAAACCAGTTACCACTCTGCTGTCAGGTACACACACACTGACATTAGTTGTATTGGGTGAAGTTTTTGCTCGTGCAAACAGAACAAAACCCCATGTAAAAAAGCGACTTGCACATGAGCAAGTAATACCTACTCCACAGAAAATATTGCCTCTCCTGTAAAAACAACAACAATTCAAGGCCAAAGTGAAGACAGATCTACAAACCCACTCTAGTGGTTTCATACTTTCATGGGCTCCACGTGGACAGGAAATTACACACCTAATACTCTATGTGAACATGAGAGCAATTAGGTGCCCCAAAGAACAGCAACACATTTATCACCCGGGGCAGTCTGCTGTGACAAAAAAGCTCTAAAAGGTTGTGGTAAGAAAAGGTGGTAAGAAAAACACCATGCTGACAGCACCACATATTATTCCTTGCTGCAACCTGCATCAGCTACATGAGAAGCATTCTGCAATACGCAGGGAGGTTGTGTCCAGAGCTAAGTGAGGAGCTGTTAATGGTTCCCCAGCTTCTTCACAGCTGCTGAACTGGTTTCTTCCAGTCACATCAGAGAGGTTAATGGGATCACACATTGCAAGGCCTTGGAAATCTGAGACATTTAATACTAAACTACAACAGAACAATAAGTCTGCACCAAAGAAAAGTGTCATTATCTGCACTTTGAAGGGCTTGGAAGCCATTTTAGGAGAAGGGACAACACACAGAGCTACAGTGCAAGTGGCACAGAAGGTTCTACCAGCACTGCTGTGGGGAGCCCAGCTACACCTCAGCAGCCACCAGCCAGCCTCCCCTGCTGCTCCCTGGTCAGCACTTGTGGCCAGGGCTTAGGCAGGGCACAGGAACTGCTCCACAGGCTGCTCTGCCAAGCAACTACTGCACCTGCCTTTAACATCATCATGAATAAAGGGCTTATCTCCACCAGATAAAAGAAATTATATTGAAATGTAGCACAAATACAATCAATTACAAACTAGATGTAAAACACAGAAAGCAAATGCTAGACTGCTGAAAAATGTAAAGCAAACCAACTCATGTAACAAAACACCTAACTACATAAGCTAGACTACACCTAAAACTTGCCCATGAAGAGTAACAGAAAAGCAGCTTGAAAATTCCTTTTGTTAAACAAAACACAACCAGCCAGTTTTCAGTGCAAGTTTTACATCAGTCAGAAAATGTCAAGAGTAGTTTTTTTCTGTCTCCCTTTTTCAGATCTTTCAAATTAATCAAAGTTTGAAAGGAAAAGCAGAGGAAACTGTTCTCACTGATGCAGGAGTTGGATATCTATATCCTATAATTTTTGATTTGCAATTTTGAAAGAATTGATTTGCAAGTTTGTCAAGAATAGGGGCCACAAAAAATACAACAAAAAATAAAAACCCAATCCAAACCCCACAACAATGAAAGCAACTTAATTTTTCCATTAACTGTTAACATTATTTCAGTATGTCTACACAGGTGTGGATAAGCCAGTATCAGAAGTTACCAGACCTAGCATCCCCAAATACCAGCAACAATTAAGCAGTGTGTAGAGCCAGCAAAACCATAGTCTTTTATATTGTCTTTTCATACTCTTTCAGCTTGTGATTTTATATTAAGAAGTAAGCTTATCCTATATCTTTTAAGCCCTTATTCAGGGCTTATTTAATGAAAGCTTTTTATAAGTGTTTATTACACTTACAATACACTTTTGAATCATGCAAAACACCAAACTGAGATTTATCTACAAGGCAATTTAGGAAAAATAAAATCCAATCATTAAAATAAGTGTCTGCATTTGTTAATTTCTATTCATAAGAGAGGGAGGACATTTTGATTCACACTACACTTTAAGACATACAGAGGGGGCAAAAAACCTAACCTCTTTCAAGAGTGATGTAAAACCAGACCAAACTGTATTTCCACCACGCAGTTTAGAAGTAATAAAGTATCTAACTACACAATTGGCATACAGAAAAATCAAAGCCACAATGCTTCCTGATTAGAAAGAAAACGTGACAGAAGCAGAAAGATTACCACTTGTAAATCATTACTTATGACTTTTTCTTTCTTTCCAGATTTATGGTCTGCGGTTTTCTCAACACTTGAGATATAACACGAGATTAAAAAAAAAGAGAGAGATAGAAACAGAATTCATATGCACTTCTAGTATTTTTTTCTTTTTTTGTGATTACATACTAAAAACAAGTTATATGCTGCAACAGAAGGTTTTAAAAACTAGGTGATAATACTAGACTTGAAACCTAGGACTAACACTCTCGGCAAAGAATACCACTTTCCACTTTACCCTGCTGACAGAAATTTGTTCGCATCAAGTATGTCAATAATATGTTTGCATCTATACTGTCAAACCATAAATTACGTGTTTTTCTAATTGCTTTTGGCCATATCTCTCAGGTGTCATTCAAAACAGGTGTAACTGGCAGCAAACATATGACTTCTAATACTGTAAAACACAGTGTTAGAATTTGCAATTTTAAAACATCATTAAACATGGCCAAATTGGATTGCTTTGTATTTAACTGTGGCCAAAATGCAATGCATATTCTAAACTCATTAGGATGCCAATGCAAAACTGTAAATGCAGGAATTTAACTGTAAGAAATACTGTACATAGAACTTAACTGTAAGAAATACTGTACATAGAACTGCAGAGACACACAGCAAAGTAATCCAAACACAACTTTTAACAAGATTAACTAGACATTCTAGATACAGCTAAGTAAGTATGAAAAGGATAATTTTATCAAGCAGACATTCTACCTTAATAAAGGCATAATGGAACATAATGCAATTTACCTCCATATACAATACCAAACTGACCAGAACCCAGCACTTCATCAGCAAATATCTGGTACACAGAGCTGATATCCTAATGCATGAAAAAAAAGAAATCACAAATATCAGGAGTCATTAAAATGCTCAGGACCGCATTAGTTATCACTGGCTAGGCTGTAATTATATTTGGCATCAATCAAAATCTGTAAAAGATACCATAATTACACTGAGAAGTGGGAAAACACAACAAACTTTTCCTGAAGAGGATCCACCGAGCTGCACCAAAAGCAGGGATATACATTCATAAAAACTAATAGCCATGGCAGGTAAGTAGGTTACTTCCTGCATATAATATGGACTTCTTTACCTACAATGGTCTGGTGTTGCTTTCTCATCCAGACACCGCTAATACCAATTACTTCGTAACACTCAGATAAATAAATATCACTGTAATACAATGCACATGACTCACCACATTCTCCTGGACCTGGCAATTTGAAACAGAGATGCTTAGAGACAATTCTTCTGCAATAAAGAAGATAAAGCCAAGTAAGTAAATTAAAAGGGCAGACTTTTTCTAAAAAGAGTGAAAAAATGAAAATCAACAAAAACCCTTTACTGACTTCTAACCCAGTACCGGTGATATTATTTTTAGTGTTGTTTTGCAGAAACCTCATACTCTGGAACTCATTAGATAAATAACTCTGCAAGTTTTGCTGGGATTATTTGTCTTTTTTTGTCCTATTCCTGATCACAAGAATAGTAGAACAATACAAGTGTGTACACAATAGACAGATGGAGAACCAAAAGCAATAGCAACTGTATCATAGTTCATTAAATGAGTAACAATTTCTGGTAGCAATAAAGAAAAATACAGGCAAGAGGAGCAGGTAGATTCCTCATAGTCAAATGACTGTGGCACCAAGATATACAGAATTAATGCATAAGAAAAGGAAACAAATCAAAGAAACCAAGTAACAGAATAACTGATAATTAAAAAGGCAATAAAGCCCATATGATAAAAAAAAAATCTTTGTTTCATGGATAAACTTCAGAAGCAAATCAATCCTTGGAACATAAGGGCACATTCAGGAAGTGTAATTTCCAAGTAAACGTATCAGATAAAGAATTCTTCAGTCTGCAGCAAACATTGATATGAACTTTTCCTTACAGGAATAACACTGATGCATGGGCAAGAAGAGATATACCAAGGAAGGCAGGAAATACCATTCTCTTTTGACTTCCACAACCAAAGTAAAGCATCTCAGACTAACAAACATCTACCACTTGGAGTCTGTCTCTCTGAAGGCATTCCAGACCCAACTGGACGTGTTCGTGTGTAACCTGGACTCTGACTTGTCAGTGGGGTTGTACTGGATGATCTCCAGAGGTCCCTTCCAACCCTAACAATTCTGTGACATTATGTTAACTTAAAGAAATTAAGAAGAAAGAAAAGAAAGATACCTAAAGAAAGAATTAATTCATCTACAAGGTAGATAGCAAACACACTGTAAACTTATTAGCACTTTGAAAAGAGCCATTATCATCCTAAAGAGAATTTAGAGAAAAAAGATGTCTGATTTTTGCCACCTGTGCTTTATCTCAAAGAAGAAATTTACAGAGAGAAGATAGGAACAATTACTAATTCTCAAAGACACCCTGAAGTCTGCATCTGAAATATGAACTCTGAGTCTTGCAGATGTCTACTGATTATTGACTATAGTCAAGTCAATACTGAAGTAACCGTACAGAACACAAGGGAAAACTTGGGAATAAAGTCAGACAAAAAATTCCTAAGGTCAACAAAAACTGCTTCAAGGTAACTAGAAAATAAAGATAGAGTTTTTGAAAGTGTTTGAAGAACACACTGAACCCTTGTCCACAGACGGCTACAGAATACAAAATAACTCAGAGGTAAAGAGTGAGTTATTCCTTCCAAATAAATCCATTTTTCTAGTGTCTGAAATGTGTAAGAGTAAGGGCTAAGAAGCAGTCACTTCTAAAGAAATTAGTAATGCTGCTATTCCACACATAATCTACAGCAGGTAAACAGCTTACTTTCTCTCATTTTAGCTCAGAATCACCCCGCAAGGAACACCCCACCCCAAACACCAGGTACATGGTTACAAAGGATTCTTTGCCGTGGGTGGGTCAGACTGGAAGAACATCCTCATTTCTAACTACCTCTGGCCACAATGTGGTATATAATTAGTAGATAGTGCCTTGTGCAAGGCACTATCTAGTGCAAAGGACACTTTGACACTACAAATTCCCTGCTGCTGCAAGTATTTCAAGTGCTAGCAATGTCTCCCTCCTCCTTTTGGTCTTTTCATTTAAAAGCACATATTTGAGACTTTTTTTAAATTAAAATCTAATTATCTTAAGGGCTCTTGAGATACATTTCATGATTCACAAAGTGTGGGAAGAAAAGCAATGAACAGACATGTTGTGGTTTTCTGAGAGTTTAAAAACCATCTTGAGTCATCTAAAAATATGTAAATATCACTCCCTGACTCACAGTAGTTTCTTATACTCCTACAATCCTAAACATACTAAAATACTTCCTCTCAGCATCTACCACTGCAGTCCTATTCCCTACCAATGTCAATGAAATGTTATTATTTATATCTGAAAAACTATTTGTTTTGGAAAAATCAAGTGTCTTTGCAAGTCTGTCAGCAACAGTAAGCCTTAGGTGCTAGAAAACAAAGAGAGTTTTGGTGTATGTATAGAGAGAGAGATATATATATGTACATATATATATATATGTAATTAAAAATTCCATATCAAAAGTGGCATTTTATGTATGTATAAAGCCAGGTATGAGGTACCATCTCACAGGTATGTTTCTTCAGTGTAATTAAATAACAATGCCAGTACTGGCATTTCACAGTTTACTATTTTAGACCATTGCTGCATTTGCAGAAAGTGCCTTTACCTCAGACTAGCATTTACATGTTCTTAACTGTTGCTGACGCAGAGTAGTCAGGTATCAGAGACAGAGAAACTGATCTCAGAATCTACTGCAAAACAAAATTTTACTGCAAGGAGATTAAACAGTAGCTGGAATCTGAAAGAAGAATAAAAAGTGAAAAGCATAAATCTCAGTACAGAATGAGAATGAGCGTTGTTGCAAGGAACAAGAAGATGTCTTAAAAGAAAGAAAACAATATATAAGTTTAGTGGAGCCTTGATAATGCATATAATCCTGTGCCAGAGGAAAAAAGGAGGGAAGGTGCATAAAAAGAAGAACAAGGTACTTTTTATAACTACCCACAGCTCAGAAAAAGGTTTTTACATCACTGATGGTATTTACATAGCAATACTAACTTTTTCTTCTCCTTAGCTACTGGCATCTCATAGAATTTTAAAAATATGAACATATATAGGTACTAACATCAAAAAAATCCAAATTTGGTTCTTTCAAAGTGTATGCATATAATCTGAATATATTTATTTAGTTATGTACATTAGAAATACCTAATCTGTACTCCCTTTTTACATCTATGTGTGTTCTTAGTGGTCCCACAATAAAACTCTGCATTCTGCATTCATACTGTAAATCTGATTCTTTACTACTTTCTGCTGCAACAGATTAAAGGATTCGCCCATCCTCCACAAACCTGAGGGTCACTTTTTAGAGACTCATGGAAAATGATGAACCCAATTCAACAGATAACCAACAGACAATACTTCACTCTAAATAAGCACTGTTCCCAAAGGAATCACTACCATCAGCAGCTTCAGCATATGATCAAGAGTGCCTTGTCTGGCTGCTTACTGTGATCTTTTCCTTGTCCTGCAGCAGTGCAAACGCTAGGTTGAGGAGTGACTGGCATCAAGGCCTGGCGAATGGCTTTCTCCCAGCCCTGAGCTACGTCAAGTCCAACTCCGGAGGCAGCAAGAACTGGACTGTGATGAGTGCTGCCATTGTTCTCGCCAACATAGTACACCATCGTGTCAGTGATGATCTCAAAACAGTAGGGGTTGCTGCCCTGCACCACGTGTGAAAAATCTCGAGGCTGAGTCACCTGGAGAATTTCTGAAAGTGGAATCTCCTGAAGAAAGATATTAGAAATTAAAAAATGAAAATGCACATAATATTTTAATATACTAATACCCATAACTGCAAGCGTTGCAAAGAAACCAAATCAAATATATCAAAAAAACAAAACCAAAACACCAAGCTTCATAAATAAATTTGAACTGCATGTGACCATTAAACACCTGGTGTTCTGAATTCATATATACAAGCCTAGACAGACTTTCAGGCCCACCACAATTCTCTCTATACAACTACTATTTTCTACTCAAACTTCATTTATGTTCATCATGAGACACACACCTACTACATGGGCAAGTGATGCAGAACTAGAGAATGACCATTTTCCCCTTGCAGTTTATACAGCTTAGGGCATAGAAGAGCAGGAGGGGGAAAAAGTGAAACAGTAACATTAAGGAGAGGATGCAGCTATACACACTAATCAATAAGCATTGCTTTGTGCAACGGAATCGTTTTGGGTAATGATTTTCATACAGATATTAGCAGATATAATCTGCATACAGATACTATCCTCTACCTAGTCAGTTTAAGACCATGGTACAAGAGTATTACAGAACAGATCTCAAGGAAGAAATGCTTTCACATTCACGCTAGGTGGAGGAGGACATTCCACATCCATGGGAAGGTGCAGGTGCATGTCACTTGCAAGAGTAGTGAACAAGCAGATGAACACCAGGCAGGCATTAGGAGGATAGGAGACAGCAGCTGATTGAGATGAAGAGCAAATAAATGTAAAGGCAAAAACTGCAAATTACTCTAACAGCAAAGACAAACAGTCAGATCTAAGCAGTTAAAACAAGGGGTGCAAAGGAGCAAGTGAAATGACTAAATGCAGCGACATAATGGAGCAACAAGCAAGGAACTTATTTTACCAGCTGTGTTTTGAATGCACAGGGCAATACAAGTATCAGAGAGGTCTGAGAAGAGATTGCTTTGGTCAAGATAGGGATGAAAAGGATCTGGGCAAGTTTAGCTGGGTGTACAGAGAAAAGGCTTGATCTTAGAGATGTTACAAAGGAAGAAGCTGCAAGATTTGGACCCCCACCTAAAGGTATAAGACAAGAAAGGGAAAAGTCCTGTTTATACATTCAAATGCATTTTCTGAATATTCCACCACCAAACACAGTCCTACATTGACAATACACTAAGCTTCATTTACATAAACATAAGGCTATACAGTAAATTTTCCTGTAAATCTTGCTTGAAACTTTCAATTGTACAGTAGGAAATAATTTAATTTGAGGAATGTTGAAATAAAACACATAAGCATGCAAACTTTCAGTCACTACTCAGAGAACACAAAATCCAAGCCTTCATTCAACTGGTGGCCAAAGAAATTCTCTGGTAATTGTGAGGAGAGCTTAATATGCCAGGTAATTCAGGAGAACAGTACATGCAAAAATGTAAGGAGAGACATACTCAAGGGAATTAGAGCAGGAGCTGCAAGCAACTTCTCAGAGTTAGTCTTGGTCCTTCTCACTTACAGGCCTTAGGCAACAATTAACCTGGTCACAGTTTCGATTCAAAAAGAGATGGGAAAATGGAGATAATACGTAAACTGCTCACATATCTATAAAGCACTGAATAAATCAAGTGAAACATAATTATTACTCATCATTAATTACCTTGTAATATTTTGTTCCAGATTCATTTTGAAATAGTGTGAGGCATTTGCTATCCAGTCTCCAGTAATGTCTTTTTCTCTACAAAATGCACAGTACAATTACATAAGGAATAAACCTCTCATACGGCTTTTGTTATCTCATTATTTAAATAAAAAAATTCTTTATATTACTGTGATAAACATTCAAAATTAATCTACAGTTTAATCTTAGACTACAGAAATGAAAAAATAAACTTTGGGAATAAATTAATTGTCTTAATTGAAGAAGAAGGTCAAAAATTATTTCTAAAAACTAGCAAAAATATCACTTACCTTACAGCAAAAGCAGTGACAACAGGAGTTACCTCATATACGAAAAAACAGTTACTAGACAGGTTTTACTCCAGGTGCATATTCTCACAAAATCTGAATCATTTAAATTTAGTGACAACTGTGGGAGCCATGCTTTCTCCCTCTATGCCCTCATACCAACATTGGAAGGGTTCAAGCACTGAGCAAACCTAACAAGTCCTTAATTCTTCTGTCAATATAGAGGCAAAACAGACACATTATGAGATTCAAATGAAAAAAATACTTTGTGGGGAAAAAAAAAAACCAAGACAGACTAAATAGCCATTTGCTGGAAGTATCCACCAATAAGAAATCTCCCCCACCAAAAAGTAACATGGATTAACTGTTTTACGTAACTGTCTCATAATTTAAACAGAAGAATATTCCTCAAAACAAAGAAGCATTTAGAAAGCTAATATGGTTGTATGAATCTAACATACTTTGCTTGCACCATGCTCATATAGTTAGAAAAAAACAAAGCTTTTTTTTTTTTTTGGTCATATTTAAGCAGAGCTTAAATCACTTCAGTCAGGGAGAAGCTAAGTCAACCTATAGGAGTTAGACAAAGAAAACTAGATCAAAAATGGATTTAACTAAAAGGAATTCCCAGACAGCACCTGCACAATGGGTGAAACCAAAGGTGTAAACTCCTCCTTTCATATATGCTTTTTATTAAATTGTGAATCAGGAAAGACTTTGGAGGAGAGGAATTAAGGAAAAGGCTGATAACTTACTCAGGGGTTCAAAATCTGCCCCATACCCTACTCTGAGAAAGGACAGGACCAGGGTCAGAAACAGAGTAAAGATGATGACATAGAAATTTCTCATTTTAAAGAGTGAAACATCTTGTTATCAGGGAGCACAAGAAGCACACAGATCCTGCTGCTAAAATGAACCTGTCTGGAACTGATAGGAAACCCAGTTGTTTCAGGAATAGGAAACAGTCTGACATTGCTGAGAACGGAACGGTCAAGGGAAATAGCCGATGTTGTAATGCCCAATACGGAAGTCTCCTCCCATTAGGAAGCTCTGTGAGATCTTGTTTGGCTGACTATCCTTTGGGTCAGGATACTTCATTTGACTGGCCTTTTTCAGTTGATGCCATCGAGATAGCAGCCAGACTGACAGATGAAGAAAATCAAACTAAACTAAGGTGTTTCATCAGATCACTGTTCTAAGGAGTTGTTAAAAAAAAAATCCATGGGAAAACATACTGGTTGTACTGAAAATTTAAATCAGAGCTGAGTACCAGGTCTGCTCTGAACAGTTCTGCTAGAACTATTCACCTTTGTCTGCTACCTGACCTTAGTTTTTCCACAGCCAGCTGATGATAATTGTGACTCTTATGTAGTCTTGGCTGTAACCACAACTAAAATACACTAGATACTTATTTTGGATTGTGATAAATACATCTAGCTATTAGAAAACTGTACCTTAAAGAAATGGTTTTTAAGGTAGTTTCACAAAGACCCTTTACAGCAGTCAGTTTAGCTGACAATCACAACAAGTGAAAACATTACGGTAACCTGAGCTGCCTATTATCAGCCTTCAAATTGATTTCATCAGAACTTAAATAACTTTGCTTCTCTAAATTCTCTAAGTCTCCTTCAATCAGATGCCACAGAGATAAAGAATGCAAAAGTATTTCTGCTGCCTTTCATGAACAGTCTCAATATCCCATAATATTCTCCATGAGACCTGGGAACTTCTTAAATTCCTCCTTTTCATTCTATCGAAAAACAAGAGGATTGATTCACTTCTTCCCATCAGACAATACTAAGGAACCCTGTTATTTTGCTTTGTCTTCCTCCTCAATATACAAAATCAAGTAGCTTGCCTACTCAAGATAGCATTATTGGTAGCACTGGCAATAAACAACACAGTCTTTTTGGGGGATGCTTGCATACCCAAGGACATACAGTCAAGCCACAACTCTTAGAGTGAATTGCTAGAGGAATTAAGGGCTCCCATCTACACATAACTATTTACAAACACCTAGATCATTAGAATAATACTCTCAACCATTTCAGCACACATAATATTCTTATGATTTCCACCTTTTTTACATAGTAGAATAGAAAAAGAGACAAGTATTTAGTTCAACTACTAAAGAGAAAGAAGACACAAATTATTCTAAGTTACTTTCTCATGAAAGCTGAAATACTACATATGCAATTAATTTGAAACAATGTAGAGATGCTTCTCCTTAAAGGGGAGAAGGAAAAGTACTGTTCAGTCACCACATGAAGAATTTTGAATAAATTACAGTTTCTCTCTGGAATCAGATTTCTTTATAATGAACGTCATAGCTAAATTCTTTCAAATGATACTCTAAATCAGAAATAAAATACACTAGTTTAGAGAAATAACTTAATTTAGGAAGAAACTAAAGTAACTGACCAGGTTGTCTCTACTAGTGTAGTGGACCATCCATCCTTCTTTCACCATTGTACTGCTCTTCCTCTTTGTGTGTTTAATTGACTGTACAACTCGCATGAGAGGAATATTATTGCTTGTTGAAGGACTAAAAAGAAGATACAACAGTTTAATATGTAAAAAGTCAAAATACAACAATTCTGCAATTATACTCATTTTACACATTTACTCCATAATTTTCAGGAACAGATGCCTTTTCTTCCCATACAGATTAGTTGATGGATGAATTTGATAAGGCATCTGAGCTTCTACTAGGTCTCCTAGAGCAAGTATTGCAGTACTTAAGGAACAGAGAAGAAACACACTGGAGAGAGGACATCTACAGAAAGTATCGTCTTTCAAAACAATCTGCTGAGACTGCTGGTCTTTTATGCCATTTTACACCACAGAAACATAATTAACATCAGCATAAATATTTCTTCTTGCCTATGTAAGTTGATTATGCTGCTTCATAATATTGTTGTTAATGAAGGTCCCTATCAAAGCAAACCTTCAGCTTACAAAAATATACACTGGGATGTGTTAACTCATGTCACAACTGCACTAGAAAATTCTATCAATGCTAAGGTATATTAACTGTCCTGCAGACAAAGGTTTGATAATCTCTAATATTCTGAGAGAGCCATTAATTAAACATACAGGTTTTAATAGCACTGAAAATGAAGCTAACCACTGAGGTGCCTGCCTAACACCAGAGCTCTACATGTGGCACTAACAGATACATCTGTAAACACACATCGTGAGGTAGTTTCAAAACAAAAAATATAAGGATGCTTTAACACGGCATATTGTTACACTACAGAATTGGCTACAGGATGCCGTCATGCCAAAAACGTGAACTGCTCCAAATTCCATTAGAAATAAATGGAAAAATCCTACTTAGAGGTAGATGTTGCTTCCCACTCAGGAGATCCTTGAGCTATAAATCACTGAAAGTTGGGAGGTATCATTATATGCTCTCCCTCACAAATTTGCTATTAAGCCCTAAGCTACAGCGATGTTTAGTTTGACCAAATACAACTGCACTTATCTTATTAAGAATGACTAAGAAAAATCAAGATGACACTACTCAGAATAATAGAGAAATAAAAAGATCAAATTTGATTTAAGGAACTATGTTGAAAGTTATTGGATAAAAGACTTCAGAAAAATCACTTCCGAGATAAATAAAGCAAACTATGCATAGTTTATGAATAACATGCATAGACTATGATGCCAATATTAAAATATATCAATATATTAAAATAA
>VXBC01004441.1:1163397-1186693 GCA_013399945.1 Ploceus nigricollis
CTATTTTAATTAATTAATAAATAAAAATATTAAAATACTCCACATCCCATGTGTTTAGATCCACACATATATAACAGTAACTAAATTAGGCTCAAATCACAGAGACCTTCACCACACATTAGCTTTGTTAAGCCCTAAGTTTTATCCTGCTTTAATAATCTGGTTGTATTTCTACAATAACTGTTATAGCATAATACTTTCTCCAATTAGAAGAGGCTACATTCTTTCCATCTATTTTTGTTTCAGATTTTCTTGAGATAGGAGAACTTTACAAAGTATTTTCAAGCTAAAAAAAAAAAGAAACCCCACACAAAGGGAAAATACACTTTCAGCAATAAAACTGGGCTAATTTGAAATGTTTTGCCCACAATATTCAGCAACACATACCCTGAGCAAAGAAATCCATCCTATAACTTACCTGATTGTTTTGACAGCTTCCTCATCTTTGTCTGCATCAAGGTCAGATGGATCCATAAAAAAGATTTTGTCTTCCGGAGGAGAAGGCTCCTCAGCATCATCTAGAACTCGACTACAATCACTGTTCATTTCACTGCTATCAACTTCCATCGGCATATCCAAGTCCTGGCCTGGGCTAGCAGGTTCTGGAAACAACAAAAGTGAGACATTACTTCAAACACACAACTAAAAAAAATAAATCCTCCTAACTAAACTAAACTAAAAAATCCTCCAAAACCCACCTTTTTTTTTTTCAGTTCACACCTATGGAAATAAACATAAAACTACAATCACAATATACAAAATCTTCACACTTTTGCTCTAAGATGCAGAGTATGCTAATGAACATTATCAATTTCATTTTGCTAAATGCCAAGGCAAGAGAGACCCAACTAAAACACAAACCATACTGAAAGAAACGGAGTGAAAAGCTTAAAGTATAAACCTACATCTCATTAAGTAATTCTGTTCCACAAGTAATCAGGACAAAGTAACCTTTCAATGGCTAGAGATGACCCAGAGAATTATTCCTGTGCAAATGAAATTCTCCATTAACAGCAACCCAACTCTGCTCTCCCTGCTCTTGTAGTCCATAATAAGAAAGGTAAGAAAGAAAAGGGCGGCTGTGGAATTGCAGGAAAAGAGAAAAGCAGAACAGATCTTATTCACTTCTGATTTTCTGCAGGCAGAAATTTAGTGTTTTCAAAAGCTGTACAACTGGTACTGTGGAAAACTAAGAATTAAGACATAAAAATATCTTAATCTGTAGCCTTTTTATGGTTGTTTTTTTGTTTGTTGGTTTGTGGGGAGTTGTTTTTGTGTTTGTTTTTTACCTGGAGTGAGTTCAACTAAGAGCAGGAGAAAGAACAAAAAAAATTGCTCTTTACATCTTCAGAACCATTACATGAAACCGTAGTTCCCAAATGACGTGGCCTTTAGCACCTTAGCATCACAAGGGTGGTAAAACCAGGCTGCAGCAACATCATGTTGCACATTGCTGTTCACAGCCACCCACCTCAAGATCTAGGAAAGAGCCTGGGAGCTGGAGAAGGTTGGCATGAATGGATGGGATATATTGTGCGTGCAATGGCAACAGACCCACTAGCTAACACAGCTGTTGCCCAAGCCTCTGAATCAAGTTGTACAGTTTGATGTGATCTGCTCCACGTCACCAATTTTGTTTCACTAAAAAATGTGTGACAAGGCAACACAGCCACAGAACGGCTGAAGTTGGAGGAGATTTTTAAAGGTCACCTGTGGATGCGACCCCCCGAGTTCATTTCTCCAGTCTGTTGAAGTTCCTCAGGATAGCAGCACAAACTCTCTGTCATATCAGCCAGTCCTCCCAGTCACCTGCACATCTGCTGAGGGTACACTCTACCCCATCAAGATCCTTAATGATGATGTTGAACAGGACTGGACCCTTTGTTGGCCCCCAGGGTACACCACGACTTAGTTGCCATTGATAATCACTCTCTAGGCCCACCCATTCAATCAGTTTACAATCCCTGTTTGCTCATCTATCCCATATTTCATCAGCTTAACATTGGTTTAAAACTTACAAAAATACTCTAAAAATTCTTCCACAAAGTGTTCCACACATTTCTCTTTCAATTCTGCAAGGTCTATTCAGAAAGCAGTCCTACTTCATTGAGGTTTCCAGAAATTAGAGGGCAATTCTTTCTTTTGGTTTGGCTTGGGGTTTTTCTCCTTTCCCTTTTATCTCAAACACCTCAGCTAACTCTGGCCCGTAAAAATCACGGATATGAGAAAGTCATAAAAAATTGTATGTGTCTTCAGATATTAACGTTTTAAAGTATGTATTTCATGGTGAACAATGAGCAGACTGATCACAACAGATCTTCAAATTTTGTACATTGGGGTGACTTCTAGATTTTTCATTTCCACTGAGCAATCCCAAGCAAAGCATAGTGAACTTGTCAAGACTGATTAAGTAAAATTTAAGTCACCAGAGTGTAAGTTTTACAGTGAATCTTTTTCATTTTAACTGAAAAAACTGGAAAGATAAATAAAAATATTTCAAATATTCAGAGGGAACTAAATACTAATGCATCTTATTTGGCCTCAAAAGATCTCTCACTATTTGAAAGCATGTTTCTCATCTTACCTCCATTGAAAATAACCTCTCCAAGACAGTCTCGAGGTACTTTAGGTGCACAGCGTTTGTGACAGTTGAATCTGCAATCTAAAACAGTAGATAAATAAGCCCATGATATCAGAACCTCACTCCCACCCAGACACTAAAATTTATCATTCACTTCTTCCAACACTAATTTCAGTTCAGATTCACAGATTTGCATGTAACTGAAGACAGTACCAATGAGGTCACCTCCAGGAGGAAATTAGCAATCTTGTCCTCATGTCACATGTTGATTTGTCCCACTACTATTTATTATGTCAGGACTTCCCCTTCCAGTACAAAATGGCTTGCTACTTCTGTAGCTTCTTCTGCAGCTATTTTTGGCCTCATGATGTAATTTCTCCCATTCCTTCATTTGTTCCACATCCCTTTTTCCATTGCTATATGATTTAACTGTCTCATCTCTAACATTTTTCCCCACCTGCCAACTAAGACTTGCAGACATCAGAGGTCTGATTACACAACATCTATGATCACACAACTACATCAGAGCAAATATGTTCTGCAGCAAATCCCAAAGTCCAGTTCCTCTCTCATTCAGGTTACAGATTTGACTAACTACTCAAGCTCCGTTTCTTGCTGACACAGGGCAGACAGAATAACATTATGTCCAGATTTGGCCTGATGTGGAGATGGAATCTCACCTGGATGCGTGCCATTTCTGCACCCCAGCTGACCGACGCAGCCTACTGAACCAAGTTCAGCATACAACATTACTGGTAGTAACAGGAATTTCCTTTATTAGTCGCATCCCTGTGATTTTCAACTCCATCAACACCACGAATTTCAAAACTCCCTACTGCCCCCACAACTGTTTCCATATTGATAGTTAAACCTGGTTTTGCTATCCAAAACAAGCTCAATGTGTTTTTCGTTTAAGCCCAGACAAGAGAAAAACCATCATCTCTCCATTTTTAGTAGCAGAGGAGCCAAATTCTGGAGCAGAATACAATATTGCTCAGCTTCTGAGTGCCTAAAAAGATGCATCCTAGGAGACCCATTAACAGTATTTTACAGCCATGGCTTCAGTCCATATTATGAAATACAATTACTTCACTACTTTAAAGAAGGCTGGAAGAAACAGAGACATTTCAAATCCTGTCACGAAACTAGAAGGCTGAGTCTATCCTAAAAAATTAAACTATATTCAGAAACATTCCTGGATACTGCAATGCAATTCTCTAGTCTAGTAAAAAGCTACAAACATCCCCTGGCATGCTTTTGGCCCACAGCATTAGCATAATCTCAAACAGTTCCAAGGTCTAGCTCATAAACCAGAGCATCCTATGAAATTGCTCCAGGCAGTCTGCATAGAGCCACCCAGGCTGGGATACTAAGAAAACTTGTTCATGAACATGGGTCATTCTGTCCCAGCTGACCTCAGTGTCCGGGAATGTTTCTGGGCACATTTAATTTATTACCACAAATACAGCCTTAGCATCTCAAACATCATCCTCAGAGCCCAAATAGCAACCTGAATTCAGGGCTCTTACAGGTAATCAGAAACATAAAACTACAGAAAGACCCCAAGCTTTGTGAATGTGCACAAGGAAGTTGGTGGGAAACCTTAAGAATCTGTGGGAAAAGTCAGTATAAAAATATTTGAACTGCTTGATATCAATTCCTGATATATTAAAAATAAACATAGGATGTTACTGCATAAATGGAGGCCTATTAAGACACTTATTTCTGTCCTGCACATATACATGGCACTTCTCTAGGCTTGTTTTCCATGCATAAATGCTTACAACATGCATACAAATAATATTTTTATCCAGTGCCATTCAATTCCCTGAAAGTGACGTGGTAGCCCCGTTTGTTCAGCTGGATACAGTCATAACAATTGTATATGGCCAGCAGCATCTGTACGTTAAAACCGCAAGGCATCTTTTTCAGGCTTCATTATTTTTGTATCATGTGTATCCAACAGACACACTGACTGGAGAAAATATCAAAACCAGTTCAGGATGCAGACTTCAAACAGACTACAAAGGCTGCAAATAACAACAGAAATGAAAGATAAAACTACTTCCTTACTCACACGTGACAGAAGTATTACTAGTCCAAAAAAAAGGTTAACACAGCTGTAAGCTTACAATTTTTTCTCTCCTCTAATAAAGCAAACTGAAAATGTATTAAGTGACCTCTCTCAAAAAGCTGACCTTTGATACTCACATTTGACAAACTCACATTAGAGAAATGGAAACTCCTTTCCATATTAATGTTTATGATTCATCATTACACTTTTGTTTCCTGCAACAAAGTCGACAGATCTGCACTAACTAGTAATAAAAAGCCAGAAGGAGATCACATTCGTTATGCCCTAGGAACCACATGGAACAGCCTGAGAACTGAAGCCATGCACGTCAACATATGCTACATAAAAACCATGCAAGTTCAGCACAGGCATCTACCTCCAAAAGGTAACAATCAGTATCCTGTACTAGAATAATAGAATGAAAACTCACAGATTCTTTAGCAGCCAGTCTAGAATACAGATATTGAACAAAAGGAAGCATTTCCCAATTTTATTAATTCATAATTATCGTTCTAGAATTACAGTGTTTTCAATCTACACAATTAAATCTTATTTTTCAGAAAAATGTACAATGCACAGCTTACTACAATGAAAATGAGGGCTGCTGCAATCTTCTGAAAATTATGCAATTTTTCAAAACTTACATGTCCCTGTTTTGCAGTATACAGCCACCTAAGCTGCAATCAGTTTTAAATACAAGACCTTTACTGAAATTTACTGCTACAGCAGAAAATTGAACGTTTACCTTTACACTGCATTCCTTGGCGAAAAAGGCCCTTAAGCAGCCGTTTGCAATACTGGCAGATGGTGGGACGAGTGTAAGAGTGAACAGCAAAGGTGTGTGGGACCTTCACTCTGCAAAGCACCATCTTATCCATCCAGATGGGGCGGCCACTCCAAGAGGGAATCCTCTTACTAGGTTCTGGGCAGCAACGCTGGAATAAAGAAGGAATACATAATTTGCACCAGAACAGTTCTACTGCCATGACTGCTTTGAAAAGTCACAGCAGTCAGGTGAACTGGAAAAAGGCAAAAACTGCACCCATTTTTAAAAAGGACAGAATGGACAACCCTGGGAACCACTGACCTTTCAGCCTCCCCTCTGTATCTGGGAAGATCACAAAGATTCTACTAGAAGCTATGCTAAAGCACATGAATGGCAGGGAAGTGATTCGGGACAGCCAGCAGCCTTCCGTGATGGAGCGACTCCATCAGTGGGCAAGAAAAGGTCTACAGGTGTCATTTATCTGGAATTCTGTAAAGCCTTTGATGTGGTCACCATAACATCCTTCACTCTAAAGTGGAGAGATGGATTCAATGGGCAGACTTTTAGGAGAATAAGGAATTGGCTGGATGGTCACATCCAGAGGGTAGTGGTCAATGGCTCAGTGTCCTGACAGACATCAGTGACAAGCGGTGTCCCTCAGGGTTGATACTGGGACCAGAGCTATTAAATGTTTTTACCAATGACAGACAGTGGGAGCAAGTGCACCCTGAGCACTGACTGGTGCAGCTGGCACACTGGAGGGACATGATGCCATCCAGCAGGACCTGGATAAGCTTGAGAAGTAGGTCCATGTGAAACTTCTGCAGCTCAACAAGGCCAAGTGCTGGCGCTGCACCTGGACTGGAGCACTTCCCTGTATCAACACAGGCTGGGGATTGGCGTCAGCCCTTCTGGGAAGGACCTGGGGGTCCTTGTAGATGTAAAAAAAAGTCAGTGGGTCTCTAGGGGAGGTGTTGGTTCAAAAAGTGACCAGACAAGAAAGCAACCTGGCCAAGAAGCTTTAAGAGGACTTTCTGGTATTGTAAAACAAAACCATGAAAATACCAGATGGAAAAGCCTTACAGAAAGCAGGATGTATGAACCTTCATTTCCACAGAAGATAAAATGCTAGAAATTCACTCATGACATTCATTTTTTGAGCAACCTGACAAGGCGCAGACTGCACATACAAACCTCCATATAGAAGGTAAAATGGAAAACACTGGAGGCAGGCAAAATCACCACCTCAAACTATCAGTTTTTAAAAGCAAGGTATAGCATGCTGGATAGCTTACTAAATTAGGCAAAAATATTTAGAAAATCCAAAAATTATTTAGAAAATTAAAGCCCCTCAAAAAATTCTTTGAAATGAAGTTAAAAGAAAAACTTTAGCAATTAAAACAGAAGAGGCATTGAGTAAAATGAAGAGGTATCAAAAAAGTGCTAAACATGCACATAGAAATCAAAAAGTTAAATTCTGTGATAAATGCTTACAATTCTATGTTCACTGAATAAATCTTACCAGCAGTCATAAACATCAAAATAAATATTTTTCATTACTCAAGACTAGCTTTCATAGCCTCTAGCTAAAAAAATCATGTTCTTGAACTAGACTATATGATTTGTATTTTAAATTGTGGTAAGAATAGTAATAGTGTAAAGTAACAGATGATTAGAAAAGCCAAAGGCACAAACAAATGGTTCTAATCCCTGATTGTCCTGTCTTATGATCCCAATATAGTTGGGATATACTTGATAATTTATATTTGTTATGTAATTGATAACCTCTCAGCAATCATCACAACAAGGAACTACTATAGATGTCTGTTTTTACTGTAAGCCCTGCATCCTCTACACCCTCCTTGATAGGGTTTGGGGTTTTTTGGATTAACTCTATGACAAGCTTAACACCAGATCAGGACCACTTCCCCAGTATTAAAGCTTACAATTTGTACTGCTTTGGCCAAGCAATTAATCTATGCTGATACAATAATTACAGAACTAATCTGTATTAGTAAGAAAGAAAGATATTTTATCATTCTGAAGCCAAAATTCCCAGGATTTCATAAAATCATGAGTGAAAGGCTAATAACAAAATTATATATAAAACTTTTCATTTATTTCCTGTTGCATCTCTCACAGTAATAATAAGCAGAAAGTGTCAAAGTCTAAGAATCACCTTATTTTAAAATTCACTAAAACCGATCATAATGGTTAAGCTTAACTCCCACATACTCATCAAGAGCCACTTAAAACAATATCTAGTTCTCCAGAAATTGTTTCTCCTTTCACATTACATACTTCTTCAGAGGCAGAGGATGTGTGTTCAGCTTGTGCTGGTCTTGGAACTGAAAGCCCTGCTCCTGGTAAAGATACATTAGACAGGCGCCTCTTCCTCACTCCACTGCAGTTGTTTGGAATCTTGAAGGCACATCGCTTATGGTAGTTTAACCCACAACCTGGAAGACGAGTTTGTTTATTAAAAAAACCTCCCAACACTCAAAATAACAAAAACAGTACTAATATTTTGATAAAGCAGTTTTAAAAAGATGACCCAGGAAAATGGTAAAGGCAGAAATAGACTGTTGTGTCAAATTCTCTTATTTTAGTGTTCTTGATGCGATTCACAAAAACAGCTTTTTCTCCAGTAAGCTAACACTTGGAAGCAGCTGATGTCCCACCACCAGGAGGCTTTCATCACTCCCTCACTTTGGAGCACAAGAACCAAGAAGAATTCAGTGAGAAGGCAGTGTTAGTACCTGACAGCAGGCTGCAGAGTGCTCCACAGCCAGCTGGATGAAAGCCATAAGGAAAGGGATTCCCCTTTGGGAGTCTCTCCAAACTGTGTGTTCCTTGTGTAAAGAACACAGGGTTGTAAGCTAGCTATTTTTTTCAAAGTGGGAAACAACAACGCTTCTTAAGTCATTAGCCCAAGGTCACGCACAGTTTGCATTAATGCCAAGATAAGAACTTTGGTTTTCCAATGCACAAACCCTTCCAGCTGGGAAATACTGTATTTATCACTTGCTAACTTACCAAACACCATATAGCTTCTTCCTCATCTTATACAGATATACACACACACAAATACACTAAATATCATAGACTTACTTACCCTCACATTTTAATCCTTGTCGTACCAAACCCCAAAGCATCTCTCCGCAGTAGTCACAAAAAGTAGGAGCCTTGTAGGAATGCACATAAAGTGCATGAGGACGAATCTGGAAATCTTCAACTGTAGCCAAAGCTTTTAAAAAATTGCAGTAAGTTATAGCTCTTGCCACGGGATCAACAGGGATTTATGGAAAGAACATGTTTTAAAAATGGCTAATTTAAAGAATGTTGACAAGCTATTTAGAAATCGGCATTTTACTCTATGTCATTTAAATATGCATTTAGGAGACTACATAGTTCTCAGTAAACATTTTTATTGAGGAAAAATATCCATTGAACTCTGTAGACTAATGGTCCCAACGAATCAACAGTACGAATCACTCTGTTGAAAACCTCACTAAGTTGAAGGTAGGTACAACAAGCTTTGTTAAAAGTAACAGTAAATGTTTGAAAGAGCAACTTAATTTCCAAGCTGTTTTGTAACCTACAAAATTTTCAAAAAAAGACAGTTCTACAAAATAGATTTTTATCTTCTAAAGGACTTTGCAGTAAAAGCTTATTAGATTAAACTCAGTGTATCAAAACAGAACTGTGGATAAAATTTCCACAGAACACTGAAATATTCTTTAAACAAGCCTAGATATATTTCAATTATTTTTGTCCTGTTTCTTTGAGGGAAAGAAAAAAAAAAAAAGGTATTTTACATCAAGATTGCCTTGCCCTGATGGCTACTGGTTTTTGATCAGATACATACTAACACTCCCTATTCAGATTCTTATTTTAAAAATCCTACTGAAAGAGATTTACATGTCCTCAAAATGCCTCAGTTTCAGGTGGTCTGTCTGTCTGTAAGGAAACTGTCAGAGATTGCCAAGAGTCACACAACAAATTTTCCAAATATGCTATTCACCAGAAGCAATGAAAAGCTCAAAATAAGATGATCAATTACTGAACATCTTAGACATGGCCTGAAATGTGGCCAAGGACTCAGCCTTACAGCTATCAAATTCATACTTTATTGACCAAGTTTACAAATCTAAGCTCACGACAGTCAAGAGGTCTCTCCTCCTAATATATAGTCACAGTTTGTCACTTTATCCTCAAAGACTTAAAAAACTGCTCAATACTAGTCCAGCTTTTATTTGTAGTTTAACTACAGCTGACTTTTGATTTAATTTGACAAAGTATTGAACAAACACATCCAATGACAATAAGGGCTAGGGTTATTTTGTCCTCGTTATTGGCTAATAACCACCACTCTAAGGAATATATTGTTCAAAGAAACGATTTTTAAGAACTACAATAACCTGTAAGAGTCTGTTTTTATAGGTATGACTCAGCAACGACATTTATATTAAGTCTTATGACAGCATAAGCCATCAATAGCAAAAGCTACAGAACAAAAAGACAGATATAAGCAAAAGAAAACCCACAACAGTTGGAAGGAAAAATTCTGAATCCTACCTGCATTTCACCTTAAACAATTATAAAAATTAAAAACTGGTATTATTATACTTATAAATTCCCATTTGTATAATTCACACTTATTTATAATAATAAACCTGAAGAAGATAAAAACAGAAAAATGAAAAAATAACAAAACTGAGTACTGAAGCATCAGTGACATTTGGACTTTCTTGGAAACCTCTACCCCAAAGTATATGAGACTTAAGTGAAAAAGCTCAAGGCAGGCATGAAAATAATGCTCCATGAAGCCCTATTTTCTTTTAACCTACTGAACAAAGAGTTGTTCCACTACTACAATAATACCTACCAGAGAGTACAACCTCAACAAGATCTCCCTCATGTATCTCTTCTGCTGATGTAATTCGTTGCAAAATATTATCAGAGTTCAGGTCGTGGCGGAACAGGAGAATTTTGTCATACATGCCAAAGAAACCACACTCTGGGAACTGCAACAGAAATCAAACTCTAAATTAATACATGCTCTTTGATAATCCTATACATCAATATTTTTAATAACAGCTACAGAACTTAAGGGTTGTAAATGTTTCATGGTAACAAAATTAATCTGCTTATTTTTGAGGAAACAAAGCATTTTCTGAAAATTTCTAATTATTTTTTTAACCTGAAAAAAAGAAGTGTTAAGGTTTTTGTTTCTTTGGGTTTTTAATCTCTCAGACCTGCATAATCAGTCTGGCAAGTAAAAGCCAATGCAGGCCTTTAACTTGGATATCACCATCTATAACCCTTATTTCACAGGTACTCTGGTCAGGCAGGTATTTAGCTCAAGACACTCCAGCAGCACCTGCCACACTTTTCTTGAGGAGTAAGCCAGTTAAGAGGCTCCATACCACTGTTCTACAACAGTTTAGATCAACAGATATGAGAAATCCCAAGTAACATGCTCCAGAGGACCCTGCTTCAGCAGGCAAGTTAGACTCTATGACCTCCAGCGACCCGTTCCAACATCACTCATTTTCTGTGACTCTGCGAAAAGCAAAACTCAAATCCCCATAAGCACAGAAAAAAAAAAATCCATACAGGAAACAGATACACTAAATAACATGCCACTTTTCCATGACACTAAATAACATGCCACTTTTCCATGACACATCACTGGAAAAAAGCTTTCTCATTCTGTATTTTCCCTACTCATTGGAAGTTCTCATTTGGTATTTTCCCTACTCTTCAAAATACTGTCAAGTATAAGTAAAACTTCTTAAAATAAAAACTTCTTAAAATGAAAAGCTTAAAAGTAAACAGTTCATGGGGAAAAAGAGCAGGAACAGACCCTGGAGAGGAACAAGCAGCACTCAAGCAGCTCCTTTGACTTTTTGGTTTAAACCAGAATTCAAACTTGACGTGGGAACACACATGCAGAACAAAACAGGAAAAGTGTGGGAAAAATTTTGGAAAAGTTCAGAAGAAACTTTTAATTAACGAGGTAACAAGTTAGTAGTTTACATGTCACACAGTCAATGGTATCTAAACTGCATGAAGCTTGTGGTATATTAATTATTCTTAACTAAAATCAAAATCAAAAACATAATGAAGGTATTGTACCCATTGTGCCCATTATTTCCACAATTTCTTCTCATTCAGAGAAAAAATGATGTCCTCTTTACAGCAGCAATTTTATCTGAAATATCAAGTTGGTCTTCCCTGTTTTGGTGTGTACACACTACATAATTACATGACACATAATACTGAAGAAGTCCATGCTCCAGAAAGCATGCTATCTACCTTGGACAGTCACAAAGATACGCAGAATTTGTACAGCTTAACCCTTGCAAAAGCAAAAGACAGCTGACAAATCTATACTGACACACAGGTATTCAGTCCACAGCAAGAAGAAACTGATTTACTGGGCTGATGCCAAAGCAGCCAGCTGCTTCCTCTGTCTCTCAACTCACTCCCAGGTTTCCTACATAAAATAGCAAATATCCAAGAATATTCTGAAAATTACATTTTCCAATTGCCCAAAGATCATTTGTAATAGGAAAGAAAATGTAAAGCTTAAGAATTAGCTGTGCTGCCCAAATATGTGTCCCATATCTCTGCAAGTATGCACAGGACTTGACTTTATATTCTGAACACGCAAAGATACCGCCACTAGTAATTCCTCCAAGGGAACTGACATTTCTTCATAACTAAAACCACATCATAAACTTACTTTAAGCTCTAACCCAAAATCCCACTGTGCCTTGATTGACAAGAGAACTAGATATATTTATAAGCGCTGTGAGGTTTATTCCTTGGCACACTGTTAACTTCTGTTAATTGCATTATACTACTGAAGAATTTAATTCTAACAAAAGGGATATAAAATCAACATTACAACATCATATATCTGCCTGCAGATACACATGACACTTTTTAAGAATATCAATATTAATTTCAGCTGCCAGGAGGGACAACTCATGACTCAGGGAATCACATGAACTATTGTCTCTTCATATTAAGTTCACAGAGCCACCTACAAACCACAGATTTTATGGAAGCCTCTAAGATATTTCACAGGTTTGAGTCTCCTTCTTTTAATAAAGATATGTATTTCTCTTTTATTTTTTTTCACTCTTTAAGACCATAACCCTGCCATGCAGCTGCCAGAACATCCCCACATATAATCCCCCACCTCAGTAACCAGAGGTCACATAATCACCTGCCAAGCGGCACTTATCTTAATTGCTATGACAAAATATATTCTGCCTACGCACCATTTACCCATTCCCATCTACAGATCTTGGATTTATTAAAATGTTTTAAACATACTATATTAATTTTCATTTCATACTACATTAATTTTCATAATTTTAGCATTCATTAATGCTAAAAATCATTAGCTGGCAAAATAAACTAAAGTTACAGTTGAACACTCAAGTCCTCTTTGTGACAGCAAGCATAATCACTAAAAATATGAGACACTACATCCCTTAGAAAGCAGCATCAATATTAATCCAAAGTTTGTAAATAACATTATAATACCCATAATTAAGATTTTGGTTTTCAAATGAATTCCAGACAAAGGCAAAATTAATTTCTATGGAGTACAAATATTGTGAAAAAAGCAAAATTATCTATCACAGATTGTTAGAACTGTTCATATCAACACCCTCATTTGGTTCTCCATTAATTAAATTGACCTTTTAAGCTGTGTATCGTGAATGCTTCTCATATTGTCATGATATGCTTTACTGCCCTGTTCTTCCAAAATAAATATACATACACATAAAAGAAGTGACAGTGAAAGATTGTCTGGTTTTGTAACTCTAGCACTAACCTCCTTAAAAGGTATTTCTTCCACTTTCAAACTTCAACTTTATCAGTGGCTTCTAGACTAAGATGCAGAATCACAAGCTCATGACTACAAGGGAATAATCTATACTAGTATGGAGTACAAGAATTCTCTCACTAAACAGACCCTGTATACAGTTTCTATAGTAGGTGACAAGACTGTACCAGGACACATTTTTCTAGGCATTGTGCATGCCTGATCTGCATTTCTGAAATAATAATTCCAAAAGCTAAAAGGATGGGAAGAGACTCAGCCTGTTCATTAGCATGGAGAGCTTCAGTTGCTGGGAGGTTTTCCTGAATCCATAAGAGGGACAGGCAATAGCTGACGAACTCTGCAGCACCTCCTTTACCTGTCCTGCTTGTGAGGTGCTTGTCTGCATATCCACAAAGCAGCACACAGGAAAAGTGCAGGTGGGGGAAGCCCTCCAACCTCCCAGGCCCTCACAGGAGCCATCAGGCCACCAAAGGCCCATCTCCACAAGCCAGGGGAGCACAGACAAAGAAGGGCAGGTAGGAACCCAAATAAAGAACTCCAGGGAAAAGATACCCTGGCCTCCACAGGACATCCTTAGACCCAGTTTCAACACATACACTGATCAGGTAAGTCAACATTAGAACACCTTTTGGCCTGAGAAGGATTGCAGTCAAATGGTACGGTACAGATTATAAAATGCTGGGAAATTAGGATTGTACAATACCTATGGAATGTTTACAGAAAGCAACAAAGGCAAGGAAAGAGGTGATTCAGGGAGGAATAAACGTGGGAAAAAAAATCGAGGGGTAAGAAGATAAAAGAGGCTGGTCACCTGTAAACAGAGGTTGGTCAGAACAATTGTCTGATCATGCCCTGTGCATCATCAGCACCACCCGTCCTCTATTCTCATTAAATTTAATTTCTAGCTATTTTCCTGAATTATTTTCTCTCATTCTGAGCCCGTGTGTGTGTATATGGGGGGTGGTCTGACTGCCAGCAGTCAGAGCAAGAGGACCCTGTAATGTCAGTGACTGGAGGTATCAAAGTGAAATCAAGAGCCTGAATACCCAGGTGTCAGCAACTGAAAAGACCAAGATCCAGCAGCTGCTACTGAAGTAGCAGAGAGTGCTTGAAGCCGGCTGCTGGAGACACCCACCTTTTTCTGTTGCTGTTTTTTTACTGGTGGGTGAGTGGGTACATGTCTGTACATTTTTTTCCCCGCTACCAGACCTCCATCCTGAAGCACCAGAGACTGATACAGCATGGGACTACTGGTGCTGTTTGTGCTCATGTGAGTGCTCACAGACAGACACACTGTTGATCTGTTTGGATCTGTGCATATACATGTATGTGTTGCACACCTGTATCCAAATGCTAGTGTCTATCAGGAATACATGGTCAGTCTTGCTGTCCATATCTGCACGTAAGGACAGAGCTACAGCAGCCTCCAAATTCAATCATACCTAATAAAATTAGGTTAGATGAACTAATCCTGCTCTTTCCTTGCACACTTCCCCCCCACTCCCACCAAAAAAAAAATTCCCAGTTACAAAAGAACAGACCCTACAGGGAAGATGCCTGCCTCCCAACTCCCTTCCACACACTCTGGCTCAGATTCCTCTCCTCTGCCCCAACTCCAGCCCCGTGCACCCAAGCCATGGAAGCACTGGCTGGCTGCCCTCCCCACGGCCGGCTCTGATGAGCTGCAGGTGGCCCAGCAGAGCCCTGTCTAAGGCACTTGGCCGGGCCTCGATGCAGGGAGCAATCAGCTCCAACCAAGCAGCTTGGCTCCTTACAGGCATGCAGCGCCCTGCTCTCCCTTCCGCTCCCCAGTCCATTCGGGAATACAGCATTCCTTGCTAGCACCTTGGCCAGAAGGCTATGTGCAGACTGCTGGCCAAGAATAACCTCATCGATTAACAGGGGTTTTATTTCAAGCGGTATCTTTTAACAGAATTTTTACGCAAAGCTTAAACTATGTTCAATAGTTGAACTATATTCAAGTTGTACACTACCAAATTCTTCTCTCTTGTACTGCAGCAAAGTACAGCTTTTACAGCTTTCCTTATGCTCAGTTACATGAAGCTGTTAAGGAAGAACATTATCCAGCTCCTTTGAAGTGTTAAGAGCTCATAATGTAAACTTGAAAACAAAACTAAAAGCAGAATTTTTTAAAGCCTGTTTTATCTTACAGGATTATACAGCTATTACTTTCCTGCATAAAAGCCTAATGTATCTGCACAGTTACTCGGAACATATAAACTGCTAATCCCAGTATTACTAAGTCTCCTAAAAGCAAAAACATGACTGTTCCCAGTCTTAACAGTTCCAAAAGAGCATCTAGTGACAGGAAATCACTTGTGGGAAGTCTACATATGCACTAGACTGTGCCAAAATTAATCTCTGGTACAACAATATCATCAACTTACATCAAGAATATATGTAATTCTTAATACTTGGGTGGTAGTAGCACAAATAACACAACTAGTGCATTACTGCAGTTACACTGAGGAAAAATCATTGGTGTTATCTAGCATGCTCATACTGTAAGTATTACAGCGCAGCTAGCTTTAACTGAGAGTGCATTACAGCGCCTTTTTTATCCAGAAGAACTCAACCAACATACAGCAGTCCGTACTGCTGAGCAAAACACAACTGAGGCTTCTTTCTATCTTGGCAGTAATTGAAAAATCCCTTTACTTCAAGTTCCAGGAGTTACTTTACAAAGTTCTGGACTAGTCGCCAAAAATTCACACTAGGGAAAAGTGTAGGCGGATATTGTTTCAAGGTCCAATATCACATGACCCGTCATAACTCAAAACAAATGCTTCAAACCACTGAAAGTTAATTCCAAAGTCTAATGGTCCAAAACACCATTGGAAAGTCTCTCTGTTCACTGAAGTCATCCATTCTATTATCCTGCATCCCTACCCAGCTATTCACTCCCACTCTTTAGAATCATGTGCCAAATCACATTATCACACAGACAATCAGCTTCAAACATGTTGCAGGAGATCCTTCCCTCATCAGATGCCTCAGTACAGACATACTTGGACTACTGCTTGGCTAGGTTTTCCAGCATGCAAACCTATTACCATGCTGGAAATGCTAATCTGCCCCCCATGTAACACCTCTGTACCCCCAGTAACTCCCCCAGCTCCCACCTTCTCACAGGCATGTTTGCTTCTCATGCCTCAGCTCTTGCTAAGTCCCTGCATTACTTAGCTCATATGAAGAAAACAGTTGACAAGTCAAGAAGGCAGAGCAGTAAAACAGATTTGAGCACATCTGAACAGAAGAGATGATTTGCATTCATTTTAGAGCCTTTCAAAAACAAACACCGTGAGCTATCACAAGCTTAACCTGGAAAAAAACCCAGAACACTGTTTGCAGTTCTGTTACCTAGTGATTACACTCAAGAGGTTACTGCAAGAGTTGTAAAGATCCATCTGTAATATGGATGGATTGCAATATGATCCTTGCAATGCAATGAAAATACAGAGGCAGAATCTAATCAGCAAGACATAAGAAATACGCCTTTGATTTTGCTAAATGGTGACTTTGGGTGGGTTCGGTCAAAAAAACTGTTCTAGAAAAACGAGGTGGGAAGAGTAAGAAACAGATTGCAGGGTAAAGTATCAGTACTCAATCAAAAAGAATGCAACAGTTCATGAGAATTTCAGGGAAACATTCTAAATTGGGGGAGCAATTGGTCTGTTTCAGAGCAAAACATAACAAAGCCATCAGAGGAAATATATACAGAGAAGGAGAATGCTGAGTATGACTGAAAGTGAAAACGATGAAGGACAGGTCTGTGGACCAAAAAAGATAGAGAAGTTGCAGAAACATGAAAGTAAAGACTCATAAATTTACTGAAAAAGTTACAACAAATCTTGCAGGTACTGATACTACACAAGTAATAGCACAAGTAATAGCTCAAGTTAAACTCTTAGCTACAGTAATCAAATGTTTTCCATTTATAGCTCTAACCAGAATAAAATTAGGTAAGCTAGAATACAGCATTTAGAGCATGCTGCCCAACATAATTCTCAGTTTGCAGGCAGTGGAACATCACCACATGCAAGTTTCTAGTTTTAAGTCAGTAATCCCTTTGTTCTACTTCATGTGAGGAATGAAGAGACAGTATTCCAACACAGAACAGGATTAAGAACTTGCCTCTGAACCTTGTGCAAGGACACACACTGTCTACCTGCTACAAGTTTTTCTGCTTCTAAACACTGTCCCTCTGTTCCAGCAGCCACATGTGTCCAGCTTATGTTCCTCTTCAGACTGCCCCTGAGAAGTGTATGTCTGATACTTTAATACACCTAGATAAGGAATGAACAGAGAAGTCCATGAATGTACGGGACATCATAAGCAAGAATTTTTTTAAGCATCCCTATAAAGTCAAAAGTTTGGATTTTCTGAGGACTTCTATTAACCATTCCAGTACACAACAACCCTAACACAGTAGCCCCCAAACTTAACTTTATACTTGAAAAAAATTGAAGAAAAACTCTTAAAAAGAAAAAACATCTCCTGATGTTTAGAACATCTGTATGAGAGCAAAGAGACACACCAAATATTTGCATTACTCATCTCACTCTCATTGCAGACACATGCCTTTTTAGTTTCAGTTCTGCTGATGCTGCTTCTAATTACCCTTCTGCAAAACCTGAACAAGCTACACTGAACACCCCTGTCTGAAGCAGGAAATGCAGAAAAGCAGAGCCTTAACCAACAATTTTCATACTGTAATTGTAGCCTCAAATACAGTAAGGCAGGTGGTTCAAGCTCCCAAGTAAGTGAAGAAGGACTCCTCAGAGTTTTATTTTGTTCCAGATTACATAGAGGAATACAAACCTGAAATGTGACTGTTAAGTAAGAAAACATCTGTTTAACTCTAGTAAAGATAACACTCAAATAAGAAGAAAAGCTATCAATTATTATTCCAATTAAAAGAAAGAAAAGGTATTTCTCCTTATTCATTAAAGAAATGCAACAGTAAGCAGATACTCTTAAGTACAGAACTATCACAACAACAAACCACGCAGTACTCTGCAGTCAAGACAGGATAGTTTAAGCAGGCTGTGGAATAGCAGAGGAAAGGGGAGCTTTAAGACTGTTGAATCTCAACAGCATACCCAGCAGCTTCAAAGCTTTTAACTGGAAAAAAACAGCAACCATTCGCACGACTACCGACAAGAACACAGTTTGCAATTTTCACATTAGGTATCCACTAATCCTAGAACATTCAACAGTCTTGCAACAGTCACCAGATCTAAGAGAAAAAAAAAGTCAAGGCTGGACATATTGCTGTCAAACAGAGCGTACAGGGAGAATACTGCCACTTGTGCACGAGCTGCAAAACTACTTATGAAAGATGAATCCACCACACATGAGGTTGTTTCCTGATCAGTTTGCTGCCTGCAACGTGTTTTCACTGAGCAGTCACTTTCTGGTAGCGTCAGCTGCAGGAGAGCAGAAACTACAGCAAAGCCAGACAAAAAGGAAAACTGATCATGAAATCCTCATCAGTTTTGCAGTAGATTAGACTTAGCATGTAAGAACTTCGAGCTATAAGACCTCATGTTAAACTTTTAGCTGAGCCTGCCAAAAAAAACAGAAAGGGAAAAAAGAAAAATAAGTGTGTATGTACTTGTTTTCATCTTTCTTTAAGACACAAGACAGGAAATATGCAGATGTAAAGAGAAGGAGCTGATATAGAAAGAAAAAGCAGTCCCTAAAATGGCTGCATAAAGGTACACCTAACATGCATGGTACATGAAAAAGAAAAAAGTTGACCCAAATAACTCATCTCTTCAGAAAGGAACTAACATGCTGAATTATATTTTGGAAGTTATTATGAAATTGGCTTGTTTGACAATTAGTTTGTAAAAATACGAAAGATATGAAATATATTATATGAAAAATATGCAGCAAGTTATGAGATGGGGAAAAAAATACACAAGCATATGCAAATAATATATAATGCGCTTATGTTTTTTCAGGCTATTAGGTGAAAAAGAATTATATAATAAAACTAACCAATGATAAATATCACAATTATCACAACAATGAAAGACATGGAGATAATTCCCTGACCTTGATGGAAAATAGCAATTATTTCTTACTTTATGAAATACTGTTAACTTCTTTCAGGCTGCTTCCCGGGATCTAACTTCCTAACCTAAAGATAAAATTTGGATACAAAACCAGCATGATCGGTGTTACTTCCTTCCTAGATAGACAACATTTGCAACAGGGTAGCCAAGACACCATGGAAAAGTGTGCTAAGGTTCTTTTATTTCTAGGTCAACCCTCTCCTAACAGAAACTATACTGACATATAGGAGTAACACATGTATTCAATATACAGAAAAACAGTACTAGGGCATTATTAGCTGTTTGGTGGGATCTTTAGTTATTAACTAGAAACAAAAAGAACAGCTAGTATCAAGTCTGTGGCCCTGCAACGCATGTCTGTAGCCACAATTGGTCCTGTCACTGTGGCTGGCCATACAGATCCAAGAATATTCCTCAACAGTAGTAAGCATAAGCTAGTAAAAACCTAAAGCATCAGTGGCAATTGTTGAAAGGAAAAAACTGCCCATATTGTGAAAAGCCATTCTTTCAGGAAATTTGGAACTACATCTTCTTCTACCAGATTTCACAAGTGAGAAAGTAAGATGAGGGTTTACTCCTTTTGAATTAAAAGGTTCTCCCTTGAGAGTTACCAAAATTTCTTTCTGCATAATTGCAAATACCTAACATAGATCTTTGCCACCATACCAAACTCTTGGCATATCTCAGTTGCTATTACTAAACAGCCTGTTAGCAAACAACTGTTGCCATCAGCAGAACATGGTAGCATTATACCATACCTTCTGGTAAACTATTGAGCAGACAAGGTCTTTAACAGCAGAGAGGGACAGGTCCTGAGCTTCAATGGTGACAGTCTCTCGAGTGAGACCAATCTGCAGAAGGAAGGAGATCCCATGCATAGAGCCTCGGGAGTTGGTGAGGCTCTGGGTACTGAAACTGCCATTGGAGAGTCGACTGGAGAGCCCCGACTGGGGACTTGAAGACAAAGTTGGGGTCTGTGGTGCAGCAGCATGACACGTAGGTGGGGAAAACTTCTGTAAGGATGGGGGAGAAGAGTCGTTTGCTGACATCTGACTTGCTTTACTCTACCAAGATCTCCCTAGTAGTCAAATTCTAAGTGAAATATGTTATCAGTTCTTGGTTTGAAATTAAAATAAGGATAACGTAAGTTTCCCTTTCTTAGTTCAGTAAAATGGTCCTGCCCAGTAAAACTTAAATTTCCCTTTCATTCGGTGCAAGCCAAAGAGCAAAATAATTACAGCTGCAAGTTACTTTAAATTAAAGGTTCTCTTTCTGCAGTTACAATCAGCTGATCAAAAGCAGATTGCCTGTCCTTTAGCACCACATCCAGACACAGAGGCTTACATAAAGGCCTCACAGAAACACATCAGCTCTGCTGTTTTATACTTGTCCTTCATTTTTTATTAAAAAACAAAAGCTGGAGAAACAGATTGAAATAGATGTTGATAATTCATTAAAAGTATCCTTGTTCACCTAGTTACACAGATCATATCTCAAATAAAGACTCATCTTCATGCAGATAGCTTTTCACAATGAAAAAAAAAGTGTATCCTTGAGCAACAACAGAAGTCCACGTATGTGATGAATCTATTCCTCCTTCAGAAAGTCTTCTCTGAATTCACAGGACACGGTGAACTTGAAGATCAATGAAGATATCCAATTTCATTTTTATAAAATATTTTAGCTCATGAAATGGAGGAGCAGAATGTCTGAAGACACAATCATATTAAATGTAATCTCTAGCAGCACCCAGATAATCTCCAGCGTTTTGAAACATTGTACTCTGCCTGTAGGGGAAAAGATAAAGTTGTTATTTCACATGAAATGCATGAAGTCACAGACCCATGTCACAAACACTCTACTTTTACGCAGCAGGATACCAACTCCTTTTACTCAAATGTGTTACATTAGAAGCATTTTGTACTTGTAAATTAAACTTAACTGTTTTCCCACTGTATGATACACAAGAAAAATCAGATCTAGCACTGACTAATATGTTACTACAACTTGTAATTAACAACAGCTTAGCAGAGCAAAGCCCTTAGCACCTAAGAGGAAAACAAAAAAGGTAGGGGGAGGGAGCAGTAGAACACAGCTCTGCTCTGTACATCTATATTGAGAAGCTGGTGGGTAGGGAAGGAAATTCATTAAATGCATAGAAATGTCAAAAAAAAAATACAAGGTAAAAACTCAAACTCTATGTGGCAGCATGCATTCAGGGTATCATTTTAATACTGTTATTCAAGAAAACTGAAGACTGACTTGCACAAACTCTAACCATATGCAGAGCCTACAATTGAGCATCAGTTGGTTCCTTTGGAAAAAAAATTAAATCATTTAATAATACTCACACGTTTGATTAAAAAAGCAAGTCTGCTACAACCTTTGAAAATAAATAATTTCATGAGCATGGGCTTGAGATACTTGTTACAAGATGCTATGCTACCTGATTCAGTATTTCAAGCATTTCATGAGCAGCTGAAATGCTTGAAAAGAATAATTTCAAGATTCCCCATGCAACTTCTGCCACAGGAAAAGTTTTCCATGGATGCAAAAGTGGTCCAAATACATAGATACTACATATTGCCAACAGTTTTTAAGGAGCATTGATCCATACAAGATACCAAAATCAGTAAGCTCACATATTTTTTCCTTCCCTTATGTAAAAAACAAAAAAAAATCACAACAAAAAAAATCTCAGAAAGTGTATTACTCTTGCAATGAAATTTCAGAAGAGAAATGTCACATCTTATTGCACTCAGTAGAAGCTGCCCTTCCCAAAAATAAGGCTGAGAACCGCTAAAACAGTCCAATTAATACACTATGCACTCCTGATATTTACCAGTGTAATAGCTCAAAACCCCACTGTCATTGCATTCTGAAAGGCAGACAATGAAAGAGAGATACACAATTTGCAGTACTGGAAGGAAAATAAGCTCTTGGTACTGTGACAAAATTTCCTAACAGGGGCTCTGTAAGAGAGAACAAATTGATACATCTGGATTTTCAGCAGTTATCTAGAAACTCTTGCCTTCAAATACAGACTTGTTGGACATGTAGCAACAACATCTGAAAAGAAACTTCGGCCTTAAAGAACACGCTAAACACAATACAGATGAAAGCAATAAATAGGAAGAGTAAGGACAGCAACAGTAACATTTAAAGACCTTTCTCAAGCAAGCAGCTTCACAGTGCCTTCAAGTTTGCTTGAAGATGACTTGTTCTTGTTTTCTACCTACTGCTTTCCTCTCCCTCACCTCTCACAGATACCAGAGACAGCAAATACGAAGCCTTAGGGGTGGATTTGAATTACAAAGAACAATGCCTAACCAACATAATAGAGGACAGAAAAGCCTTATGATGTGAAAGAATTAATGAGTCTGCTAGGCAAGTTTAATTTAGACAGTGAAAACACCCTGTGAAAGCTCACCTACAACTGCCTAATTAGAACGTTAATTATATTTATCAAAGGCACGATGCATTTGCATTGACAAAACCTTTTGATACCATGTGTATTTGCATGCAAGCCTTTGAAGAAGTTTATTTTTGTTACTTGGTAGGAAAGAATGGATCGTTCTATGAAAGGAAAGCCATAGAAACTGTTCATTTTGTAGTGAGGACAGATCAAATCAAATACGTGTATGCTGAAACTGACATGCAGTTTACAACTCTGCATTTTTATTTATGGAAAGAAAACCCTATACCTCAAAAAGCAGAGAGGAACAGAAGGAGTCCCTCTGCCTCCTTCCCCTGCAGCTCAGCTCACAGCCTCCGCTCGCCCAGAAGCGCTGTCCCTCCCGTTCCCGCTGCCCCAAAACCAAGCGTCTCCCGGGCAGCTTCTCCAACACCTGGCCCTTAACCCGCCCTTCCGTCCCGATGCGAGGCGAGACGCGGACGTCGA
>VXBC01004441.1:1187019-1265056 GCA_013399945.1 Ploceus nigricollis
GGACGGGACGGGACGGGACGGGACGGGACGGGACGGGACGGCCCCGGCTGCGGGGCCCTGCGCTCCGAGCTGCAGCTGCCGCCCTGCCGCCTCCCTGACCTCGCCTCGCCTCTCCAGCCGTGCCAAAGCCTGGGTCCGCGCCAGCTCGCACCCGCTGGGTGCGGTGCCAGCGCCGGCCGCGGGTTCGGGCAGCCCCCCGCCCTGCCCGCCGTGCCGCGCAGTACCGCGGCTCCGTCCCCCCGCTCCGCCCGGCCGGGACAGCCACAGCCCACGTCTCCATCCGCGCCGCTCCGGGTTCACCTTGCCGGGACGGGGGTGGCGCAGCCCCGCGGGGATGTCCCGTGGGCCGGGCAGGCCCTCCATCGCTGCACAGGAAATACTTGACCTAGTGTGTCACAGCATCGCTCTGGTCTTTTCCGTGGCCGCGCTGACCTGGGAGCTGGAAGTGGCTTTCAGCGTCTCCCGCTAGCCCCCACGGATGTGCGTGCAAGAACTCAGAAGTTCTCCAGGCCTTTTTCACTGTCCGTCTCCTGCTGCGTTTCAGCCCCTCCTTCTAATACTCTGATTCACCCAAATCCCATTTTCTGCCCTGCGTTAATGATGCCACTCTTGGCATCAGCAGCAAATTTCTGCACGCAAGAGACTTGGGAAAAACAGTGAGCTGAAGTACCAAACAAAACTGGTGCAAGGCAAAACTGCCTCTGTAACCTCACTTCAGCCCGACATCTCCCTGTTGAGAGACAACCTGTAATCCTCCTTCTTGAATTGGGATTCAATTTCTGTGTACAAGTCTTAAAATAATATCCACTACCATAGGGAGTTGTTGAAGTTTAAGTTATATAGCAGACCGAAAACGCCTTGAAAAGGCAAACTGTCAAATTCAAAGGCTTCTAATCCTCAACTCAGCGAGACACAGATGGAGAAGCAGATTAGTGCCTTGTCATTTATAGCTCTGTTTGTAACGTACGTTTCTCATTTCCTTCACCTTGCACTCCTGAGGCCTGGCCCAAAACCCACTGAAGCTGAGGGGAGCCTTTCCGCTTTCTGCACCCTATTTTGCATCAGACCTTTACACAGTGCAGCTGATAGAGAGTGTAACCAGCTCTCTGCCCTGACTGGCGCCATTTTATTTGATAAATAATATGCCTGCAGCTTCTTGTCAAAGTCTGGAAGTACTTTAAACTAAAAACCTAGCAGTTAATGGTTGATTCTGCTTTTAACTGGTTTTGAATGCCAAAAACCACCCTGGGACATTTTAATGAAGGCTATTCCATGAATAGAGGATGTTCTTGCCAAAGCTCTGCACCAGATAGCTGAGCAATCTTCGTTTCCTTTTTCCTCTAAAGTGGGACTCCCACACGCCACCACTGTAAACACAGAGCTTGCCTCTATAAACATGATTTCTTATGCTTAGCATAGCGAGGAGTCACACTCTGCTGTATTTAAAGTGCAGCAAGCTTCTCACATTTTGAGTAGCAGCCCTAAAAATAGCTGTTTATGGACAACACCAGATGGATATTAGGTATTACCACAGTCACTGGGCAACGATTATATTTCTTTGTAAAGAAGCTCAGCTTTATACCATCCAGTAGGGTTGGTGCCATTTAATTTGCTTCCCTAAGCTGCAATAGCTGCTTTTTCATAAATCAGAAGATGGATTAGTTAAAATCAATTTATTACAGAACACAGGACAGCATCAGCCAAAATAAACCAAGCTGCTGTAAGTACTTCTTAGGTGTTACTTTCTATTAAACAAATACTGCTGAAGCATCCAAACCCTGTTTGGTTTGTAAAGAACTCTGTTGTAAAGATGTGTAAAACACATCTGAAAGCAGCTCTGCATTCAGTATCTGTGTATGGAGCAGCACGTCCATCTGTGCACATGCACAGCTGACTCTGTGTGATTGCAGCATCATGACAGCATTAGCCCTGGCTGCAGTAATTGACAGGGCAAGCATTCTGGTTTGTTATTTTTATGACTACCATAATTAGTGATTTCCTGTGGATTTCATCAGTGTTCTTAATTTTTTTTCTGAGCCACATCATTCCCTCAGATGGTTAGCTTGCTTTCACAGCTCAGCTTTCCCTGCTGAAGCCAGCTGCGCTTTACAAACCACTCTCTCTTACATCTACAAGATACTAGGAAATGGGTGACTTTCATTGTATTTATTTGCTTTTAGAAACAAAAAGCTGGTTTTCTGTACAGACCACAAGGGCTGTATAAACAAACTGCATTTGGAACAGTTTTATAACTCTAAAAATGCATCAGATTTTTCCAGTTTGAAAATAATACCTCTAGCATTTGGATATTTCATATCTGAAAATGGATACATCATGTATTCATTTCTATTCACCAATCTAATGTTTTGAATATTTTCACATTCAAGGCAATGTCTTGGGAGAGTTAACTGGTGCACTTGCCCGAAAAATTCCATAAGCACATGCTGCCATGATTATTTTTCACTGCTTTTGACCGTGGTGTTGCATAGCAAAGGCCCTCATTTAGGATCTGCAAGATCTGCAACAAATGTCTTCAAAAAGAGGAAGTAATATCTCTCTAGACAAAATATAGAAATGCTTTTCCTTTTTTTTTTTCCTTTTTTCTGTTCACTGTCTTTTTTCTTTCTCACTCTCTCAACTCAACCTCTCCCATAAGGGAACCGAAAAAAAAATTAGGAGTTCAGGTTTGGTTTGGATAAAATCCTGAAATGTGGGTATGTCTATGAATTACCTCATCGTCTTGGTTTGAGCCCTTAGCTGAACTTTGTCCCAAAATCTACCTCCCAACAAACCGGTGAAAAGTTTATTATAGACTTAAAAAATGTAGAATCAAAATTTACCTTGGTATAAACATACATTTTTGACATTTTTTTTTAATTAAACAAAATGCATATTTGTATTTAAAATTCTAGGTAATTGAGTTTCGGAATTCACTTACCCCCCTCCCCCAGTTTAAGGAATGACCTCATAGATCCTTTCATCTGCTAGATGGGTAGCTTCATTCATATCATATATATAATTCTACTGTGTCGGCTCCAAAATAAAGTGATTTTCCTAAATAAGTGTTTAGGGTAAACCTAACACATTTCACACTTTCCACTTATGAAGGCATCAGCCCATGGAAACAGGGTCTCTTTAACCTGAATCACCAAGTAGGTTGCTTCCACAGCCTGATACTTCCACAGCCTAATACACAGGCTGTTCCAAACCCCACGGAGACGAGCAGTGGATGAGTTAACCAGGATGAACAGCAGCAGCTCAAGCCCACAAGATGCACGTGAGCACCAGGCACCTGCAGGCCCCTGTGCTCCTCTGTGACCATCAGCCCCACCACCCTTTCCCTCTGGGCTGGAAGACCTGCCTATGGATTTCTGAGTCTGCAGCAGCCCAGGCTGTTGAGCACTGGAAATCTCAGACTGTTTCTGCTGCCTTACTGCTGTTGGCAAATCAGCCGTAGCTGAGGCTCCAAATTATAGAACCATAGAGTGGCTTGGGTTGCAAGGGACCTTAAAGACCATCTGGTTCCAACCCCCCTGCTGTGGGCAGGGACACCTTCCACTAGACTGGGTTGCTTGGAGCCCCATCCAGCCTTTTGGATTGGAAATGACCTTTTATTATGTGGATTCAAACCACAGCAAACCACACCTCCTCTGCTCTCTCTGCCACAGACCTGCCATTCGGGAGAGCCAAGCATTAAAACTGTATTTGTAACGGTGGAAGGTGCAGGAGTTCCCCCTCGGGAGAAAACTGGCGTGCATTAAACCCGCATTAAACCCGCAGCGCCGGGCGGTGCATTTCTCCTGAGCTGATAGCCAAGGCAATGAGGGAGCCCGCGGCCTCAGCTTCCCTGGGGCGGGTTGGCTGAAATGCTGACATGTTGGAGGGTCAGCAGANAGAAGGAAAAGGCTTTGACAGAGGTGCCTGCATCGACTGTCCATCGGGACTTCAGTAGGTGGCACTGTCACACCAACTGTCACTTCCTGGGCACAGGAAGGGACGATGTACAGATCATACTGTCACAGATTGCCTATGCTTTTCTTCAAACAAACTACCCTCTTTTTTTTTTTCCCTCTAGATGACACCTGAGTACATCTATTTGATTTTTCAGAGTAATAATCCAACTATTTAAAATGTATATAATAGAACAGCTGACCACTGAGAAATTTGTTGACACATTTTCTATTAGGTGGTATGGCACAGGACTAAACAACACATTTTTCCTTTATAAATCCCTGGAAAAACAAAGTGTCCATCACTTCTGATTTTTTTTTAAAGTTTGCATATTTAAAATAGTTATGTAATTCTGTTTTCAGCTGTAAAGAGTTCTGATTTCTGTTACATGGATTATTTTGTTGTTGTTTTGTTGTTCTGTAGACACAGAACTTTATGGGGTGGTTATGAGAGGGGACATCGCCACTCCAAATTTTGAAAGTAATGCCCTTAAAAAATCCTGTTTGATCTCTCTACACATCTGGTCCAGCACTTACATTTTTATGTGTGTTTCCCATATAGGTGATATTAACACTGCCTTAATCTGACTTTACACTTGCCAAATTTGTAATCTATCAAATAATTGTAACCCTCAGAGCAACCACAATCCCTTAGGGAAAAGCAGTGTTAGCTAGTCCTGACTCATATTCTTGTCAGATTTCTCCTGTAGCTATAGTATTTATTTTCTTTTCTGCTAAATTGTATGAGAACGCTGGCACATCACCCAGAAATTCTGTCCAGCATCTGGATTGTATAGTCAACCACAGGAAATCTCATGGAGGGGCAACAGATATTTGTTCTGTTGTGTAGTTCTGCTGGGATCACCATCATCTTGGTAGTGGGGTTTAGACTAATTGCCCGTGACTTGATCTCTGACATGCTGGGGCTTTTCTCTAAAAATCTGTCAACCATGCTGATTTTTCTTGGTAATCAAAAGATTGCCCATTTCTTTCTGTTAACCAGGGATTCGGCTGTGAATTTGGAACAATTTCCTAACAAAGTACTGTGTGGACTTTTGCGACTGAAAAAAAAATAAAATAAGGCACCAATTTAAATTAACTCTTTGTTTTCCCATATATGAAAAAAATGGACACAGCTACATCCTGAGTATCATCCAGAAGGATGCTGCATCTGTAGTAAAACTATCACCACCAGAGATGTCATCTATATGCTGGGTGGCAGATCCACCAGCTTTTCTAAGAAACCTGTGAAATCTGGGTCAACAATCTGCAAATCATGAATCACTCCATTTCTCCAATATCACCCTTACTTGCAAAGCTATAGTTACTAGGATGAGACTTTTCAGTACAAGGCTGACAAGCAGCAAAATTATTATTCCTGCTGCTTCCCTCCTTCACCTCTGTTTTTTTCTCTTATTTTGTTTTGAGATTAAGCCTGAACTTTAAGAAATATGTAAAAGTCGGAGACTTTAAATATAGTATCTGTGATGCACAATAGTCAGATGTTTTCTACATCATAGAGCAAGAACGGTGATGTCAAATCGTCTAAAGAAGAGAACAAGAGCTCAGCAACTTGTATCTTTGGTTAATTAATTTAAATTGGTGTGCTGCAAAATACCACCTCACCACAGATTTTGCTTCATTCTTAGTTGATAATATAAGTACATTAATTAAAACGCCTGAAGATTGGGTTTTCATTTTAGCAAGTATTGTTGTTGCTTTAGGCCTAAAAAAGATCAAAAAAAGAACTTATAAACGAATAAATTAAACCCCTTCTCAATTCTGTAGGTCTTTGCTGTCACATCCTTCAGGAATACCCGCTCCGAGCTTCCATCAGCCACGAGCGCTGCTCCCGGCCGGCTCCCAGCGGGAGAGCGCCGCAGAGCCCTCCCTCATCCCAGCATNCTTTCGTGCCTCCCTCCGTGCCTCATCCGTGCCGCCTCTGTGCCGCCTCCCGTGCCTCCCTCCGTGCCGCCTCCGCCGCCACAGCCGCGGCTCTCTCCTTTGCTCCCCCGGCACTCAGCGAGGCGGAGGGAGGGGATGGCGGGGGTCGCTGCCCAGCTGCTCGGGGCACTGTGCCTCGCCGCCTGCCTGCCGCCGGCGCTCGGGAGGGACGCCGGAGCGCAGTGGACCCTGGAGAAGGTGGGTCGCGTTTGCCTCTCCCAGGCGCTTCTTGCCTCTCTCCCTTGGTACTGGGGGCAGCGCCTTCCCGGCGGGCAGGGGTCAGCGGCTGGGCGCGGGGACGGCCCCATCCGTCCCGCCCTGGCCTCCAACGTGAATTCGGGCTGGGGTCACCCTTGGCGCGGGCCCGCAGGTGAGGGTGGGTGGCATGGTTTCCCTCTTAAGCCCGAGCTTGGTGGCTGCAGAGAGCAGATCTTCTTCACACGTTTGGCTTTGTCATCTCGCACCGCCTGGGACCGGGCAGCAAGGCAGCGAGAAGCTTTGTCAGGGGCAGTTACTGAATTTAAGGGGAAACCCAAACAGACGGCAAGACGGATCAAAATCTGAAATTGTATTCCTTATAACATTCTACTATACTCCAACTTTCATTGTGATTATGGTGAGTCAGAGGACAGTGACTTAGTTTGAGAAGACAAATAGCTCTTTCAGCAGCAATGTGCATGTTTTTAGGAGAAACAAGTAGGCATGGTGCTGATAGCCGGTACAAAATTGTTTTGAAAAGATANTCCGGCTTTTCCCACGGTGGGAATCACGAGTGCCTGCCCGCCCTCGCCGCCCGGCGGCCGGGGGAGGAGGGAGCGGGAGGGGGCCGGGGGCGCAGGCAGCCCCTGGCACTGCGGACGTGCTGCCGGGGACGGGCTGGGCTCGGAGGGAACGCGGGCTGCCAGAGAGACTGGCAGGGCTGCGGCTCCAGCAGCCAGCGCCGCTCCTGCTGCAGCCTCCTCCCCCCGTGCCTCCCCCCGTGCCTCCCTCCGTGCCTCCCTCCGTGCCTCCCTCCGTGCCGCCTCTATGCCTCCGTCCGTGCCTCTTTCGTGCCTCCCTCCGTGCCTCATCCGTGCCGCCTCTGTGCCGCCTCCCGTGCCTCCCTCCGTGCCGCCTCCGCCGCCACNGGGTGGCATGGTTTCCCTCTTAAGCCCGAGCTTGGTGGCTGCAGAGAGCAGATCTTCTTCACACGTTTGGCTTTGTCATCTCGCACCGCCTGGGACCGGGCAGCAAGGCAGCGAGAAGCTTTGTCAGGGGCAGTTACTGAATTTAAGGGGAAACCCAAACAGACGGCAAGACGGATCAAAATCTGAAATTGTATTCCTTATAACATTCTACTATACTCCAACTTTCATTGTGATTATGGTGAGTCAGAGGACAGTGACTTAGTTTGAGAAGACAAATAGCTCTTTCAGCAGCAATGTGCATGTTTTTAGGAGAAACAAGTAGGCATGGTGCTGATAGCCGGTACAAAATTGTTTTGAAAAGATACAATGCTCTAATGTATTGTAGACTCATATTGTGTCTAATTTAGAGTGGTGTTTGAACTAGTGAAAAAAGGAATCTTGAGATAAGGTTTAATTAAACAGTGGTAAGCTTTAAACCACAGATTTCTCAATGTAGCAGCTCTTAGTGTTTCATTATGAAACATTAACATCGTTTCCTTCATAAAGAATTAAACCACGTGAAACGTAGGAGAGCATAAAACTGCAAACCACATTCAACTAAACACTTGAAGAATTTCCAAACAGAAAATATACTTCTAGGGCCCTTCCCCAAGTGTTTGTAGAAGAGCTAAAGTCAAAGTTCAGCAAGAAGCAGCTGAATTCCACAAATCCAGTGCACCATTCTCATCACCAATAGATCAGAGTCCAGGACAAGCTGGTAAAATGAAGCTTCCCTCACACCCTTTCAAGCTTCCCCTTAATAATTCCCTTTCTCCTTGATTTTATTCACCCCCCCCATTCAAGGAAATATTGGCTTGTTTCTTTGTTAATGAGATACTGTTTCATTCTGTTCTATTAATTGTATCTTACACTACATACATATATATGTGTATAGCTCACTACATAATATATATAGCTCATGTATAGACCATATATCTGTAACATAATATGTCTGTAATTATGCACAATACATATATATGTACAGATATAGTATATACATGTGGGGCTAAATCTTTATAGTCACACTGGTCAATGAACAATCATGTAGCCCCAGTGCTCCTTTTTTTAGCCCCCTTGAGCCCCAGCACTTCACTCTTTAGCTGGTTCCATTCTGACCAGTCCATCTCCTCGCCAGTGCTGTCAGTAGTGCCATGCAGCCACAGAACCATGGCATCTGAACTCCTCCACCTGTGCACACACTAAGCAAGAACAACTTCTTCTTTCTCATCAAATTCTTGTCCTTCAACAAATTTTGTTCTTTCTCCCTGGAGGGACATGTGAGCCAGAAATTCAAAGTCCTACAGGTAAGCCTGGGCTACTTGTAGAGCTCGAAGTTTTGCAGTTTTATAGAGCTTAGTACAACAGGCTTAGTGACAGCCCTGTCATGAATATACTGTTCTGCCTCCCTGGTGTGGCAAAATAGGGATTGACCAACACTGTAAAGAATGAGTCACTTACAAATCTTATTTTGCTTCTCTTTTATTTCATAACCACTTTTGTAACTCCTCTCACTTCCCAAATTTGAAGATATCTCCATTATTAAAGTGGAAATTGATTCCTCTCTTCTGAAGTATTTTCATGCATTTGTACTTTAATAATGTTTCTTTGCAAAGTGATTCGATGATCCCAATTACCAGGCATGCTCTTCACTTGTTCAACTGCAGACACATTTTCTGGACTTCCTTAATTAAATTGTCCTCCTACACTCTTCTGAAGTACATAGCTTTAGCTTTTCACTCTCCCCTTACAGCCTGCTCCTCGTAAACCGAACACCTCCCTGACATTTTCTCTTCTCTGTGCCTCTTCTACACTGGTCTAAGTTCCACCTTATTACATTTCTAGTATTTCAAAAGACTGTTTTACAACTTCCATGGTATAATACCCAAACTTTCAAAAGTTCATATTTATATCAGATGAAATGATATAATTTTTCTTTTTTCTTTAATCTATGTCTAAATTTTCTAGCATTAGAAATGTTAACTGCCCATCCTAAATTTTGGTGTCATTACAGTCTTAAAATTCAGCTTTAAACACTGTATTAAAATTGGCACAATGAGATTTAGTGTCTTTTTCTCACAGCTCTACTTAATTTCACTGGTAAACCTAAGTAGAATTAAAGGAAAGGTTCACATGGAGATAAACAGCTACAAAACAAGAGAAGGGTAGAATTAAATGTTTGCAGTGAAGTCTAGAAAATACTTGTGCTCATACTTTCTTGTACAAACACAAACAAAGTAGAAAAAAGTCAAATAGTGAGGCAACCCCCATTTTAAAACAATATTCATCACCTAGGGTAATAAGATAACTGGTGATAAGATACCTGACTTTTGAGGTCAGTTCACATTCTGGCCAGGTAATTGGTTTTAGGTGTTATATCAGACACATGTGAAATGACACACATGAGTAGAAAAGGAGAGTGAATTATTTTTTGTTAACACATACAGTGATAGGGTTAGACTACAGATATTTATGAAAATGTCCGTTTGATGTAGGAGTAGCCCAAAAGCAAGTCAGCTGTTAAATAGTTTGAAGAAAGAAAAAGAATAAAATAAAAAATACCATTGTCCTACAGTATAAACTATGATGCACTCATGTTCCAGTTTCTCTCCTTTTGCTCATCTCAGAAAGGATGACACAGACAAGGTACACTGAAGGACAGCAAGTCTGATCAGTCATGTAAGGCAGTTCTGATCAAAGAAGAAATAAACAAAGCAGTATTTTTCAATAGGAGAAAGACAGGAGTAGAGGGGGAAGACCCTGTGATGTAAATGAGGAATGGATATGGTAGTGCCTGAAATAGGAATCTATAAAAACAGTAGTGGCACAGGAAGTTTCTGAAGAGACAATTGCTAGAGATTGGATAGGTTCAAACCTGGTGTATAAAGGGGCATTTGAGATGTCCTTGGGAATCCCACCTGGCATTCAGCTACCACTCCAGAGCACTATGGAGCTCTTGCACATCTAAATGTGCATTTGCCAGCTACATAAGGATGTCTCAAGCATTCTGGGTCACCTGATACAGCCCCAAAGGCCTGTGCTTGGGCAACAGAAAGGAAGTCACTGGGGAGGTAGGGAGGTAGGTCACATACTAGTGGCTGTCACAGGAGACGAGCTGTCGGATCTGGGGTTAAGCCATGTGTCACCAAGCTGACGAATGCCCCAGCTAGCCCCAAATGAGCCACATTCTGCACATTCTGTGCAGTCATACTCATTCTGCCACTGTGGGTAGAGACCACAATGACACAGCTCGCTCCCTCTGGGAGTGAGTTACCTTAGGCATTTCTTTGCAGTACACAGCATAAAGCTAAATATTATTACTACTGGAAACAAAGCTTCTGGTGTTTGTCTCAATAGAAACCTCAGTTGAAGGTGGCATGGTTGCAGACAGGACATATATAATTAAGATATTAGGAAACAGAGAACCCATTCATAAGTTCAGGTTTTACAGCTAGCTGGTAGGTAAAACTTTCTCCCATACTTTAAATACTAGCATATTTTGCCTGGAAATGAAAGATAGAGAAGCCAATCATTTCTGAGTGAAAAGGGGTTTTTCAATTACTTTTTGTTTGGAATAAATCAAAGTAGCACAATATACCATTTTTATTGTAATTCTGAAGAAAACTATGGTTTAAAAGATCTAGTAATAGTTATAACACTCTTTCTTCTCTCTACCTTCTACAGTATTCTCACCAACCAAGAATTTTAGGTTCTGATGCTATTCAAAAAGTTGTGGCCAACACAGATGTTTCTGAAATGTGGGAGAATGATTTGCACCCTATCCTGATAGAAAGATACCCGGGATCACAAGGAAGTTACATTGTGCGACAGGTAAGACAACACTTCCTGACAACCTCTAAGAACATCTTTACTATACATTATTACTATTATTATTACTTGTATTCTGGTAACACCTTTGGTGACCCTCACCAAAGAAACAGTCCCACAGAAGTGACAGTCACATTCCTCTCATTCAGTAGGATGAACTCTGTCATTGTTCAAGTCTAGACCGCATAGTGCTTACATGACACAGCTTGTACATCAGCTGACATTATTTCCCAGGGCTGCATAGGATGATGAAAAATAAGTTGGTTTTTTTTAAATTGTGTTTTAAATTAAAAAGTTTGCCCCAGGTTTGGTACCCAAAGTACAACACAATGGTTGTTCTTTCCCTCACATGAGCAGGTTTTTGGTCACTAGTTCAAACCCAAGACCATGCATGGGATGAAATAAATTACACCCCTGCCACTTGTTCTGGAGAGGCCCTGTCCTGTGCTGTTACAGTGCCCTGGAGCGTTGCTTCAGATGGGTGTATCAACACAAAAAGGGATCACAGGGGCCCAGAGGGGCAGGCAGATGAAATGGTCAGCACAACAAAGTGCAGCCCTGGTCCACAAATCACACTAGTTCTGCCGGCCCAAGCACAGCAGTGTCCTGGTGCTGGACCAACAAACCCAGGCTGCAGCTGGCCCCAAGGCAGTAAAGACTCCAGCACGTTGTCTTTGAGCTACATGAAGTTACCACACAACCTGACAGAGCAGTTGCTGCTCTGTCAGCACCTCTCCTCTGCACTCACAGCGTGGGCATCTTCAGGACAGTGTCCATGCTGGCTCTGGATCCCATTAGCCAAGCAGGAGACAGACAATGGTACAGCTGAGTTTACTAAAGACATTCACATCATCTCACTAGCCTTCATCTACCCTTCAGGCACTGACTCAACAGCTCTAAGACAGCCCTAACTATAATAAATTTATTTGCTACTCTGCAATTGGTAGATTGGAAAAATGCAGCCTTTTTATGCATTGTGTGCATGCGTGTGTGTGCACATCTCTGTAGATTTAGTTTTGTGGTTTCTTTAGCAGTACTCTGGAAGGCAGCCAAGTGAAAGAGGGAAAAGGAAGAAAAACAGAAAAACAGCTGAGCCTAGGCTAGAAAACCACAGATCATGTACAAAATAGGATCATCCTGTTACAAGGTAGCAGCATGTATTAAATTGGACCCCGCACCAAAGGACAAAAATAAGAGTCCTCTATTGTCAAAACACAAGAATGGAGTGTGAAATGGATTATATTTCTTTGTTGAGACACAAAATCATCAGACTCCTTTAAGGGAAAAAAGCTGCTGGGAACCCCATCCAGGCTTATACAATCTCCTCAATCCTTAACAGACATCATTCACTCTGCCTCCTGAGATAGACCATACCATATTGCAAAAGCTTTCAGAGGGTGACCATGTACAAAATGGAAGTTTGTTCTAGCACTAAAATCTATGGCAATATTGTTGGTTTTTATCATTCCTACTGACTTCCCCAAGAGCAGAACAAGTCTTCAAAGTCTATTTTCCCCTCAGAGGCTTTTCCTAATGTTTACTTAAAGAGAGAGGAATCTGCCTTGAAGAAGCTCTCTAGGGACCCATAAAAATAAGTTGCTCAACAGAGAAACAGAGATGTCCCTCTAATATGAGTTAGCCAGAACTCTGGTTGAAGTATAGCTGGGGTTGTTAGAGGTATTATCTTCAGGCAGGAAGACAGCTAAAATTAATGATTTGCCTTATAGATTGTCTCAATTCTTATCTTTACATGAGCTACACTTACAGAATTTCAATTTTAAAATGCTGTTCTGAAATGTTTCATTCTTTCTTTAATTAAAGGAATCTACCTATCTTTATGGCCTTGTAAACAATTTATGACACTTGAAAGGCAGATTTCTCACAGCTTAAAAGCCCAACCACCTCACACCAATCAACCAACCCAAACAGCTTTTTTTTTTCTTTATACTGCTGTGGCATCTCTGTGTGGTAATTGTCTAAACAGCCACCACAAGGTCTCTGCAGCCAATTCTGACTTTCAGTTTAAGGGCACATCTGAGTTAAGCTTTGAAGATATTAACATTAAATCTGCTCTAGTTACACCTGAAAAAGACACTGGCCTGAAAACTTCAAAGATCAAGATCTTAATGTGTCATAATAATTGGCAATAATTCAAAACACTTTCACACTCCAAAGAGAAAGGTCAAAAGGAAGAAATAAAAAGCAAATGAGGCAGTCAACGGCTCAGGTAGCAAAGTTATACAGTGATATTACATTTTTTGCTATAAAGTTTATCCTTTAAAACACCATGAACTTACAGAAATAAGCTTAGGAACCACTATTAATTAGCTAATAACAATTTGTCTGCAACATCTTCCTGAAGCAAGAAATATTAATCTGATTGTTTTTTATAATTGCAGCATATCAAGCACCGTCTTCAAACATTAAAGGCAGGTTGGGAAATTGAAGAAGATACATTTCAGAGATACACACCATATGGCTACAAAACATTTTCAAATATTATTGGCACTCTTGAGCCCTCTGCAAAACGCCATCTCGTACTTGCTTGCCACTACGACTCAAAATTCTTTGGACAACAATGGCAGGGCAGAGTGTTTGTGGGAGCAACTGATTCAGCTGTGCCTTGTGCTATGATGTTGGAGCTGGCACGGGCCCTGGATAACGAGCTTCAGTTAATCAAGGTAGTTTTTTTGTTTCATTTTCATTTGCCTTTCCAACAGCAACAGACCTCGGGGCATTTCCACATTCTTTTCCATAGCCTGCATGCTGGGTTCTCTGATTGCTTGCTGGTAGTAAATCTCCCATTGACTCCAAGAACAAACAGAGATCAGTATCTACTACTCTAAAGTACATTATCACATTAAAATTTCTTATAAGAAGGGTGTATATCTGAAAGCTATCTATTTAAACATATACTATATAAAAATAACAAATGATACATGAATAATAGATGTTTCATAGACTTGGAAAGATATAATGCTACTTTCTGTCTAAAAGGCACAGAACCTGATTCAGAAGTTCCTATCATATCCAGTAATATCTAGGGTCATTGAAAAGTTTTGTTGCATTCTGAATCCTGCGGAAATCTCTCAGTTGTATTCTGCTTGAGACACAGATGAACTAATTGCTGTGCAGAGTGTCACACTCAGGTCCCCCCATCCCACAAGGATTTCAAGTTTTTCTTCTTCTTTTTTTTTTTTTTTACTAATTTGAATAGTTTATTTATGAAAGAAGTATAATGTCATCAGTCTGTGTTACCTGTGCTATGAAAATCTGCTACAAAGGGCTGCAATTGATAGGCACAAATATCTGTTCAGCCTGCAAACAAAATTTGTAGGATTACAAATTTGTAGGATTACAGATTCACGAGTGCCATCTACTGGTTCAGTATTCACTATTTACAGAAAAATAATTCTCATACATTTACAGAGCTGTTACAGGAAAAGGTCTCTCAAATGTGAGAGACACTCTACAAAGTGTCAGGAGTACACTCACCTCAGGTATTAGGATTACTTGTCGACAGTAGTTTCCAGAAACTGATTTGGTGCCTTCTGATATGTGAATATTTAAGAATGAGAAGATTAAGAATATGCCAATATTTTTAATCACAAAACAAAACACTCCTGTAATACATAGGCTTTCATTCAGAAGCCTCATTTATAATAAATTTGTCTGGTGATTATTTATGAAACAACCTGCACTGACTTTAAAGACTGGCATTTTTCACTATGAATACACTATTTTACAATGAAAATCGTTTTTTATTATCTAAGATGACAGCATTTGACAAAAAGACAACTAATTACTTTACACAGGCCACCACTTTTACAGTCTGTTAACAACATATACTTTGGGATCCATCTGCTTAATACATTAGTTAAGATGTTTTTGCTCTGCTTACGGTAGCACAACAGACTTTGCTATGTTTTCAGCCAAATCTATTTATACTTTGACTTGAAGCTGTGATTTTTATCTTGATGCTTCTCCAGTTATAACTTACTTCTCCAGAGTAAGTTTAAAATTAATGGGCAAAGACATCTCTCTACATTATTAAAATGCGTTAAGCAGTAATAATAACACAAGCACTACTTTCTAAAACTCAAATAGCATGATACAGTTTCCTCCAGAATGTAATGCACAATGACTGCTGCCCACAGAGCTCTGTCATGTGCAAAGGACAAAGGGCAGCAAACCATTGCCATCAGAGAAATCAATATACCACTGTGAGCACAATCAATACCGTCTTGCCTGCATGACCTACATTTTATAGAAGCTTCTGTTTATATTGCATCAGCTCCAGCAATTTGGGAGTTGTAGCCCATACAGGACATGACTGCTGACAGTGACCCCACCTTTTTAACCACATCATGCAATTTTAGTTGAAGTAGTGTTAATTCATAGAGGGCTTAAAATATTTATAGCAACTGTCAAGACTACAGTTCCCAAAACTATTCATTTAGTGGAACCAGACTGGGATTCGCTGTGGTGTGGATTGTTAGGAAATTCTGACAGTTCAAACAAGGCTTCAGATAGTAGACTCCCTCTACATTGGGAAGAAATTTCATACAAATGTCTTTTTTTGTGACATTAAATACATTTATCATATATATTCTCAGGTTTTAGTGCTGTTATATTTCGGTTGTTGAAAGACATATCTGACATACCCACTCTCTTTGCTCTGGTTTAGCGCAAAATTGCCTCAGTGATTGCAAATTCCCCTGAATGAAAAGAAGGGGCTCAAAGAGCCATCAACTTGTCAAATACATAATTCACCTCCATGATGCACAGCTGTAGCAATTATATTAATCCTTGTGATGCAATCAAATAATAATACTAGCACTCCCATCAGGTGTTGTTACTGACACGTCTCCTCATTATTTGAGATAATGTTGCTGCTACCTGGTTTTGCAGGTCTCAACGCTCAGGTCATGTCCTTCAAAGTCAGAAATGAAACTTTTACCCAGAACCAAAATTATATGAGACTGGAAAATGTGTCACTGTGTTAGATAAATAACAATTACTTTGACTGACCACTACCACTATTACACCATAATAACAGCCAAAGGAAGGTTTGCATAGGGAACCTTGAAAGTACAGCCTTATTTGTGTTACTTACATGACTACAGTATTTGCCCTTTATTTAATATTCTGGCCAGAATCAGTTAGTTTTACTTTTAACTTCCTCCAACAGGCAAGCTCAATGTCAAGACCAGACCTTTCACTTCAGCTCATTTTTTTTGATGGTGAAGAAGCCTTTGTTCGGTGGTCCCCTTCCGATTCCCTCTATGGATCTCAACACTTAGCTCAAAAAATGGCATCGACTCCACACCCACCTGGTTCAACAACCACAAACCAGCTGCAGGGCATAGTAAGTGGCTTTCAACTTTTTAAGGACTTTCCTCCTTAATGAACAATAGTAAATGGCATTTTAAAAAATATTTAATTAGTAGGTAACCGGCCAAATTCCCAAGAAACCACAACCCCATTAAAGCTAAAGGAAGAAGCAGGCTTCTGGAAACATTATGAAATATGATAGAGAATTGGCAAGAGCTTTTCAGGTGGTTAGACCTGCTGCGTGCAAGTACGAGGAGGAGTCATAGAAGTATCAAAATACACAATTTATTAGCATATAAACTATTAGAATATAAATTAGAGTATAAACTAGGATACCCACCTTCTTCAGGAAAAGGTAATTCAAATTTATAAGGAAAGAGCACAAACAGGATTGGCTTATGAACAAATCTCCCCTAGCTCAGTACTAAGCTACAGCAACCTCTGTTTTCCTTTGATTTCTATTAACATTCTGGTTGTCTGTTCCCTTCTACTTTCCCTGTTTACTGCTGAGGCACTTCTCTTCTGTCACTGCTTCTTGTGACTCATAAAATGTCTTTCCCTTGACAGACTTTGTTGTTCTCAGGGGAAAAAGCAATTTCCTCTTCTTTCTCCCCACCTACCGTCATTTTTCTTTTAAAGAGATATAACACACAAACTGCAGGCTAAGCTATGCAGCCTACTTCAGCTGGAGGAACAGAGGAATAGCCTAGCTTTGCCCTCCTTGGGAAGACAGCAAAATGTATCAGATTGGAATTAGGTTCTGCCAGTGAATTGTTCTCAGGCATCATGGTAGAAAGGCAGATCTTTGGCCAGGGCTAGCAAAGACCTGCTCATGACCTGAACAGGAAACCAAGAGTTCCATTGCTGCTGCTGATGTTATAGGAAAGCTTTCTGTACTAAAGATTCTTTCTTGTCTAGGACCTGTTTGTGCTACTGGATTTAATTGGTGCACCAAACCCAGTCTTTCCCAATTACTTTCCAAACACTCTTCGATGGTTTCAGAGGCTTCAAGCAATTGGTAAGCAGAAGGATATGGGTTTTCAATGAATTTCAAAACTTAGTGAGTAGTTTCTGAATGTATTAAGCCCCGTAAATAAGATTTTTAGATTAATTTTCTAGTTTACAGTAATAATCTTTGATAATGTAAATGTGAAATCTTAAACCTATATGAAGATTTTGATACTTAGTTAATAAAACAACAGAGGAAGACTCTCAGACATTTGGAAGCAACAAAACAGATTCTATTACTGATTGTAACTGTGACACTTGGCAACTGCTTCACTTCTGTGTTTTTGTTCTCACTTCTGTAAAATGATGGTAATAGCATCAATCCTGAATTGTCCAAGTATTAAACAAATGCAAGAGACAGTCACCACTGCCTTTTTCTTCTCTGGTGGAAAAAGCTTCCTTGTGAGAGGAAAAATAATTCAAACGTGCTAACATGCCTCATTGTCCAAGGATTGTAATAATCACTTTCATTGTGCATTACAGAGCAAAAGCTACACAACATGAATCTGCTGAAGAATCACCCTGTTGAAAATCAGTACTTCCACAGTACTTTACATCGAGGCTTGGTTGAAGATGATCACGTTCCATTTTTGTTAAGAGGTGCCAGAAATTCTTATAATTTGAAGTATATGTTCAGTAAGAAATACATCATTTAGTAAATGAGCACATACATATGCTCCTGGTTTTCAAGCTTATTTGTCCCAGCTTGAGGCTTCTGAATCCAACTTTAGAGCTTTGACATAACACCTAGTGAAAAAAATTGATTCCTTAGTGGTACGCAGCTGAAAAATCAGAGAGAAAAAGAAGTAAAACAGGAAAGAGGCTGAGAAAAAAAAAATGCTCCTCCCCAAAGCAATCAGGAAGGAGAAGATTGATTTAATTCCTCTTTTACCTACAAGCTGCAGTACATATAGGTGGCTTAATATGTGTATATAGATATGTGTATATACACACATATATATGCAGTGATACAGTTCCTTTATCTGAGGGCAACACTGTCTCTATTTTACAGAGTAAAAATAAGACACCCTATTTTACCATTTATGTTGAGAACTAAAAAAAGGCTTCAAAAATATTCAGTCTTAACATTTTCACACAAACATGGTAATCAGTTTTCATTTTGAGGAGCTGCAGTGTCCTTCTGTCCTTCTGTAGCTCCTAAACACACAACTCAAAGAATCTCAAAAAAAACCCCAAAAACCTCAATAACAAGTAGCTACAGATTACTTAAAAAAAAAAAAAAAAAAGAAAAAGGAGGGGAAAATACTCAAAGGAAAGGAAGGTGGCAGCTTTACACAACACACTCTTTAATGATGGGATGCAGTCACAAGCATCAAAACAAGAGAAGGTAAAAGGAAGCTGCAGGGACACACCCTATAAAGCAAGCTTATTGAGTAGTTACCTGACTCTGTTGCTAAACAGTGAAGTATCAGTTGGCTTAACAGAACTTCTAAAATATTTCTTCTCCAAATTTCACTTTCCTTTTTATAGGGGTTCCAGTCCTGCATCTGATTCCATCCCCTTTTCCTGCAGTATGGCATACCATGAAGGACACAGAAGAAAACCTTGACAAAGCCACTATTGACAATCTCAACAAAATCCTCCAAGTGTTTGTACTGGAATATCTCAACCTGTGACAGACAGAACATCAACAAAGTGTACTCCATTCACACTACTGTTTGCCCACCTTCACACTTGCAATTTAATTGCATTGGAGAGTGAAGAAAAATGTGATAGCTCTTGCTAGACTGATTATTGATTGAGCTGTTCATGGCCCATTGATCCAGTAGCCAAATAAGGTACCATTAAATAAGACTTAGTTCAGCCTGGAAAGAATTTGATTTTTCCATGTTTTGTCTCTGAATAAAAAAAACTCCAGAATCTTTCCAGATTGTTATCATTGTTTTTTGTCACGTATTATGATTCCAGGAGGGAATGCCTCATGACTTAATTATATGATACAGTTTTTACAAGGTGTGACCAACTTTTGCAGTGTTCAGCTATGGAAATTTATGCCACGTTATCAAAAGAGGGAAAAATCACAGCATAGCAGACTTCTGCTTTGGGCTGAACTAAACCACCTCATGCTGAAATGAGTTGCTAGAACTCCTGACACACAGATGTGATTTTTAATCCTCTCTGGTCCCTCTCCTCCTTCCCCTCCAGAGGCGGCTGCAAGGGTTTTTCACTGCAGACAGCTGACCACCAGAAAACAGAACAATAATCCAAATTCAGTTTTGCCCCTATCATTTGTTGGATACTTGTTGATGGATACTTGGTGGTGGTGGTGGGGGTTGATGCTAACAGGAAGGTATGTGGGGATTTCCCTGTGCTCTGACTGCAACACAGGAGATATAAACAAAAGATCAGGTGGTGTGTGATGACCCAGTACACACCATTCAGTCACATGAGAATCATTTGCAATTTGACCCAAGAAAACCTCCAAACCACCACCCACCTGCTGTTTTTAATACAGGCTACAACAAAAATAATCATATGAGGAAAGTGTTCACTTTAGAAACTACAGTTTATCTAAATACAATTTTAAAGGCAATGTGCTATCAAAAATAAAATGTTATTAAAAGCAAGACAATAGTTTAGGGACCAAAAAGATAGCAATTTAACAACCCTGTGCTTTTACATTCCTTACTGGAATTATTCAATAGATTTAGTGAAACACTAGCAAAAAGAAAGCCGGGAATGAGACCAATGAAAGCCCAAAGAACAAAAAGCTATTGACAGAATTGTGGTTTCCACTGTTGAGAAAAGGATGAGAGCATTTTAAGGAGAAAAAAAAAAATTAAGCTGATAGGAGATGAACTGAGAGAAAAAAGTCAGTATTCTACTGCTCCAAACTTCTTCCCTGCAAAGTTCTACCCTGAGCAAAGAGATTTAAAAAGGAGGTAAGCAATGGAATTTTAGGCATGTCAGATTTGGCTCGTATTTTACCATTTTCCTAAAGCAAATATTTTGGAGCCTAAGACAATATTTACATCCATATTATGAAGTTGTTACAGAAATAGGTATTTACAGCAATGAAAATTTGTAAAATTTTACTTTTACAGGGTGGCCTGAAAATTAAATTTAATCTGATTTTAAATTTAATTCTGATTTGGTAGCTCAAGATGAAACAAAAGCATTTTGTGTTTTCCTATCACTTTAACATGGGTGAGAAACGTTTGTCTTACCTGCAGCTTCTGAAATAGAATCCTATGAAAATTCTAAAAATTAGACAGATGTCTTTATTTTCAGGTATTACTGTATATCTGTGTAAATATATCAAAGCTTCTTGGACTCTTTGCAATCATATTCTCTTCTACTTCAGCCCATGAGAAAATAGTCTAGAAAATTACATTAAATCTTCTGAAGTTTGAATACTTTGAGCAGTATAAGGCACCTTCACACCCTCCTAAGTGGTGAAGAAAGGTAACAGAATGACTAAATATAGAAATATTAAACATGAATTCGTGTGGCTAATTTGTTTTGGTGAACTCTTGTGGTATTTCATATTTTGCAGGACCTCTGAAAAATGCAGTACATGTTTGCAGTGTGGACTGCTACTCTGCCTCTTTGAGAATCTGAAAGTTAACTTGAAACACGCTTCATTGTGAAATGTTGGATCAGAGGGTAGTTATAACTGGGAAAATCCTGTTTTTTAAAAATCTCTATGAAGACTTAGTTGAAACCATAATTTAACCATGTAGTACACCAAATCATGTCAATTTTGTCACTAAATTTTTACTACTTGAGCATGCAGCTCTTATGTTTATTCAGTCCATGGAAAGGAGATGAGATACAGGTTGCTGTAATATGATTCAATATTCCTCAAAATGTGAAGAAAACGTGAAAAGGTTTGCTTTTTTTCTTCCTTCTCTGGGTTTTGTGTTTTGGGGTTTTTTTGGTACAGGAAAAAGGGGCCATCTCCTAACTGGATGCTAGCCCTGGAAAAGTTTACTTAAAGAGGGAAGGGTCATCATCTTAGCAATTTATATAATCCATCATTAATTTAAAAAATAATTGCTGGAAGGAAAACTTACATCAACCCAGTAACCATGTGAATCCAAGAATCTAAACTCTCAAAAGCACAAGAAGTAGTCAGTAAGGCAGACATGGCACAAGGTGGGTTTTCATTGTTACTAAGGCAGGGGAGAACAAGCAGGTAGGACAAAGTCAAAGCTATTTCACAAAATGCCCAGAAAACAAAAAATACAAGTGAAGAGACCAGGACTGGTATCTCTTCTACTCTCAGTTTCAACACTGGATATGACTAAATATCCAGATCTATTGGGTCTGGACAAACACAGGACAGATAATCACTTCAGAATTCAGAGAGAGGCTTTGTGTTGAAAAACCCATGGCCGGATAGTTTCTCCTTCCCTGCTGGATGGTGGCAGCAAGGGTTAGAAATCAATAGAGGACTTCAGTTAATCTAATCAGCAGAATTGCTGCACAGGTTCTCTCCTTGAAAAGGATTTGTCACATCTCAATCAAGGAGAAGGGGGTAAAAATCAGTTTATTAGCCACAAAAGGCTGTCACTGGCTTTGTGTGCCAAAGGTATCTGTGGTTACCACCTGGTTTAAGGGAATGCAGAACAGAATGAACCCAAGAGACATCACTCAACATGTAAAGCTGAAAAAACCCCGTATTATGGTAGTTGTCTTGTAATAGGAGCTCTGGCTCCTTCTGTATCAGGACAAGGCAGTTTCTCACAAGAATCTGAAGCCAAATAATGGTACATGCCCCTCAAACTCTATAAAGCTGGATGCATTTACCCAGAAGTGATGTGATCCCTGTGTGATCACAGCTGGAACAACTTAAGGGGTAACAATGCCAAATCACAGCAAGCACCAGTCCTCTCTTCTCTCTAGCTGAGACAGCATTCCTAGCATTAGGAATTGAAGATGATATAAATTATCAATTCTTATTCACTATGTATCAAATAAACACTTAGATTGTGACCACCTAACAGCAAAACACAGTTAGAAAAGGCAAAACGTACAAAAAACCACTCTCTACAGAATTATTCCAAGGACCCAGCCTACACTGGTTATCGACCCAGCAAAACAGTTTTGAAGTTTGACATACCTGCTCATTGAGACTGAAGTATCACCCGAAAGCATCACTTAAACAATATATAGAGAAAGATAACTATAAAATCTTGTACACAAATTACCACTTTTTCCTTGTCATTTACAAATTAGACTGATTTTATTTTCCTCATATAAAAGGAGACATTTTACTCTGTGCTGATTTAACAAATGTTCTAATATATTCATAACAATAAAGTAGCTAAAAAGCTGTTCTAATATCTAAAAGAATCTTTATCATCTGCACATATGATATATACTGTAAACAATCACTCAAAAAAGGATTTTTGTTAAAGTGATTATATTGCACTCAGAATTCTGGGATTCTCACCCTCCCTTCTCATTTTAAATCAGAGATCAGCTTCATTTTTTAATAAAATGGAGATTTAATTTTCTACTGAAAACAAGTAAGCATGCATTCAATATAATACAATGTATTGAAAATATCAGAAAAAGGGCATGTGATTATGAAACTGGAGTAAGGAACAATTCTTAACCAGGCCACACAAGAGTAGTGTATTGTAAACATTCTGCTGGCTCTAAGGTGTTGCAGATGCTGTAGAAAGTGCAGTCTAGTTCAGCACTCAAGAGGTAAAGAGAATCTGTTCAAGTGTTCTGTACTTCAGTGAATTTCCATGCAGCAATGGCACATGTAATAGACTCACAGAAAGACAGGATAATGGACCACAGGTGATTACTGAGTTAATACTCTTGTCATAGAAACACAGCCAATCGTTGTAACTTCATTGCAATCTTTAAATGGAAGTTTGCCAGGTCATTACATTTTCTAACAGAGCAATTAAATTTTTACTCTTGCTGCAAATGAAGTACAGAACTAGATTCTCTACTTGCATCTTACATGGACAGTGTCCCAATGGCAGTCTGGGCACTACCCTCAGCCTGAAACATCCCCAGAAGATCCATCTCCATCATGCAGAATGCCACCTTGCTTTTGCAAGAATGACTCCCTCCTCCAAGCACTAGCTCAAGAAACACAGGTCATGGAGGGGGGGGAAAAACAGAAAAACAGAGGAATGCAATATTCTTACATAGAAAAAGAAAAATAAATCCTCAGCCAGTGAAGAGGCCACAGATCTTTAAAATTCAAATGAAGGCTGTTTTCTCCACTCAGATCTCCATAAGAAAGATTTCTTCATCAAAGCAATTATCTTCAGGTAACACAGTATCTTTGGAATCCCTGAGATACTACAGCTCCATGTAACCACCTCACCCAAGTGGAGTGACTGACTTAGCACGCAGATGAACAAGGTGGAAGTCAATATATAGCACCCTGAGTTGCAAGTGGAACAACAGGAATGGGCAACCCATTCCCAGACTGCCAAGAGATGCAGAAGAATGTGCAGAGGAGCAATTGTAATGTAAATACAGCACAGGGGAACAGAAAAAAAATGGAAGTATTTCTAAAAGGCCTTTCCCTGTTGTCAGAGCAGAGAAGGAAAAGATAGCAATGAGAGGGACGAGCTCTCTGAGAAAGGCCCTGGAGAAACGTGGACATCTCAATGTACAGTAGGACAATAACGCAAAAGCAGGGACAAGTTAAGTGGTCTTGTTCCAAGTGTGCCCCAAAGGTTAAGCACTCCAGCAGTGACTAGGAACTCCCAGCGATCACGGACCTGTACTCTGGATTTAAACCAGAAATATAAAAAAATTACTTTTCCCCCTGGAACTATTAAAAAATACAAAGAGGAAAATACAAAGTCACAATCAAATCACAGAATACTCCCCATAGTCAAAAATGAAATACTGGCTTCAGAAACAATAGTCATCTGTTCTGTATCCTTAACAGCGTTAATCGTAAAAAAGAGGTGCTTGTAAAATCTTAAGTTCTAAGTATTTTATTTCCCAGTATATTGCTAAATAATTTTGCAGTTAAACCAAAAAGTAAGAAATATCAGAGATGAGTATGGAATACTTACAACTAGAAAATGGTTGTTGAACCATCTGAATTTCTATAAAAGCATCAATAAAAATGTAAAAACACGGTCTCGCAAAATCAATTACAATCTGAAATGCCAGATTGTCTTCACAATGGCCACAACATGAATATTGATGGATTTTTGCAACCGAAAACTAATTGTCATTTGGCCCAAGAATGGCTTAATACAGCAATCAAACATGTCTGAAAACTGGGACTTGTACTTCTGCCATTTCCTATTCTCTCAGCTATTCAGCATCCAGTAATTCTCATTAGGAAAAAAAAAAATACTACCTGGTCACAATTTTATTCTCTTATGGAGTTGTGCTGCATCTCAATACATTCTTGGATAAATGAAGAAAAGTGGATAAAAAAGATGAGTAGAAATAGATACCCTATAAAATTACTTGTAAAGTATTGTAAATCTGCAAAATATCTGTGGCATTACACAGGCTACTGCTGATGCAAAGGAAAAAACTGCTATTTAACCACTTCATGAATATGAACAATGCACTTGTTCCCAGCCATTCAGAATGATGTGACATTCCAAATGTTTATAAAAATTGGGTAATAAAAGAATTAAGTCAATACCCTTAAGTATAATAAATAATGGTGTTTATTATGGTCGGGGCTGACCACGAGCGTTTGTTCCATATCTGCCTGGGACATTTGCAAAACCAGTTCTGAATCCTTGAGCTGCTCCCATTCCTGGTATTCCAAGTCCTTGACTGAGTACACTGCTGTAGGGTGCAGATCCATGATTAAAGCCCAATCCATAGGGTTTTGTCTGAGTGTTTAAAAGGATGACTGGACTCACATTTTTGCCTGGTGTGTTAAAAGAAAATTCTGGTGGTGGGCTGCTGGGCTTAGCTGGAGTGGAGGTAACAGGGTTCAAATTGTCAGCAGCTTTCAAAGATGGCATTGGAATAATGTGATGATCCGAAAGGTTCAGAATATTGTTTGCAATAGGCACAGATGATAAGGTAGGTCTGATCCAGTCATCTTTGAAAATCTGAACAGTCAAAGTAGAGACCAATGTGTATAATCTGTTAGTGACATGGGCAAGTACCATTTGCTCATTTGCATCTCTCCGAATTCGAACATGGACTGATCCAGCCTAGAAAGTGATAAAAACAAGTTGGCTGTTAATTGTTACTCCAATAAAGATTCCCCACATGCATTCAAGAAAAGGTAAATTATCCTGCAGAGAATTACACGAAGACCTTTTGCCATGGAAACTACTGACTAAATTAAGAACCTTATTACAGGATACATTCTGATCTTTCCTGATGTGTTGCTCTCTCATGAACATACCAAGATCATCATTCAGGAAAAGTGACTCTTAGAACCAAACTATACAATACAACATGTGTTGGCAGGAAAGGCAACAACTGGAGAAAAATGGCTCAAAAGAAAAAAGTGCAAATTTTGGCATAAGTGGCAGAACAGCAAATTGAAAGCTATTTTTACATCAGAAAAAGAGAACAGATGCCTTTTTTGTTGTTTTAAGAAGGGTAGCATACTGGAAGAAACCAGTGAATAAATATTCTGAGTCTTAATTTTCCTGCTGTCACAAAATACCTGCATCAACTTAGGAATAACCAAGTTCTGTGTGATCATTCTGTATCACAAAAAATACCCCTTCATTTCTTTCAGCTTACAGAATTACTGGTACACAACTGTAATTATTTTGTTCTACCTTCTCCCCTAGAAATGCTGAAAATGTATGATTCTACTGTCTATTGTAGGCCATTAGTGCTTGAAGGGTTACAGTTATTTCTCTTTTCCTAGATAATTTACATTAACACACCATTTTGAAAAATGTTTTTTCCATTGTTTGTCATTTTCTTCACTCCAAAATATGAAAGAAATTCTACAGTTGCAAAAATGCATGCTTTAAGCCAGAACTGCAGTATACATTAATAATATTAACCAACAACAAAGCTTTAAAAAAATGTAAAGGACAGAGGAAGAGAAGTTTTGCAATAGAGTACATGGACTGAGTACTGACTCCATCAAATTTTTTTATAGTTAATATTTCAGAAGAAATATCTTTATGTAAATTAAAATATTAAAGTAGTATCTGACAACAAAGCCTAGAAAGATAATAAAGGCATAACTTACCAAAGTGCCAAAACCTAATGTCCAGAAATGCTCATTTCTAACTTCCAACACACCATCCAAAGTTGAAACCTAATTTTACACAAACATCCACAAATATGAAAATAAATTAGAAGTTTCAAATCCCTTTAGAAACGTATTTTTGTACATAACTGAATAACAAATAATTTTCAGTAGTGAAATAAAAGCTCCATACAGAGAACAGATGATGTCTGTTAATGTCACTAATGCTTATCTTTTGCTGCCCTTAAACATCCAAATCCATCAAAAAAGGAACATATTTCAAGTAACTCTTGCTGCTGAAGTATGTTCTCAACTTGAAATGCTGTAATTCAACAGCTGCCTGTACTCCTTTTCCTCCTTCAACTCACATTTGTAAACCACGTCAATAGTAGCTCAAATTTAAATAAAAACAGCCTGCACTACTTAAATAGATTTATTCCAGATACCCAAGAGACACTATTCATTTTGGAAAGCAAGATTCATATTTTCTACGTGCAGCTAAAAAAATATTTAAAAAAATAATTTTAGCAAACTTCTTGGACTGGTCAGAAAAATTCTTCACATTCCTGAATGCTTATTAGCTGTACACACTGTGCTATGTATTATACACTGACTTACCTCTCTAAGAAGTTTATCTAACTGGCCAATCACGTGAGGTGGGGTTGTCTTCAAAAACAAGAAATAAAGAAAAAGAAGTTATAATAAAGATTAACTGGCCCTGCTGAAGTTAAGAGACCCTTTTAGTCTGGTCTACCCACACAAGAGACCAATGGCATTTTCATTAAATTCTTAGGCCTTCGTGATGCATATTTGCACAACCTTTAACATTATTGTAGCACATCACAAATTCCCATAACAACACTTCTTATTTGCAAGCTTAAAATAGATTTCAAGTTTTTTTTTTTTTTTTTTAATGAGGCCATTTAACAAAACCAAAACCACAAAATCTGTTGATTTGTAAGGCTGCCTTACCTGGAGTAGTACTTTCCCACTGTAGACACTCATGGGATACATGGTACCAAATGTCATCAAAGCAATTGCTATAGCAGAGGCTGTGTCCACAGCAAAGTAATTGCTAGGAAGAAAGAGCAATTTTAAAGAAACACTGGTATTTACATTTTTGAAAGGCAGAACAACTTATGATTTATGACTTATGATTTTTTTTCATTCTTTTAAATTATATAAACTTACAGAATTTTACACATACTGATCTCATTTGAACTCTCATTCATCTTGGACAACAGACAGATGCATCCACAGAGTTGCAATGCCATTCATACAAAATGCAGCTCTACATCAAAGCACTCCTTTCACGTAAAAAAAGTATTTTCCCACAGACTGGATAAAAAAAAGAGCTACTGTTTTAAAACAAAAACTGCACATACTTGATTTCAATGAGCATATATGTAATGCAAAGAGCCAGAGCTCCAGCAATATCAATCAAGACAAAAGGGTTCATCCGTGGCAGAAAGATGCTACTCAATCCTGGGATGATTCCACAAATACTGCAACAAAACAGAAAAAGTAGTTGTCAGCCAGCTCTTCATCACTACTTTGAAATTCCAAAATTATACACATCATTTAGCATTTGACTTTTAACACACCTTGCTGTCATAGCATATGATGAGCACTGTAAAGGCCCCACTAATTCTGCTCAAAGGCTGCTGTCAGCAAAAATTAATCAAGTGTTTTTTTATGGGAACACAGCTCTATGATATAGCTGTATCAGCTGTCTGCAACACAAGTGCTTCATGGGTTCAATACTGGTATTATAGAGATGTACATAGCGAAAGATTTGTCTATCACCTGTCTTCAATCCATCTGCCACCTTGGTGTGCAAAAGTGTCCTAAAGTCAAAGCTAACTAATTCAAGGAGTTAGCTCTGAAAGGAGGAAGCAGACCAGTTAGTTGCATAAGAGGAGTCCAAAAAAATGCATGAGGGAATGCTGGGAAAATTACTTATTTATAGCTATTTCCTCTCAATGGGAGTTTGAAGAGCTAAAGGAGTTTCTGTACCTCCCACTGTGCATGTCATGTCCTGGAAAATTTCAAGGCAAAGACAACATGAAATGTTTTGTTGCTATGGTTAAAGCCAACATCTGTTTAGACCTCATGTGCTGGTCTGCTTCTGTAAGAATTTTAATCAATATAATTATATACAGGTGCAGATATTTTTTAATCAGCACTGCTTCACATAACACATCTGAAATAGCTGCATACATAGTAGTTCGGGTTTTTTTCTTATTGCTTTAACTGTATACAGGTTATCTCAAAAGCCAGTAGGAATCTTATTACTCTTGATCTGGGACCCCTTCTAGTTATCTATCAGTGTCCTTCCCCTTAAAACTGTGTTTCTAGACCAGTAAGAATAAAGCTGTGCTACTGTATGTGATTGGTATCCACTCTTTTTTGTTTTTATAGTAAAACTTGGGCAAGCTAATTATTAGTCTTCCAAAAATATTTCACAGATTTTGGTTCTGATGATGTAGCCTGTTATAAAAAATCAATTCTTCTGTTACCAAGTCAGCATCCTCTGCTTTCCTTCACTGTAAAAAAGATCACAAGATGCAGAAACAGATGGGTTTTGAAGCATACTTAACATGTTTTACAACTTGGTTTAACATTTTTCTTTTGATACTGACAGATAGTTGGAAGAACATGTATGGATTAAAATAAACTTCCCTGACATCTGACAAAACTATTTGCAAACAATGTTATCTTGCACTCAGATATCAAATACAAGCAAGACAGACAAGATGAATGAGCAACATTGCTTATATCCCTGGAAGACATGGATTTTCCAGTTTCCTGCTGGACAGGTGAAGAGTTTCCATAGCTATGGTTCAGTGAGTAGCCTGTTGCATATATCACACTTAAACACAACCATCTGAATCATTTGTTCAGCCCACAAAGTAAATAAACATGAATTACAAAATATATCACTCAGTAATGCATGTCGTGAAATGCAGTTCGAGTATGTACAGGACAATGCTAGTTTTCCTATTCTCATCCAAAGAGAATTACATCCAATGTACTGAACATATATACTCAAAAGAAAAGATATCCAGAAAGATGTATTTCTGTTAGATTGATGTATCTGGGAAATATGGGAGACAATGTTTGCTCCAGAGTTCATACATGAGACCTACAGTAGGTAAAGCTATTTTAAAAGCTCTAATACAAGTTTATGCCTCAATACCCCTCCAAAATGTTATTATACACACAAAATCAACACTGCCTTCCAGAAGTTAATTATTTTGAAAAACAATATAAAGCTTCACCTTCTACTAAGATCTGCAACATGTTCCTGAAGCCAACTTGTGCTGGCAGCTGCAAAAGAAAGAAGATAATAAAGTTACCACAATTTTAAGTACTATTTTATTTTAAAGTTACTACATTTTAAAGTACACATAAATTTTATTTTAAGGGAAGAATTCAATAAATACAGTGTAAATGAATAAATATATCTCAACAGACATCCTGGCACTTGAAAAAAGTCCCAAGTCTGTCTTTTCCAGGCAGCAAGTACAAGATCCATCTTTCAAAATAATCTGAACTGATTAAATACAAATACAATTGCAGATTATAACCATTATCTCTTACATAATATAGTGTAAGATAGATATTTATAACTATAGACAATTTACAGGACAATTACAACAGGACAATTTACAATTGCAGGAATGACTGCAAACTACTTCACAATGAAAAAGGTAAAAGAGCTTTTAAAAAGAACTATTGCATTAACTTATTTCAGAATCCATTAATAAATCCATAAAATGTGTTGAAAGTTCTGGTATCTGTCACATGACCTTCACCAGTTGAATTCAAAAGACTGCAAATCAAGGATACTGCAGCACTAAAATAATATTTGGTTTATCATACTAACAACCTCAGACTACTCAGAGCCTTATAAGCAAACTGGAGTTGAAAATCAGATGGCAATTCTACAGTACAAAGTTACATTAACAGAGCTAATAGTAATATACACCCAAAAGTTAAGAAAGTTACCGGACAAGTTATACCTTGCTAAAATAGGAACATTAACATTTTTTTCTCAATTCTTGTTACAGTCTAATTTATCACATACCTTCAGAGACATAAGCAAAAGGCTTATTCTTAATGGAAAGCATTGTAAATAAGTTGAAAAAGAGAGCCACGAAAGTACCAACCAGCAGTCGTCCCCTAGGGAGGGGAAAATAGGTGTCTTAATTTCCCATCATCACAGAACATGTCATCAAGCTGTAACTAATAACAGTATCCAAATATTTTGCTTGGTTTCATTCACTGAGGCTGAAAACCAGTAGGCTAAACTAGTCTAATACTTAATAACCAGCAGTGTATTATCGTTGCAAGGGTCATACGAGATCACTGAACTTCGTACATTATTGTTATCACATAACGCTCATAACGTTGAGTAACAGCTCTTAAGTGACTGCATATATGCACACACATATATATTTGCCCTCTGAAGATACAAATATATTGTCCCCTCAGCAGCACAGCTAAGAAGCTTAGTATTCAATGGAATTATGTCATATACCCCAGCCTTCTTCTAGAACTACTTCAACATACGTCCCATGTCCCATTCCTTTGCCCCATAACATCTTCTTTTCCTCTCCCCATATTCTTTATAGCCTGAACCCTCTTTGCAAAACCTTCAGTTCCCTGTTGACCACAGAATCCTTCCCCTCCACATACCAGGCCTTCCAAGAGGCCACAAGAAAAAAAAGGAACTCAAGTGGGAAAAGTAGCAATGTGTAGTTAGATCACTATTTATTATGAGATAACATGAGCATTAAATTTTAATTGTACCTTGAAAAGAACCATTTGCAGTATAGCTCACACATGGTTTGAAACAAATGCCAAGGTACCAAAAGTAATTTGGTACTGAAACTATTTGCATAACCAATATATGCTAGATATGAATTAGAAACATAAAAGGACAGTAACACATTTTACGTGTCAAAATAATTTCTTACGTGTGTATCTCAGGCTGTTCCAAAAACCGCTCCGCACTACAAGAATAATTGAAAATTTGAGTTATATTCATACAGTAAAGCCTTGATACCTGAAGCATGTTTTTACAGTTCCTTAGCATTAGCTGCCAATATTTTAAAAAATGATAGATAAAGTACTGCAAAAAAATTGATTGCTTAAATAAACACAGCAACTTTTATAAGCAATGAAAGCATTTAACACTGAATCAAAGTAGATGTGATCTAGATTTCCCAAGTATTTCCAAACTGTGCCACATATGTGCCAGCTACATGAATGCTGCCTACATAATAAAAATATGCTTGTAAATGAACATGCAAAAAAATATTGCTACTGGCACCAATGCCAGTGTTGGTGACCACAACAAACTAAGTCTGAAATTCCTGACTTACAGCCTCACACTAAGCAAAGTAGAGTAGACATTGGACACTGTGGTGGAGATACAGATCTTTTTTCACCCACCAGTGAGTTAACAAATGAGCTTCAGCTGTAACAGAAAAAACTGCTAAGTTTGTGGAATTTCCTAAAATTTATGTTGGAAAACTTAGAGGCTTGGACAGAAGGTGATCCGTTCCAGTGGACTGTCAGTTCAATACATTGACCTTATAGTATAAACTTGCTAAGTTGTTAATACAGCCCTTTACACAGAAAATAGAGCACTTGAATAAAAAAAGGGAAGGTACACTGCTGCAGTTTTAAATTTCAGATGTTAACAAAAGCCTCTTCATCTTTAAAAACTAAAATAATGTTTTAGGCTAACCTCCTGAAATACAAATTCTTCCAAGCATAGATGGTATGGCAAATTAATACTTGAGCAAACTTTGAGGGAGTGAAGAAGTTGATGCTTCAAACATTCAGCTCCTCGATATATTATGAAGCTGCTTTGACTTCAAAAAGTAACAGAAGTAAAACCAAAAAAACTTTTATTTGTTAATGAGCTTAAAAAAGTCAAGATGCATAAGGAAATGCATTAAATTAATTACGCAACCTTTTGGAAAAAGTATTCTTAAAACCATTAAATCTTTCCCTAGAGAGCTTTTTAAGAGCATTTATCAATTCCCATCTTTACATCTAAAGCCTACACGGAGTGTAGTAAATATAAGCAAGCAGTAAGGTTTAGCAATATTTTTTTAATATCTTTAAAGTTTTTTCTAAAGTATCTTTACATACAGCACTTGTAGAATGCATGTGCTTTTGGTTGATCTGGACTATATCTTCATATGTTAAAAAATTAAAGAAAATAGTACATAACCCTACCTTTCTTTCAGTATAAAAAGAGCACCAAGCTGTGCCAGAACTGTAGATGCAAATACAGCTAGAACTTCAAACCTTTCAAACCTGAAATTTGAGAATTAAGTTTAGAAACACTGAACATTGAACAACACATCCAACAGAATCTTTCCTGTGCAAGAACCAGCAGGATACACCTACTTTTTCTAATTCATTCAACAGCAGACAGATGGGAAGAAAGTTTTATGGAATAGTCAATATTTTCAGTTTCTTTTAACACTCCACTTATCAGAGACACCTTAAAATTAAGCATTTCTTAATTCTTCTTGCTGTCTGTCAGAGACACCTTAAAATTAAGCATTTCTTAGTTATTCTTCCTGTTCGTCCCCTACTCTTTAACTGTCCTTTACATAAAGTATTGGCCCTCCTCACTTTTAGGCTCTTTCACATACAGAGTATTACTGATGGCTGTTTGGGGATCCAGGCAATGACAGTGAGCAACGTATGAAATGCTGTATTATCAAACACTACATCTTGTTATTGTTAGTACTTACCCAAATGAATAGACTGGGCTGGGTTTCTTCATCATTACCCAGTAGCTTATTAGACATGTTACCAAACTGAAAAAAGGGGGAGAATTAGACTGTGATAAATAACAGCAGCCTTTACAAACTGCATAATCTACAAACACACACTTGAGCCACCAGAACTCAAGAAACGAATACAGCCACATCTTGCCCTCAACTCAACCTCCATCACTGTCACAGTGATGTTCCAAATGCTCCTCATGTGCTTTCTGAACTTGCCTAGAAATGCTGTAACCTGAGAAATGCTGCTTAAATGAGAAGGAAGCTGATAAGCAAGACAGAAGAGTGAAAGAAAAAACAAAGAAATCTCTCCATTAAAGTCTTCTTTTAGAGATATACCATGAATTAGATTTGGTACTCTAGAGTAAGTCTCAGGCCACACCAAGAATTGCCTTTCTTTTTCACGGTGTAATTTCTCTATGTATATGGCCAAAACAGATTAACTTTCTTTGGCTGCATTCACCTACATAAACTCCAATCTAACTGGCCATTCACTGACAGCCACAGGTTTCTCTTGCTATCTTCTGTCCAAATTTTTATCTCATACTGAACATCTAGAATTACAATTATTTTGGAATCTCCATGGTAGTGGTCAGAATGTTTCAAGCATGAGTATAGTTTCCTCTGCCTATTTTTCCTCTATTGAACAATTTTTTCTCTATTGAACCATTTTTTCAACTGGAATTCACATAGATTCAGTGCCATCTGTGCTTTCATGCAGTCCTTTTGTAATTAATAACAGTGTTAAATCAGACTGGATCAAGAACTCATCCCTACAACTGATGAACAATCACATCCTCGCAATTTGATTCTCAGCTGTGTAGAATAAAAGTAAAAGCACAGGAAGTAACACTGTTCATATACAAAGCCGTGAACTCATATTCTCAGTAAGACTATTATATGCAACCAGGCAATGACAAAAAGAGAAATTGATTTTTGCAGCAGAATTACTGAGCATTGTTCTCCCTTACAGCAAATCAAAACTCTTGAAAGAGATTGCTGTGAGTTAGAATAATCTTCTAGTCCAACTCCTAATTAACCTAAGACAGGAGTGCCAGGGGTGTTCTACCTCCTCCTAAAACTAAAAGAATTTCCATACGAATGGGAAGTACAACAACAACACTTTCCCGAATTTCCCCAAGGTATTCCCAAAAAAGATATTTTGAGTCAAGACGACAAAAATTCAGTAGATACAAAATTCTAAGAGAAAGACAAGATTCATTAGAGTTAATTCTAATGCAGTCACAGATCAATTTTTTTGTGCCTATCCCAACAAGTAATTTTTGTTTCTGCATGTTTGCTGATGTTATTTGTGAATGTTTTACTGTAAGTCAGATAAGTTATAGTATGTAGTGGACATACATATGACTCAGAAAACTGATCTACACCTTTTATAAAATAGTGAGATAGCAAGGAAGATAATGTAGGCTAATATTTAAAAAATACATACATTTTATTTCCCAACCACTGCTACCATTTTGTATCTTAGATAAGAACTGAATATATTTCATGTCTGTGTTATCACTATTACCAAAAGTGTTCAGAACTATCATATTAGAAGTATAATTTTGTTAGAACACAAGAAAAATGCTGAAAATATCTAATGACCTTATGTACAGAGTGCTTGGTGTCTAGCTTGCGAAATATTTTTGAAATAGAATTACATGCTTCTTGTTTCCTGATGTTAAAACTGAGGGTTACTTCATAATCAGTGACTATGGCATTAGGAAAATGTTCTGAGAGAACAACCAGACACAGTTTTGTGCCATATTGTTTTATGTTGTCACACATCTGCACAGAGAAATCTATGACTGAACTGATCAGTTACTAGTCATTCTCAATATAGCTATGCTGGGATTTACAATCTATTTCTTGTGTGCAATTTTATACTCATTTAAGCTATATTTAAACCAATTACTGTTTCTATACTGATGACTAAGTTACGTGTCTTTGAACCTGTAAGTAAATTTTAAATGTATAGAAATGTACATACAAAATGAACAGTAAGATAAAATGGGAAAAAAACTCACCTGAAAAGGTCAAAGATTGTCAAATATGTGTAAGCAGTTAAAGCTGTAAAGAAAAGTAAATATTAAAATTTAATACTTAACTTTTCAATGCAAAAATCACTTGTATTCCAAGTCCCTTTTGTGCAGCTCTTTCCAGTCTTCTAACTACATAACCTGTCTCTGCTGAGAGAACAAGTTTCTGTTATTCTGAAGACACCAATATATTTAATGTCATAAGCAGGTTGATTATGGTAATCTTAATTCAACTAAAGCATGTAATAAAGACCAGATACGGAAGGTATCACATTTGTGACTAAGCTGTGACTTGGAATTTAAGTACTGGAAAGTCAGGAGATCTTCCAGAAACACATCACTTACAAAGTAAGAGATCTCTTATGTGTGTTATTGCAGTGAAAAGTAGGTTGAACTGAATATTCTACTTGTTTTGCATCTCTAACCAATCTTGAAACTGCAAGAAAACCTGCACCAATAATTAAAAACTAAAATAGCATTCTATTCTCAGTGCAGGTGATGGGAAGCACATTGAAGCCCCTATCCAAAAGCAGGAGGCACACAAAACTGCAGTGGGTCTGGCTGATCTGGAGCTCATTTCCTCACAGCAGCCCTCACAGTGCCGTGCTTTGCAGTGGCAGCTACAGAGGTGTTGAAAACACTCCAGTGTTTTGGCTACTGCTGAGCATTCCTTGGAAGCAAAGAAGTCTTAAGCCTTTTCCATGCTACAAACATCCTCATTCAAGTGCAAGTGAGGGTCTCTGCATGTCACTGGTGCTACTGATACGAGGAACAGGTTTGAGGACTAGTAAGACTAGTAACTCAAAAGTCTACTGGTTTTCAGTCTTAAAAGATGAGGAAGCCACTGCAGGAAACAAATGACCAGCAGGACTGAAAAACTGTGCAAACTTTGAAGGACTTCCACCCATCCAATTTTTTCTGTGAAAATTGCTTCTAAGCTGACTGTGGCAAATCAAAAGGAAGCACTTTCTGCACCTGGCTGTGCAAACCACTAACTCCATTATGTACTGGATTTGGCTTTTTCAGTCAGCTGGAACTCCACAAGCTAAGAAACACAAGGTAGTTTGTTGTAGTTTCAGTACACGAGAGCCACCTACCTATGCTGTTTGTAGAGCTGCACCACATGAGCAGGAAGCCAATACATATTAAATTTATAGCACCAAACAGTAAAATCTTCCAGGACTGTTGATGAGAATAAACATGTATTTTACATCTTCCAAAATTTACAAGACAGAAATATATCTATCTGGTCTTAAAAAACAATATTGCAGTACTTCGTCATGCAAACAGAACTGGCTCCTCCTCCCTCCCAAAAATTCACCACTCATTTCAGAACAGCAAGCCCTTACTCTATTTTAAACTTTACAGATTATTTTAAAATTCATTTATGAATGCCAGCATGCTTAAAATACCTTTTTGATCTTAAAAAAAACCCCACCCACCAATAATATTTGCATTTTATTACAGCACACAGCATCTAACTTTTCAAGACCAACTTGTGCAACTTTATATTAATGGGTTCCTTTATTTGTGCTGAAACTTTGGTCCCAAAAACATCTGAACACATTCAGTTTACAGTTCCACTGAACCCATCAGATGTAAGTATAATTCTAGAGAACACTAATTCACAGGGACAGTGCACAGAAGCAATACAGCTTCAAAGAGATTTTTTTTTTAAGCACAGCTAGAAAAATTCAAAGAAAAAACTTCATAATATACTTAAGTTAATAGTGTATCTTAACTTACTACAGCTAATGTATTTTTATGATAATTATGATTTTTTAAAGCAACACTTACCCTTCTGTCTGCTGCAACTAACCTAAATTCATGTGTTAACTTTCCAACCAGTGATCTCTGTGATTTGCGGAACAGGTGTATTGTCCCCTTAAAAAAATCAACACTTTAATTAAAAACTTTACTTAAGCCATCATTTAAATTAGCAAAAAGGAAATCTTCATTTATGAACTATTTTCACAATTATATCAAAGACTCAGGTGAACTTTTTGTTAACCAGAAATATCACAAACTTTAAACTCAACAATATTTTGGTAACCATTTCATATGGTTTATTATATTGGAAAATGACAAATTACTTAGAACCAAGCTTCATTTAGACATAATCCAGAACTGAGGTTTACTGGAAAAGACACTAAAGTATCACTTAAAGAGTGGGTTTTAACTTTTATTTAGATGAAACTACTACAAAACAGTCTGAAAACACAAATACTTTTCTTCATCAAAGCACACTTCCCACCCAAAGGCAATGGATTTATTAAACAGGAAAATATTGTTTATAGATCTGTAAAGGAGAACCCACCACAGATGTAAAAACAACGCTGGTGATGTGGTGGACACAAGGCCAGTAACAAAATGAGACATACCAACAGTCTTGGCTCTGAGTTAACCTAAAGGGCTGCTACATGGCTCTCCTGCAAGTGTGACAGGGAGCAGACTATCCGACAAATTCATCTGTCATTACACTTGTCTCCCTTTCCTCAGAGGGTCCAAGCTTCTGGTTGTCCTCTGCTCTGCTCTCTCCACAAAGAAGTAAGCTTTCCAAGTGAAAAGCTCTTCTGATTTGCAATAGAAATTTGTGGACTTGTAACGGGTGGTCTGTCACCTGCAGCAGTCTGAGGCCAGATTAAATAAGGCTTGATTTTAAGCTATCACACCTTAGCTGCCAGCAGAAGACAAAAAGACATACTAATGGGCTCTTCACCAAAATAAATTTCATTAACTTTCAGACATTTTGTCAACACAGCTGCATTTCATATTATCTGAGAAACACTAATGTGCCATGAATTAAACTTTAAGCACTACTACAGATCGCAAGTTTAGCTCATCTGGGACAATACATTGGCATCTACGCTTTTCTTTCTTAGCAAATCATTACATGATTATTTAAATTCTTAATAGACACATGCAGGATGCCAGAACACCTCAGAAGCTTTTCTAACAGGCAGTGGATGGCCTGCTTATGAAAGCTGCTGTGTTACAAAATCACAAAGAATCATAGAATATCCTGAGTTGGAAGGGACCCACAAAGATCATAGAAGTCCAATTCCTGGCCTTGCACAGGACACCCCAAGTGTCACACCATGTACCCGAGAGCATTGTCCAAGCGCTTCTTGAGCTCTGTCAGGCTGGTGCTGTGACCACTTCCCTGGGGAGCCTGTTCCAGTGCCCAGCCACTTTCTGGGTAAAGAACCTTTTCCTAATACCCAGCCTAAACCTCCCTGACACAACCCCAGGTCATTCTCTCAGTTCCTGCCCCTGGCCACCACAGAGCAGAGATCAGTGTCTGCCCCTCCTCCTCCCCCAGTGAGGAAGGTGTAACTGCAGTGAGGTCTCCCCTCAGTCTCCTGAGGCTCAACAGACCAAGTGACCTCAGCCACTCCTCACATGGATTCTCCTCCAGACCCTTCACATCTTTGCAGCCCTCCTTGTCGCCTTTGCACCCACTGCCTTCCCACCCTGTTAGCACTGTGTCCATTGCCCAGCCACACCATGCCACACCTCCCTGTTTACAAAGGATGCCGTGCATCAGAGCTTGTACTCTGTGCCACAGGGGACCTGTGCAAACTCACGCAGGCCACAGCCCACCCCTGGAAGCAAGCTCCAACTCAGCACGTGTTGTACCTCGGCATTTAGGCACCCCTAGATCCTACAGTTCTGCCGAGAGCTCGGTGCTGGGCAGGGCGGCTGCCCCACACCTCAGCCAGCCCCTGAGGTGCTAGAAGAGCTCCAGAAGACGTGTTTCTGCAGCCAGCGGCACTGTCTGCTCCAACAGGTGACAGCACCTGTTATGTCATGGATATTAATGTCACTTTAGCAGCGCTCAGCACGACAAGGGAACATTTCGCCGCCCAGATGAACACGCACACGCGGCGGTCGTTCCCAAAAGATCGGGTTTTCGTCTTTGAGAAGCGAGCCACAGAATGACAGCCCCGACACCGGGGAGCAAGTGCACTATAACCTGTTTGCCCTGCGGCGAGTCCCAGCTCCCTGACCGATGTGCCGCTGAAGGAGAACTCCGAGGCTCAGACCGCAGCCCGGCCGCCCCGTTCGAGAGGCAGCTCCGGCACAGGAGCCCCCCACGNTTACGGGCCGCGCCAGCCCGGATGCCCCGCGGCGCCGCCGCCCCGGCGAGGGAGCGGGCGCTTCCAGCAGCCTCCGCAGGCCCTGTTCCACGCACGACTTTCCTTCCCCGTCCCTCCTTGCCCCCAGCAGGGGCCACTCACCATATTACTCCCCGCAGCGGAAGAGACGGCGCCATGCGAAGCCGGAAGGGGCGGGAGAGGTTCCCGTCGCCGCGGCAACCAGCGGGCCCGGCGGGACACGTGGCGGAAGCGGCGCCCGCCGGGAGCCGGCTGCGGCTCCGTCCCGATCCCGCTGGATGTGCGGCCCAAGCCGCCCTTCCCTCCCCAGCCGGCGGCAGCCTGAGGTGGAGGCCCGCCGTGGGACGTGAAGGTCTTGTCTGCCGCCTGCCCGCACTTCTGCCGTTCATCTCCCCGCTGCCTGCGAGATCCCAAGGAAAGGGCTCCCACGGGTGGTACCATCACAGACTCAGAGCCCAGCCTATGACCAAACACCACCATGTCAACTAGACCGTAGCACTGGGTGCCACGTCCAGTCTTTCCTTTAAACACTTCCAGGGATGGTGACTCCACCACTTCCCGGGCAGCCTTTCCAATATCTAACCACCCTTTCTGTGAAGAGATTCTTCCTAGTATTCAACCTAAACCTCCCATGGCACAGCTTGAGAGTGTCGTAGTCCTAGGCCTATCATAGTCTGTCACGATACTCCACTACAGCAATTCCACAAGGATGGGTCTGCTTCCCAGTCCGAGCATTCATCCTCAGTCCCCAGCGCCGGCCCTCGCCCTGCCGCGGCACCCGGCGTTAAGGGCACTCAGGACACAGCCTGCAAAAGGCATTTCTTTTCCCCAGCAAAACCCCCAAAGGACAGCAGCTCTCCAAACTACAGGAATTATGTTGAAAATTTAGTCACTGTGTGCTGAGATTCTTAGAAGTGTTCCCGCTGCTCTGAATATGATGAACATTAGAAGCATCACAGTGCAGAGGAGGGATCCGCACGCAGTCCAGCCCCATCCCAGAGCCAGCTGCTATCCAAAGCAGACTTTGAGAGAGGATTCTGCTGCCGACTACTGCTACTGAGGCTCTGGAACGCCGGGACACAAGGTGACAGCGATCCCCCGGGGTGGGTGGCCAGCAGATGGCTTCACTGTGCCCAGAAGTTCCTGTCAGAAGGAATGTGTACGGCAGGACTGCTTTGCATGGAAAGTACAATGAAATCCAGAAGTCATCTTGAAAGTTCGGATAGCTCTTAAGAAAAATTGTGTTGCAAAGCACCTGCATGGGATTGAATGTACTGAAAGATTTATTCACAAAAGAGCTTATTTATTATTTATTATTATTTGGAAAGTAAGTGGAAAAGAGAGGAATAAAAATTGAAGTGAGATATTTTATTAAGACAGGTTATTGTGCCTAGGAAGAAACTTGAAACAACCTTCTGTAACACTGCCTTAAACTTTGTTCTTTAAAGAGTCTATTCAGTTCTCCAGTACCCGTAGTTAAAAATGTTATTTGCATCTCACCTCTTCTGTGAAACATACCAAAACATTTACCTGACTGTGGGCGAGAGATAGGCCTGTACACCAAATTAAACCAGGAACAAGCCAGTCTTTAATCTGCTTCACAGTTAAGAGTGCTTCACAATTAAGTTGTGTGTATTGTCTCCTCTTCCTGTGCATTTGCAGAGTGTGTGATTTTATTATTGATTAAAAAAAAGATAAAATAATTTTTATTTTCTAGATTTTGAGTGTATCTGGTCCTTAGAGGTATCATTGATTAAGAACAACTATCAGACTTATCAGGTAATTGTACTCCTTAAGATATCTTTAATGTCTCAGATCTCATTCTAAGCTCTTGGCTGTAATCAGTAAGCTTTTTTCCAGTGTATAGAAGAAGGTTTGGAAACTATTTGCAGAAAATAGATTTGTGCTTTATAGAATCTGGATGACAGGCAAGAAATTCAAACTGCAGCTGCTGTCTCCATTCAAATTTAATGAGGAAATCAGAACTCTGATGAACCACTGTATAATTTGCTCCACAAACTTGTTTCGTTACTTCATTATTGACACAGTATTGGGCTTTTTGATTTATTTGATGTCACAGGGTATTTCTTTCCAGAAGAGGCCAATAGTTAGTTATTAGAAACTGCACTTGAGGAAGTGTCTTCACAGAAGAAAAATTCTACAATAGCACAGCTGATACTAGCATTCTGCATATAACAAAACTAACAGTCTTCAGGGATGTCTTACTGAGGCAAGTTTGAGGCCTTTTAGAAATTACTAAAATGAGATTTGAAAATAACAGAAGTTACAGACTTAGAGAGAACATATTGTTCTTACAGTATACACTTGCCAAAGAAGTGGAATTTTCAAAACTATGTGGTAAAAACATCACAATTTGCTCAATAGGTTGTATGTAAGCTGATACTCTGAAAAACACGTGGGTTTTTTTAATATAGCTGCAACATAGCACCTGGAATAATCCCACAAGTGTTGAGAGATGGACTTTAGTTAAATTATATTTTTCTGCCTTCACCACTACAGGTATTTTCTGATTTATCATGATACATAGAATAAAAAATAACTTAGAGAAAGTTGCATAACTGTCTTCTCCAGAGCCATATGAACCCTTGTAGGAAACAGGCTGGATTTCACAAGTTCACTACATATTTGGAAATTTGCAGAAAGATAGCATGATTGGGGAAAAAAAAGCCCAACAACAAAAAACTCCAAAACAAAACAAACCCCACCCACCCAAACAAACAAAAAAACCAAAAACTAAAACAAACAAACAACAAAAAAATCCAAACCACCCAACAAGTTTTAACTTACTTTTTTCTCCCTTTTCTCTAGCATACTTAAAGCACTAAAATACAGAAATAAACAGATCTCCATCTGAGATACACCAGCATCTAACACTAGACATGCAGCCTTGTCTCCCCTCCTTGGCGGGAATGGGAACAATTGAATGAGTTCAAGATAAACTTCAGTCCAGAGTATGCTGCCAAAAACAAAATCTCTGTAGATTTCAAAATAGCAAATGGTGGGATATGTTTTTTCATGCTCGTCTTTCTTCACTGATTCTAATTTATCTGATTATCTCCTCTACCAGAATAAAATATTTTAATGTCTGTAACCTACACACAAAATTACCAATAGCACTAATTTTAGTGGTTCAAAATCAACCTCCAAGCAGTAGTATTTCAGCCAAAGAGAGATAACTTGGATAGACACCAGTGATGTCTTTCTGTCCTAAGGAATTATTCCTTCACAGAAGCAGGAATAGCTCACATGCTTCAGTCCAAAACACTGGGGTTTTTTCTTCCTTACTGTATTGATTTTTATTTGGTTGATTTGTTTTAGCAGTGATTGACATGATGATGTGTGGAAGGCAGTGGTCATGCTGTTTTTTGGGAGACCCCTAATGCTGTCAGATATGTAGTATTAAAATGAGTCTTAAAAAAATAAAGTTTGATTAATTTTATCTTCAGGATGTAACTGTAATAACAGAAATAGCTGTAAGCAGTCCAGATGCAGCCTCAAGACAGAGAATTACAAATGGTTAGGCAATGGGGATAAGTAAAGAAATGATATTGTTAACAGAATTAACAGCAGTACTCTCCCCCAAACAAAAGAAAAGCCATTTTGAGGCCAAGCAAATGTTGCTCCAAATTTTTCATGACTTCCCCATGACCACCAGAATTAGTTATGTGAAACCTCCTGGTTTTCACCATGATCTAGCAAGACTAGGATAAGCACACACTTTCAGTTTAAGCACATTTATTTAGGAAGTAGCACTTCTGTTTACATTAGTTTTAAGAACTTGAGTTATGTTCTTTAGAAACTGGTTTATTTACATATTTATTGTTCCATCATCTGGTATACAACACCTGATGTTTTTAAATGTTTTTTTTAAAACCAGCAGCAATTTAATAGGCTTCAAGTTTAATGAAAAGGCTTTTAGTTTTGGACATTTTATCTGATAAACAGACAAGAAAACAGTAATAACAGGACAAACAAAACATTTTATTGTAAGCTAAAGCTATGTGACTGCTTGTCATGCTTTTTTACATTGCTTATTATTAGTAAAATGGTGTTTAACATTTCAGAAAACATTCTTAAAAGAACAATGAAACAAAAGTGCTTCTAAACAACAAAATACAAAAATTCATCCCATCCCAGACTGGAGTTGTCCAATATATTTTATGGGGGTGGGGTATGGTGTTTTGTCTCCACCTTTGGTTTTCATCACTTTAACACAGATTTCTGAAAAATACTGACTAGCCCTTCACACGACTAAAAATGGGAATCATGTGGCAAAAACAGTTTCTGTATTCCCAGTCCCTTTGACAGGTGTGCGACTATTAGACAAAGTACCTTCTTCCCCACTTCTAATGGGAGAGAACCCTGCATAACTGAGAGGCCACACCCCGGCACCTTTGACGACTACGCCTGTATTAACCAACCACAAAGAGCACCGACCTTTTATCCTCAAAGCCACTTCTCTGAAGAAAGGATTTTTTAAGAAGTGTATCTTATGAAGGCAAGGAAAATCTTACAGCAAAACAAGGTTCTTCACCATAGTTTCCAGAAGTAATGTCAAGCATTTTCAAATCAAAACATCAGACTCTGAAGAATCTGCAGTGTTGAGCCAGTACATTGAATCCACCAGAGGAGCGTGTACCTTGCCAATTATTGCTGAACTCAAGAGGTAGTTATTGACAAGGTAAGAAGTTTCCACTCTAAGACAGTTAATGATTTGCACAAGAAGCAGGAAAAACAGAATACACATTTCCCCATATTTTACAAGATGATTTTGTATTTGCAGGAAGTGACAGCTTAACTTCCTCATCCTGTGGAATTCTAATTACCATAATTGAAAGAAAAGATACTGAAAGTTATAATTAAATAAGAAATTCTAAAAGCAAATAGCTGATCAATTGGTCATCTCTTAGGATGTCTGCAGATCATCCTAAGCATGAAAATTCACAAAGGTCAGTAAAACAACATTCTTCAACACTAAACAGCAGCTAAAGAGAAACTAATAATAAAACTGCCTCTAATTAGCACAATGACTGAGATAACTAGTTGCATTGACTACCTGCTTGCTACTCTTCAATCCATTTTTGATATCTGGTAGAAACCCCAACAACTTAAAGCATCACAAAAGCTTGAGGGCACCACAGAAAACAAATTAAAATCTGATCAGGTACAGTAGCACTGGCCCCCTCTCAAAGCTGCCACATGCAGAAGCATCACTAAAGCACTGGAGAAGCTAGAGAAGCACATCCTAGGCACAGCTATGCATCATCCATGTCTTGGGTAGGAAAGCACTATGGAAATCTAGGGCACGAAGTCTCACCAGAGGTGATTAAGGAAACCCTAAGGAGAATGCTGCTTTCCAGTTGCAGAACAGATGTCTCAGTTCCATTTGCCAGCATATCTGACTTCAGTATTCCCAGTACGAAGTACTTAAATTTCACAAGAGGGACCTGACAGCAGTGCCAAGCAGTGCTAAACCCCACTTGTCCAGAACAGAAAAAATACTATTTATCCTACACCAAAAGGTAAGGTTAATTGAGTTGTATGTATAAAAACTGTCATTTTAAAAACACTTGAGAGAATGGAACAGAAAAACCAGCAATAGCCTCTAATTAGTGCAGTGACAACATATCTTCTCAGTTCAGAGATCCCATTCTTACTCATTTTCAAGTGTTATTATCACATTTGTTACCTACATAAAGTTGCAGGGCCATATTCAACAGAACTGTACTAGCAACTGGCTTTGAGTCAGCAAGACATCTCAGTGGCACAATGCCTACTTTTGATACACTAAACACTGTAAAGTCTAAGAAACTAACAGGACAGAGAAACTTATTTGTGCATAAATATCCTAGTTTAAGGCTTATCTTTAGTATTCTGTGTTGATTTTGTCTTTGCATACGCAGAGAACCTGTACAGGTTTGCTGTAATCCACAGAAAAGTCAACATTAGTAAAGGGAGCATCATAATACACAACAAATTCTCATTTTAAAGAGAAAGAGCAATCTACATACTATTCTTCCAGTATGTGGAAAGACAGTGTGGCTCCTGCTTAATAAAAAGCAGGAACCTGCTTAATAAAAGCAGAAAAATGTATGATGAAGGTTGTTAGAAAAACACAAGGGGTTTGGGATGGTTTTATTTTCTCCCTCCAGTAACTGCTACACTTAAAAGTCAGTAAAACACACTGGCAGAGAGCCAGACAAGCTGCTTACTAATCATGTCAAAAAAGTGGGTCAAGTTGCTCATTCACTAGCAGTGGGCAGATTCACAGAAAATNGTTCTGTGTAAGTACTATAGACTTGGGAAATATGGGTAATTTGAGGTTGTTCAGGATGGTTTTGGTTTTTGTTTTCGGCAGGGCGGGGGGGGGTGGGGAAGGAAGGTTTGGTGGTTTTTTTTTCAGTTGTAGTTGTTTTTTGCCAGATCTGCTCTTATACACAGTTAATCCAACATATAGATGGAATCACTGAGCTGGGACTTAGTACATGTAAAACAAGGAGTAAGATGGAAGATAATGCCTTAAGCGGAACAGAGTTACTCTTAAAAGACACTATTCAGAAAATAGCATAAGACAAGACATTTAAAGGAGATTTATGAATCAAACAGCACCTGGCCATGGACCAAGAATCCAGCATCTGTGGGGCAAACTGATGTTGCAGAACAAAATTTTCTTTTTTTTTTACTGTGTTCCAGTTTTAATTTATGGGGCTGTAGTTCATCCACTAAGCAGAAAACAATCAGGCATAATAGAAGACCAAAAAGCAGCTGTACCAGTCACACAGATTCTCTTGACCTGAACTGGTTGTACAAACTAGTGAAAGGGCTGGTCCTTTTTCTTTTTCTGTAGCAGCTGGTGATTCTGACTCTCTGTGCTGCATACTGGTGCTACTTTAGGAGATGGGGACTTCTATCTCAACATTTCAGGTGCCTATCCCATGCCAAGTTGTACACATTTGAAATAAATAACTAGTATGTTCCTCAAAATTAAGTGGACAAACCCAACAGTTTTGTAACAATCATTTAGGAACACTCAAAACCAGAAGCATTATTTTCAAAGTTCTCATTTGCAAAGGATCTCAAGGAATGTTTACCAAAGCTTTATGAACAAAACCAAGGCCCTTTCTTAGCTGTAGCTATTTGGCAGATGCTAATACAACAGTAATATTCATGCTTAGCACTATGAAGAGTATGACAAATATGGATCAAGTCAGCCAGGAATCTCCAACAACAGAGATGGTCTACTGAAGGCAGAACTAAGGCAAAGCAAGATGTGAGATTTAAGAATCTGAAATCTTCTAGCATTTCTCCAGAAAAGTGAATCACAGGAACCAGTCACATTTAATTTACATAAGACATACATTTGAGAGTATCCTATCCTTAGAAGGCTAAAAGTGGTTTGGTTAGACTATTTCAAAAGGCATAGTAGTGGAACACAATCTTCTCTTATTTGATTGCTTTTAATCTTAAAATCAGTTAAAAGCATCTCTAGTTGAAAAAAAAAAAAGAATCCCAAACATATTGCATATGTGCAGCTTAAAGGTTTGACAGAGTTTCTGCTATTTAGTACTCAATACCACACAGTGAGCACAGTCCTCTCAGAGTATTACTATACCTATAACTGCATCTATCAGCTAGGGTTGGGGTTTTTTTTCACATATACATATAATATATTATTTATAGTCAACTTTCAGGTAAGTAGTTCAAAAAAATAAGTTAAATGAAAAATTAAAAACAAATTTTCTGTTGAGACCAAAAGCAAACAACACTTATAACTCATTTGCATTAAAACAACAGTAAAAAATAGGCATTTTTGCAGTATCACTAAGTTGGAAGAGGTGTAAAAAAAACCCCAAACCAACCAAAAAAACAAAGAACTCAACAACCCACAAACCTGCTTTAACAAGGAACTTGTGTTCTGCCCTGCAAACATCTGTGTTTAATCTGTGTAGAATTCGTAAACAAGATGTGGGGCCTTTAGAAGTAAAGGCAAAAATGCTTTCCTTTATTATGGTATTTAAAGGCTATCATTTACGAGTTTGTTTTTTTAATAGCTTGTCATTTATATAATAAAAACATGTATTTGTACAAAGATGCAGTTTCTTTTTAAAAAAGCAGATCAGTTGAGTGTTTCATACTTTAATATATAAACCGAAACATATGAAAGCTATAAAAACATTAATGTGTGCCATGTATTAAACATGTAGCCTCATATTTTAATGCATACATGTGGAGATTAAAAAAATTATCACAATGGAAATTTTACTTTCAATTATCATAAACAGACCAAAATACATAGTAGAAACACGTCATTTCTGAAACTCAACAATTAGCATCACTTACTCTCAAACATCAGCTGGGCTCAAGTTGTACACTGTAAGCATATAGCTAACATTCTACCAATGAAAGCGTTACAAAATGCATTAAGAGAAAATACTGCCAGTAAGTGAGTATCTCAGTCTATTCTTTTATTTAGTAATTTTTCTTTTAAAAGGCAGTTCAAATTGGTTTTATAAGGTTGGGGTTTTTTGCTGTTCTGCTATCAAAGGTCGTCTTTAAACCTGTCCTGTGAACAACTCAGTCACATTACAACAAAACAAAAAGACAAATCATAACAGACCGGCTACTTTTAATATTTTAATAATCATAATTCCCCAATGCTGTTCTTCCACTCTGCACAGGGAAATTGCTTTATTTGGCACATTAAGGATAAAAAAGTCAAAAAAATGAACTGCAGTTTACAAACCTCAAATTGAACATCATTGTTCCAAGTTCATTGTTCATCAATGTCATGGCAAAATTAAAAACAAAAAAACACACACACAACATAGGGAAAAGACCTCCAATGATCAATATCATCAGAGCCTTGTAGCAGAAACAATATACATATATTAATGTTCAAACCAGAATCGGATTGCTAGGAATCTTACTCATCTCAAGTCCTGTTGTGCTCTTACTTACAGTGTGTAAATCCTCACTAAATGGCAAGGAGGCTTTGATGAACACATTTCACATTGTATAATTTTCTCTTAATCTCAAGTTTTAATTCAGATACTTAAATATCTGTAAAGTTCTGTAAACTCTGGCTGCTTCCCAGTTGTCTGCACCAACTGCTTCCCAGGCAGCAGTGTTTCACTTCAAGTAGTGTCTCACACTGTGGTATCTCCAAAGTCCTTGTTCCAGCGAATGTACGCTTCCAGGGTCTGAGGGCTCAAACTGCGCTTGATCTTCTTCAAAGATTCTGTGAAATCTGACAGTTTGATATTTCTCATCTAAACAGAAAATGAAAGACATCAGGGTCACAAGTGGTTTATGTACTTCGGTTTATTCAAGAAGTTTTTGAGTATTCACTTTTAACAAAACACCTACGAGGGCTGCATCTTGATGTAAGAACCAATTTTTTTTGCAGAGTAGACACCCACTGTAACAACCCCCCAAGAATGTGGTAAAGTCTCCATTGATGGAGGTTTTGAAGATATGACTGGGCAGGGTGCTAAATAATCTCATCTAAGTCACCTTTCCCACAAAAGGATGGACCAGGTGATCTTTCAAGGTCCTGTCCAAACCAGGGTGTTCTATTATTCTATGACCTGATGCAAGAGTCTCGTAATTTAAGACTACCAGTATGTACCATTTTTAATAAACTAACACTTGCTAATAGTAAGATCTGCCTTGTTACTTAATAGCTCATTAGACTGTGTCATTACTTCCTGTTTCAGTAGGTGGTGTGAGCTGGTGTATATGAGGACATCACAACAAATGATCACAGATGCTGTTATCCTTCTGCAACAAATCTTTCCAGCTTATAGCTTTGGCCACGACCTCAGGCTAAACACAAAAAGCAACTGAGAAATTAAGTTTTGCTTCACTTTTCCCTGTGTAACCATGGTTTGCACACACACCTGAACAGCAACTTCTGTACACAGGACCAATTGCTTCCCTTTTTTTTTTGGTTTTTTTTTTTTTTTTTCCATGTTTACAGCTACAGTTTGTGGTCAGGAGCTTAATCTTCTTCTTTATGATGGTCCACGTCAATGAATGCAAGTATTATACACATACATGCACAAATCTGTTTTAGGTTCTCCCTAAGTTAACCTGCTTTATGTAAAGATGGAGTGGAGGGGATAGAAGTAATTTCACATAATACTTCTGGGAATGTTCTTGGGAAGTAACACAGTGAGTAAATAAAAGCCAGGCCTCTGACATCATCAGCTAGGTAACAAATACTGCAGTTCAGTGTGAAGGAAAAGACAGGACAGTCAGCTGAAATGAAGAACAACAGACTTACTAACATAAAAAGAAGTACTCTTAAGCCTGAAACCCAACAAACTACCCATGAACCTCTGACATCTGAGGACAGATGTTCTTAATCTCCATTTCTAAAGAATTTTCTTTAATGAAGAAGTGATTAAAAAGCATAATACCCCCAAAAATTATCCTATTTTGTATGATACTACACATAAAAAAGGGACCTTAAAAGTTTCTAGTAAGAAAACATTCTATTCAAAGGGGAAAATACAGCTGCTAGAACAGCTTACCTCACTGGCAGACATGTTCTTCACCTGTTCTGGTTTTAATTCTGTAAAAATAAAGACAGATGGGTGAGTTTCATAAGAAAACTTCCATCACTTCTGACAAATAAAACATGTTAAAAGCACTTCTATTCTGGAAAAAACCCCTGCAGCTAAAAATTATACCTTTCTGCCTCAACACAGTCTCCTGTACAGAAAGGTACATGGTGTTTTTGCCTCCTTCTTCCCCATTTATCAGCTACTCAACCAGGCTGCTCCCACACTCAGTTACTGCAGATGCAGCACAAAGTGATAGCAGAATTATTCTTTCTTCCTAAAGAATGGAAAACAGCACAGAGGCCAACAGAGCTACCTCCCCCATATTAATTGTGGTATCCACAACCTCCCTACTGAATTTCAGGAAACAGAAGGTACAGTCACCCAAGAACACTGAAATAAAATCAGGCAGGGCACATCACAGTGCTTCTTGCCCTATGCTGCACTCATGGAACCTAAGCATTCTTGTATCATTGACTTTTTTTTTTTTTTTTTGGTAACTTGCAATGCTCTCATGGTATCAACATGTAACAGCAAACATTTTGCTATGAGAGTACAAGAAAAAGAATCTAAGCAGGATTGGCAAGGATTATATCACAAAACATTTTCAAAAATATATTGTTCTATATGGAATACAGGAGCAAGGGAAAGAAATGTGTGGCACAACGTTACACGGTCTCTTCTTGAAATGGACTTGCGTGTGAAGTGAGTTGTCAGCAAAGTAAAGCCTGCATACCTAAATGCATACATTATTAATTCCACCACTCTAAATAAATATATTCAAATTCTTAGGAGACATGATGTCTCTTATGAGAGCCATTTAACGCAGTTCTGTTTCCCAGTTATTATGCAGTATTGTGAAAGATGTGATTTACAAATTCAGCAGCTGAAAGAAAATGGGTAAAAACATTACATTCCAACCGCTGCTTTCAAAAGAGATAGTGCACTGGCAAAAATGCATGCTACAGGATTTAAAAAAATAATAACACAAACACACCCACAAAACATGAACAGACCTCTCCTCCCCATAAATACTTTAAGAGAGTTGCAACAATTTTTATTTACACATAATAAATAGGCTGGTACTACAGAACACTTCTGCACTGCCTGCCTTTAGTACCTTTCTGTAAAGTAGGACAATATGTCTACAAACAGAGAACTAACACCAAATCTTCACAATCTTTTCTACATAAAAATCCTGCTACTGATCTCCACTAAACAAGATCAGTTCCCTCAGATGTGGCTACTGGACACATCTAGTGTGTAAACACCTGTTTAACAGCTAGTTAAACAGAACAAAGAGAGGAGGTGTTGGAAAAAAACTATTCACATTAGAACTGTGGGTTTTGCTACTTGGACATGTCAGAGAAAGAATAAATGTAAGTAAAACTCTAGTTCATTCACAGTTGTCATCTGGATCACAATTCAACATTAAGAGTTAAAAATATAAAAAGCTATGCCATTCAAACTGTATCTAGACAAACCCCACAAAATAGCTTGTTTCAGTTTTCTTTCCCTTAGACTTGAAAGATATTTGACCCATTTATAAAGACAAGAAATGCAATCAGCAATTGCTATTCAAGTAATAATTTAGCTACAACAGAACTGACACCAGCCTCAAAAAGACACTAGTTAAAAACCCTACAAATCAGTGAGAAACACTTCACACTGCTTTTCTCCTATGACACAAAAATTTTCTGTTTCACATGGTGAGATGCTGAAGGGTTTTGTGTAAGTAAATCTTATAAAGATGCTATTATGAGGAACAGACTAAAATCCAATGTAAAAAGTTAAAATTTCAGAGGTTTGAGAATTATAAAGATGCAAGAAAATATAACTCTAATGTCAAAACCTCAATAAAAATCTCTGCAGCTTACCTCGAATGGGGCCAAGTGCTGCATCCTTCGCTAATGCAGTTAGGTCACTTCCAGAGTATCCATCTGTCATTCTTTGGCAAAGGAAAAAGTGGAGTCAAGGAGGAAGGAAAAAACCAAAAAACCTGCTTCAAACCACATCAATTTAATTGCAGATAATCAAAGCGTTACTTAATCAGAAGAAGTACTTCTTTGATGTTATTTTTCAAGTTTAATAAATCAGAAGTGTGTTCACTATAAGAGATCTATATTTCACTGTAAGTGATCTTTCACGGATTAAATTTAAAGTACAGATATTCAAGTCCCCAATAACATTCTAGAAAAAAAAAAAAAAGGCAGCAACTAGGATTTATAGATGAAAACTGATCCCAAGCACATTTACTACTTCTCTTAGGAGAATTCTGTACCAGTAGTTTATCAACATTTGTCAATTACCATAAAACCAAAACCTCAATTGTCCTGTACACTCTGCAGGAGCTGTTCCCAAATGTGACTTAATAACCAAGTTAATCAATGAAATACTTCGGAGAATAAAGGCCTCCACCAAACCAGGAAGCCACCAACACAAAATGCCAACATAAGTGATAATGAGTAGTACAGGTTATCTAAAGGAAAATTTAAAAACAAAACCAGCACCCTTGTAAGAACAGTGGCTAGCTGCAGCAAGAAGAGCTTAGTCTTCTGGAGATCATAAAGTCTGTTATAGTTTATAAAAAAAGCTGCAGAGGGGCAAAGGAACACAAAATCATAATAGAGGTTAAATACTTCTCTCTTTCAAAACAAAGAAAGATGGAAAAAGAAGCAGGCAGGATGCTCAATTTTTACATTTTCTCTAAACCCTTTTTAAAAAGTATACTCAAGTTGCATTTGTAGTTTGGTTCTTATAATTGCAGTTAGAATACTGATACTGTGTTTTTCCTCCAGTTAGCTATTATTGCAGCCTAAACGTGGCCTGAGCTAACAACCTTCAAGCACAGAGGAATATATTCAGTTGGATTACACATCAACTTCTGCAACATTACTAAGAGGCTGACAAATGCTACATCCAAGACTGTACTAACCTCTACTGTCCTACCACAAAGAGAAACAGACTGAAGTACATCCACCTGCCTATCTTTGCTATCTCACACTCTGTCTTCACTCCTTCCTGCCCTACCTGCTTTTTAGTCTGATCTCCTTCACACAAATTATTAGATTTAGGACTAACAGCAGTACTGTGTCAATCTCAATGATGAAAAACATAAAACAACTCTGTTTCATATCAGGAGGGAAAAATTAACCCACATTTTACCAATAAAATTTGAAAATGAAAAGAATCTAAAATTATCCAGTGCTTGCTCTGCTATCTTGGTAATGCATTCAACAAGCTTAGCAAGGCACCAGCAAAGAGATCTTGTCTTTTATGTGAAATGAATGCCAAGTGCAAAACTGGTGCTATCTTTTTGCATCAGGGAGGAGAGCTGGACTCCTTGAGGGATGGGTGGAAAGAAGCACCCTCCTCCCTCCTCCTCAAAGGAAAGAGTTGATGAGCATGTTTTAACAACAGAAACCTGACTGGGTGTATCCTACATATGCATATATAAAAACATTCTCATACAGCCTGACAGGGAACCATCTTCCCCAAATGCATGCAATTCATGTTGTTGCTGTCGGATGATTTACATTAGTTACATTTTGAATGGATTAAACAGTCTGAATGAATGCAGTAGAAGAATATATTTATTTAGTATGGTTACAAAATACTTACCTAGCTAGTTGAGCCAACTCTTTTTGGGTTAATGGACTTCCTTGCTTGCTTAGAAGATTTTTTAGCAAAATCAATCTTGTCTGAAAAGAAGATAAAATTATCAGATGTAAAACTCATTTTCATGGAACACTTAAAATTCTGTGTTGCAAGAACAGAACTATGCTTTTGTCAGTTTTGCTTTTGTGCTTCACCAGTTTAAACTTGCCCATAGTGCTTGTGCAATTAGACTGTGCAATATCATCTCTTCAGAAGCAGAGATAACAACTGGGTAAAAACAAGATGAAGAGCCTAACTACTAGTATTAAGAATAATTAGAATCTTCATCAAAAGTCCTGATCTCCTGTTAACTGAAAAACATTAGGAAAATTACTTCTGTCTTTTTCAATAAAACACTCTCCTTCAGCCAAACATTCTCCTCTAAGTCCTACTTCAGACTTGCCCACACCTGCCAATCTATAAGCAACACGACACTAGTCAAGAAATACTGAGTAGCTACCACTAGATTTGCTACTAGTATGAGTGAAAAAAAATAGGCAAAAACTTAAAATAGTTCCCAGAATTAAAGCACAGTGTATACGGTTGAGGTGAGCCAGAAGTTAGTTCACAGAACTGTAATCATCCACGAGGACAAGTTAAGAATTGCCTCTAAGTGTCTTAAAAACGTGAGTGGAAAACAGTACTTACTTCCTCGTTTGGTAAAGACACATATACCCGTTTGGTGAACCGTCTGAAAAAAACCCAAACATGTATACATTGTTCACACTATTCTATAACTATTTAGCACATACAAATCTAACATTTGGTTTGGTTAAGTGACAAAATTTCACTTTCATCATCAAATTCTAGGAAGCACAACTGAAGATTTTGAAAAAAACATCAACACCCAAACAAAAAGTATGTACAAGCCACTGGTGCCACCTTACTCTTATCTGAAGTTATAAGACTCCTCCCAGAGGGGAAACCCTCTAAAGGCAGAAATACCACTGACTACCAGCAATGAAATGAAGCATCTCTTAATTTTGACACAAAAAAGTCTTTGGAATAATTTATTCAGGCAGTACTGACATATCTATTTTCCTCAATCAAGAATGAAAAGAGAATAAAGTATGAGTACTTTTAACAAAAAAGTCCTAAGGCAAATTTAGAGCAAGATCTGTAATTGCATGGGATGTCAGAAGATAATATTCACAGAGGACAAATACTGTATCTGGTCAATCTGGAATACTGATCAAACTTCCTCCTTTACTTTGCCATTAAGATCCAAATAACAAAAAAGCAAAATACTGAATCCAAGAAATTTAAAAAGCACTGCCTTGATATCAACAGGTACTACTGTTTCAGACAATTCCAAGACCATCATGATTGTGCACATGCATCTCAAAAGAAAAGAGTAAAGCCCCTCTTTGAGAGGTTAAATAATTTAGCCTTGCTGAATAGCTTTTACTTATTACAAAACTTCACCAAGATACTAGGCAAAACCTGTTCTTCATAATGAATATCATCTTACTGTATACTCAGAAAAAGGTGTTTTGATACCTGAGAACAGCATCATCAAGCTCCTGAGGCCTGTTTGTTGCTCCCATCACAAGTATTCTGTCCTCTCCAGAAGACTGCACCTATATAATGTGGGAAGGCAAGCCAGCTCTCAGTTTACACAGTCTACATTAAGCAGAAATACAACAAAACCAGTTAGAAACGTGCCATGAATTCACACTGATGGGATCTTAATATACATATGCTTTGGGGTTTTTTCCATTAAGGTAGGTTTAAAATATTTTGCAGATAAATGTAAAGTCAAACCAGGAAAAGGTAGAAAAAAACTCCAAAAAATTCTTTCTGGAAAAATCTGACACTATAAAACTATAAAAGGCACTCATAAGTTTAGTTGCCAGGAGATAATTATGGTGAAAAAAACAGAGACTTTTTGCTGTTCTGGAGTTTTGACACCAAATACTGTTTTGCCTATAAGGTGAGAATCAAAACTTTAAAGTATAGCCAGAACCACAAATTCAGAACAGAGATCCATCTAACACAGGCCTCACACGAATCCAGTAATCAAAACAGGCTATAAAATAACCATAATAGCAGAAAGACAGCAATTTCCTTCCTAATTCACCTTAGACCTTCCAAACTTTAGAGAAAACATTAGGCTATCAGAGACATTATTATTTGCTTAGTGTTCAATTCTTCATAGATTTAGGTTCACTGTTAGCATACCATGTTCAAAAGGTTCCCCAAAAATACTGTATGACATAGTTACACCCTAAATATTAAGTCAGCAAACTTTGCATTATGCTTATTTTTCCCTTTTCATTTTAAGGAAAAACCCTCCATGTGTGTATAAATAACCTCTACGTATCACTGTCATATTGCATTATTTGTCCTGATTCATTCATTTTGGAGTTTTTCCCAACCTTGCTGCCTCTCCATGTTGTTATCTGCTTCTCCTGTACCTCATTACTATTGCTTCACCACTTCACAGCAATATTCACTTCACATTCACAGCAATATTCCATTGTGCTAACGGAACACAAACTAAAATTATACACTACAAGAACAGTACTGTGACAGAAAAACATTCTGATTTCATTTGTATGTGTGTCCCACTATGAAATCCAGCTCCTCTTCCTGGGTATTGCATTCATGCCATTAAATACTTCTTACTGGATTCTGTCTTCTTTAGCTTATGATACCAAGAAAAAAGTTATAGCTCAATAAAAGGTGTACTAACACAGAAATCAATCTTTCTGATGTGTCAGAACTGTGTATACATGAGATACCTATACATATATATATATAATCTGAACTAGTCTGTTGGAAATCCTCATCCCTCAAGGCTCACCCCTTGACAGTGCATGCTTGTGACACATATTCCTCTGAAACCAAAAACTATTTAAAAGCCATTTAATCTTGTTTTGCTTTGCCAGAATAAAGTGATTCATGAAGCCATGCAATTGCAAACATGGATTCAACTCTCTGTGACCCTCAAATGTCCCTCTTGCCCTGTAAGAACAGTTGTCCTCACAGCTCCTTTACTACTGCCATCTGTTATCCTTTCTTCTCTGTCCATAATCTTCCAAGACATTATTAGAGCTCATCTCCAGATCACTACCTTTCAATCCAGACTACATCTTCCAGAATACCACAGTAAGTAGGTAGAAAATTAGGAACAACCAAAAAAAGCTGTTTGCCCTTAGGTGGAAGGGAGGCTGAGCTAAGGCCCAGCAGCCAAACTCTTTGTAATTCACCTATAAGTTGTACTAGCACCCACTACATTAGCCAATTTAGCTAAATCAAACAATACCAAGACTAAATACTTACACCATCAAATTCTATTAAAAATTCTGTTTTTAGACGCCTGCTAGCATCATGTTCACCTTCTCGTCTTTCACACAAAAGGCTATCAACTTCATCTAAAAAACAAAGAAATACATCTTAATTAAGCATACAACATCTAAATCTTTGTCATTGCCTAAGTTCCTTTGCTAATGTAAGGTTCCATTAAGGAAGACCAGATCTTTATTCTTTAGGAGACAGATAGATCTTAGGAAAGTTTAAAAACTTGCATGATGTGTTGGCCTTTGAATAGGTAATGCCAAGCATAAATGAGAGGGGGGAAAAAAAAAAATCTTTCTGATGATAAACTGCTACTCAGGACAAGCAGAACATATTTTCATGTTTGAAATTTAATGGACTTACTCCGTAAAGGCAGTACAGTATTTTCCTTTTAGAGACCACCTCTTCCCACTATTACCAACTAAATAGCATAACAATGCTATTTAACATAACATAATCTAACATTCTTAATATGAATTACTGATTGGCCAGCAGGTCATATCAGAGACAGTTGTCCTGAGCTGCAGAATTACCCAAAAGAAGTTTACCCAACTATTCCAATAGTTAATTACTTACTAATCTTTGGCAAGTAAGATTATGTAAGAAAGTAAATAAAAGTTAACATTTAAGGTCTTACCAATAAAAATTATAGAAGGTTGAAGTTCTCTGGCTACTGCAAATAGAGCACGCACCAGTTTCTCCCCTTCACCCACCTAAAATAAAAATAAACTGGTTTTGTAGGGGGTTAAAAATTTTACTACGAGACATCTAATAGAAGGACCTACAGAAAATCTTGCTGGTAACCAACCACACTCCATCCATTTATACATATTCAGATTATCACTGGTTCAGTACATACAAGAGTATTGTTTAAATCTTAAAAGAAACACTACAACTTCTCTTATGATGACATCTGAATTAACTGTCAAGAGATTTTGGTGCCTAAATTACGAGAGTGACAGAGAGCTGGGACCCAACTACTTCACTTTTAAGGATGAAAAACCCCACAAGCACTCATGTGCAATACTGCCATTGCTGAGCTGAAAAAACCTTTGACATTGCTTTATCACAAGCACAAACAAAACTTTTTTACTTCACAAGTCGCTTTTTAAAAACTATGTTCATTATAGGCTAACAGTTCACCAAGAACTCATCAGAAGTCTCTGGCTTTCTTAAGCCCCAATTAAAGCATGGGTGTTTTCAAATCAATGTAATTTACAGCCACTACTTACGTATTTTGAAGTCAGACTTGCTGCACTGATATTAAAGAAAGTAGCATTTGATTCTGCAGCAACTGCTTTGGCCTAGGAAAGGAGGGAAAACCAAAAGTACTTTTAAAAACCATCATATTGAAGATAGTTCTCTGCATCTGTAGTGACTACTCATGTCCTGATGGACAGTTTTGAAAACCCCTATTTCTTCAATGGGAGCACTTTGTAAATGGTATGGAAAACTTCTGTCCAGATCACTTACAAATGAGAATGGCGATGCAGCCAAACCAATAGAGAAATTTCCAGACTCCCATAGACTTTCTAATCCCCTTAGCTCCATAGCCAACTACAAATTGCTATGGAAGAATGAAAGTCTCCATTTCCTTTCAATTTATCCTGAACAGACATCTAAGCCAGTTTTAACTAATTTAGGGTGGTAGTTTAAGGCATCGGTTGGATCAAATCACATAAAAAATTATGTTTTTTCCCCTTCTTTATCTTTGCAAAAGCTGTTTTCAGAGGAAAGCTAAGGAAAATAATCAGTTGGAATGTTCATTCAGACTATCCTCTTCTTTAACAGTTTCACCATATTCAAGAAGCTATGATTCCCTGCTTAGAGAGTCTAATTTTAGTGATTAGCAATTATATTCCAGTATGTCAAACATAACAGATGAGCCTACACGAGCTGCTCTACATTCACACTCCTGCACTTGAGAGCTGATCCAGCTCCAGTGTCAGCAGAGAGTGCAGCTGCAGCCATACCATGTGATCAGGACGATGTGCCCGGCTCAGCCGCATCAGGACACTCGATGCTCCCTGGCGGATGCATAGCCATGGAGCTCCAGTCCCCTCGATCTAGCACATCGCACTGAGAAAAAAAGCTCTGGCTAGGCAGTTCAACAGCTCTTACACTCTTTGCCCAGCAGTGTGCAAGTCAGACAATCCCTTTTTTTTGCTACTGTGCTCCCTCCTCATTTCCAAAATGTACTTCTAGTATGTTTCAGTGGAGAGCAGATAATTTCTGATTAATCACTGCTGTACAAAACAATTAACCCACTTTCTTTTGCTCTCTCTGAAAATGAAACCTAGACTTGCTGGTTTAAGTTTTAAAATATTATGTGTCGTAATGAAAATAATTAGAGAGACCAGTTTAGCAATTCCATTAGTAAAATCCAGGGTTAAGAACAATTTTGCCCTTTTATATATAAAATGACACCGTAATACATATTCTGTAAGAATGTACAGTTTATTAGTCCAAGCCCCAAACTGAAAGCCACCCCTTGTGGTTACATTTTAAGCCCACGAATGCATGCATGAAGTCATTTTCTCACCAACATTGTCTTCCCATTTCCTGGTGGGCCAAACAGCAATAAACCACGTGCGGGAGCTCTCAGACCTGTAAATAACTGAAAAGGACATCATCGTAAGTTATCATCAAAGACTTGAATAAAATGTTGCTTTACCTTTGTAAGAGAATTGTTTAAGACTGAGGATACTGGCAAGCACTGATAGTAACAGCAGCAGTGAGTGCCACAACAGTACAGGCTTTGAGAAAACTACACTCTGTTACTAACTTGACCTAATGCACACCACTATTGTTTCCCACGCAGCAGCTAAATTATGCTGTAAGTGTTCTGTGCCTGGATGCACTGTGCAAGCAGTTTAAAACACTTTCCACAAGACAGACTAGCCTATCAAGTTTAAAGCACCAAATCCAGTTAAAAAGGGAGTAATGCAGGTGTACAATAGGAGAGCTAAAGCAGTGTTCTTACTAACTCCGTATGGAAGAACTCTTTCATCTTTCCTTATTAAATGAAAGTTGAGAAGACAAGCTTTCAACAAAATTACTTAAAATATTACTTAACAACCACCTACTCTATGCTACTGACAGTCATCTCCTCTCTCTCACTTTGCACCAGATTCATCTTTCCTACCCTATAAAACCGCTCCCACCACACCTAGTGCAAGCAAGTCTACAAATTCGCGCAGAATACATAACTTTTAGTTATTACTCTTGCCTGTTTTCTCTAGCACTTTGTCTTTACCCCTTCCCTCAAAAGTTTTAGCATTTCTCCTTTGGTCTCACACTCACCCTCCCTTCCAGCTTCCAATAATTCCAATAAACAAGCAAAAGCCATAGGAGGGTATCTCATATACATCCCATGTGTAAACAGCACTGTCTGCAGGCATTTCTTTCCACAGTATCCATGACAACAAATAGCTTCATTTCCAGTGCTGTATTTCTGTCATGACTGACCAACATATGTTTTCTCCCTTATTTCTTCATCCACAGCATTTTGTTTGTGCTTGACTCTGATCCCTAAAAGTAGTTACCCAGCTATCTACTAAGTGAACACTCCAGTGTTTCTGCTGTCCATGCTACTTACTACCATGTGCATTTTTTGTCTGACTTCTTTTGTTTGAAATAATTCTTGGGGAGTTCCACCATTTTCACACAGCCCAGATCAAATCTATAACTCTTCCTCACCTTGTTCATCACCTACAGTTCAGCTGCACTGACATTTATTACTGAGATACACAAAGCTTTTCAAGTTTTTGTTAACAGGCTAATTATACTGAACATGGTCTGAACTAACTGCTAGCATTTCATTATCATCTTACCACTGAAATTATTTCAGCCAATGTTTCCTGCTTATGTACCTCAACTTTTGCTCCCCTACAAAAGTACCATTGGCTTGTTAAATATGAATTTGAGTTCAAAACTCATTAAGATCAAAACTGAACTAGTGTAATTTACTAAGTATCCCCCTATAGTTGCCACATCTGTTGTGCTCATTTATAAGGAATAAAACCAACACTCTCTACTTCCAAGGAATGTTTAAAAATTCATGGGATTCTCTGTCCTTATTACATCTCAACCTACACCAACGTCAGGCCCAATGCTAGCTACAGTAATATGAGACAACCTTATCAAAGATACCAGGTTACTGGAAAAGCTACTCCAAGTCGCCCATCTCCAAGTCCTTCCCACCCAGCTCACAGTGTTGGTGTCACGGAACAACACACTTAACATACTATTGCACTGTAGTAACAGAGATGCCATAATGGCATCTTCCTTCTGCACAACAACATCTGAGCACACGCATTTGCTGCCAAAGCTTTTTTCTCCTTACAGCCTGTATTTCTGTGATGCTATGCCAGGTTTAAGGTTTCTTCCCTATGCTGCTTCAAAACCAGTAGCTGCATTAAGGGGAAAACCACAGGGCAACTCCAGTCACCTGTCCATGTAACAAACGAGACCCACAAGCAAACAAAGTACAAACAGCAATTTTTCTTCAATAATCATAGAATCATAAAGTGGGGCTGGGTTGGAAGGGACTTTGAAGATTATCTATTTCCAACTTCCCTGTCATGGGCAGGAACATTTTCCACTAGACCACACTGATCAAAGCCCCTTCCAATCTGCTTTGGACAACTTGAGGATGGGGCATCCACAACTTCTCTAGGCGACCTGTTCTAGTGTCTCATCATCCTCACAGTGAATAATTTCATCATAATATCCAAATCTAAACCTACTCTCAGTTTGAAGCCATATTCTCTTGTTCTGTCACTACCTGCCCTTGTAAACAGTTCCACACCAGTTTTCTTTTAGGTCTCCTTCAGGTACTGAAATAATGTAATATGGTCAGCCTGGAGCCCTCTCTTCTCCAAGCTTAACACCAATTCTCAGCCTTTCCTTAAAGGAGAGGTGCTCCAGCCCTCTGATCATCTAGCTGTTCCTCCTCTGGACCCGCTCCAACAGGTCCATGCCCTTCCTGTGCTGGGGACCCCAGAACTGGACACAGCACTCCAGCTGGGATCTCATGACAGCACTGCAGGAAATCATTGCATGCAATTTCCTCAAACGTACTGCAACTTTTACTAAGTTCAGCTTTAGAAAATGACCAATTTATTTTTTTCTTAAAAGTAGCTCAGAAAATTCCAGTAGTATGCAGACTAGGCCTGAATTTAGACAGTCACAGTAGTTGAGGTACCATCTATGATAAATAAAAGCCTAAATAATCAACTTCCATACAGCCAAGTAAAGAGGAAATCTGCCCTCAAATGTTTTACATCTCAGCGTATTTGGTTGTTCACTACATTTCTTTGCATCCTTTCCATCTGTGAATAACTATTCAGTATTTAACTAACAACCTGACAGAGAGGATGACCACACTAACGTTTTTCCAAATAGATAGTGTCATGACCTAATTTACCTACACAAATCTCTCCCATTTCACCCTTCCAGTTGTGGGCTTTGTCCTTTACATGGCCATATAGGGTTGGACACACAGCTATAGCTATCTAGAACAGTCAGCCTGACAAACAGTGAGAAATTTTGTTTGTTTGCTTTTGCTGTTTGTTTGTTTTATGGGCTTGTAGGGGTATTATGGTTTTATTTTTGTTTGGTTTTTTTCGGGGTTTGTGGTTTGGTGATTTGATTTGGGCTTGAGTTTTTAGGGAGTTTCTTTTTTTTTTTCTTGCTCCAGTCACTTTCTGCAACATTGATTAACCAGAAGACAAGGAATTTCATGGTAGTATTAAAACACATAAATCCTTTTCCAAGATGGCTAGGACCCCACAGCTACTCGTAGGAATTATAATCAGTAAAAACAGGATTCAAGAATCATCATTTCATGTGTGAAGCACAGTACATTTCTTTAATCCTATCACAGATTGATAACAATACCCAGTTGCTTACCTCAGGTCTAAGAGAAGGAAGGATAACAATTTCTTGCAAAGCTTGTTTAGCCAGTTCCTGCCCTGCGATATCATCAAATTTGACAGCTGGCCCACTAACAAAGAAATTGAATACTAATTAGTCTAACAATGAGATACTCTTTTTCAGCTGCAGCTGACTAATTTAATGCATTTGACTATTTATACAGAACCATTTTGAGAAAATCTACAACTTATATTGTTAAGTATTTTAAAACATTCTTTTGCCAAAGTAACAATAATAAAAACCCAACCAAAAAATCCAACAAAGTAAAAGTACTAATTTCATTTTAAGTGGACCAAGATTGTACTGAATGCAAAACTGATTTACTGCATTGAAAAGCCTACTTTTCTTCATACTTACCTATCAACAACTTCATTTAGGATAAGATTAGCAAGATTGCTGTCCACATTTCTAAATATCTTTGTGTCTTTCTTTTTTCGAGGAGCAGTGGTAGGAGTAGAAGGCTTATTTGTTCTGCTATTTTTAGGGGCGGCCTGGAAAGGGTGGAAGAAAAAAAAAAAAAAAACAAAAAACCCAGCTTAATACTTTGAAAGCGTAGTGTTAAACAAAATAAGATCTACGTTTCATTTGCTCCAGTAAAACAGCATGTTAACAAATACTCGATATTCTACTGCTGTATTTTGCTACAAATTATACTATCATATTAGTCAGCCACGAGTAGGATATCTTAGGCTCCAGTGGTGAAGGGTCTTTGGTTTGAGGTTTTTTGTTTGATAATTCATTTATTTAACTACAGTATTTTCCCTCAGCATACTCTAAAAATAAGCATCACAAACCATCTCAGGTTCTCAATACCTATAAGCAAGAATTCCTACTGCTGTCATACTTTGTAACAGGCCACTTAAAAGTCTTCATATTATATTATAGCAGCAATAATGTTTTAACAGAACAGCTTTGTTCAGTCCATTCTGCTCTTTATTCTACTTTACTGGGAAATAAGGATGGAAGGGAAAAAGATGGGTCAACAGAAATGCTGTAATTTTCTGTATTCTTACTATAGGACTTACTTCTGTGTTTTAGTCCCAGCCTAACCATACTTTGCTTTTCAATGCGGTTGCAAAACAACCTGTGCATGCATGCATGCTTTGGAAGAGAAGAACATCTAGGGGGAAAAATCTTGTAATTCTGGAATAAGAGGTTTTTCCCTCCATCTTTTACATACTAGAAGTAACATTTCTTTTTCTTCTAGGTAACTTTCACTCAGCTTCCCATGCAATTTTAAAAACAAGTAGTATTTATTACTGTGATTATACTTAAAATCCTTTTAACCATGCACCCATGTGATGCCCTGCAATTTCTAAAATCCACTCTGCAGCATACCTCAAGAGGCCTGGCTAAAAATGTGGAGTTTCAGTTTTTTCAAAAAACTTTCTGCTGCTACAATACTGCAATTAAGGCATTAAATCCAAAGCTTCTTCTGGAATTTACACTTGAATTTTCAAGTGTATACTTCCATATTTATCCTCACTATACCTTGTGAGCTGAAGGTGTAGGGTTAGGTGCTGGTCTAGACACAGATGATGATACCCCACTGTAGCTGGGCGTTCTGTGGTGACCTGAAAGGCCTGTGGATCCGGTTTTTGCAACAGTCTTTGAACGAGGAAGGGAATTACTCGTGTGTGTTAAGGGGTCCTTCTTTTTTGGAACTGCTCCACTTTCTATAAAGAAAACCAGTGTCATAAGAACATTTGCAGCAGTCGTACTTTTACCATCAACTGCAAGTAGAAGATAGAATTGTTGAAACATGTAATACTGCATTATACAAAAACAATGCACATTTCTAAAGATGTTTAGTGTTTTTAAGGGGATATTGACTGCTGCTTTCACCTACAGATAAAATTCAAATTTTTAACTCTCAAAATGAACCCTAGTTAGCCATCTTAGAAAAGCCAGAGATAACTAAGTCCCGTTATCAAGGGAAGAACACCATCTATTCCTTATGATGCAAAGTCTTCTGCTATCTTCTTTCCCAAGAACTCTTAAAAATAATCATTACAATAACCCCCAAATTTCAAGCCTTTAGATTCTGAATATTGATTCTTTAAGTGATGTTAGCAGGCTAGTTGATTGGATGCCAGTTAACATTATCTAGCACCTTCCACACAGAAGTTTCAACAAAGCATTTTAACCTGGAAAAATTACAGTAGTAGTTATACTTGCAAGTGACTGTCAGGTGTTTTTTCTTTCAACTTGCCTTCACTTTAGGAATCTTGAGGTGTAAGTAAATTCTTACTGGACAACTCTGAAGCAGCTTACCTTCCTACATTAAAAATTAGGTCTTAAAATATGTTTAAACATCACCAGACATTCCACTCACACTACTTATTCACCTCCATGATGAAGCAGGAAAGTTTCAAATTAGGTGACAGATAAACTTGAAATATTGGCCACAGGTCATCAAACTACAAAAAGCCATTTTGGTCCAGAGTAAACAAAACAGCACTTGATGGCTATGTTCTCCATATGGGATATATGATAAAATAAAGTTCATTGGCACAGAAATGACAAGTGTAAAACATTAAATCAGATTAAAAGGTAAGAAGGTGATACAGCAAGCAGGCAGGTTGGTCAGGCTGGTTAATGATTAGAGCATAGCTTTAGATTAAGGTATTTTTTGTCGTGGGAATACACTACTGGAAACTGTCTAGTACAGTACTGTTGTCTGCAATGGAAACTATAAATACTGCCTTATTTTATATCCTTTTAAAAGGATTAAGGAGTCTTTTGATTAGGTAAGAGAAATAGGGCATCAGAGGTAAGGAAGCTCAAAATAGATTTCAGCTACAAGTGTCTTCACTAGGATTGTAGAAACTTGCAACTCAATTTGACCTGCTAGTCTTAATGAACAGGCCAAAGAACTCTGATTTTTAAGGAAATTAGTGACTCTATGAAGAATTTTTAACTTATAACATTGCAGTTCAATGAAAAATACTTTAAGTAAAAGGCCTCATAATTTTAAATGTTGTGTTTAAAAAACTCAAAGAATACTTCAGTCAAACAGTATCATGGAAGGATCAACTAATTAACTACTATGTTCTTAGACTCTTTCAAGATACTACCAGGACTTAATCTCTACACAGCCTGCAGGTAGCCTTAACAATTCAGTGAAAAAGTTTCTAAAGCCCTTCTTCAGTCACAAATCTACCCCTTTTTAGAGTTACAGAAACTCTGCTGGGGTCGCAATAAACAGTGCAGATGCATCAATATGCAAGAAACAAGGCAACTTGACTAATATAATTAAGTATATTTACCTGCAATATGTTTCTTCTTAAAAACAAATGAACAAACAAAAAACAAGAAAAACCACCCAAACTGGCTACTGACTAAACCACACACAGCTCCAGAGCTGGATACATTTACTTAGTCATTCCTGCACAGGAATTTCCAAGTCAAAGACTCTTTAAAATTAGGTATACTTAGTAACTTTCAAGTTCAAAAAGCAGTATATGAATCTACTAATACATTTAGCTACTCAGCACTTTGACCGGTCCAATTTAATCAAAAGGTGGCACTCAGTTTGGGTGGGTTTTTTTTAGTCCACCTCAACCTCATTTGCACAGCTGGCTTGAAGTCAACATGGGAAGGCTTCAAAAACCTAAATTAGTTTTTCTCCATGTCCTTCACCCTAACATGCTGCTGAATTACCTCACTCTCCCAGAACTACTCCCACACATTGAGAACAATACACAGATACTGCAATTTTGAGGGTCATAAAATCGCACAGGTAAGGAATATTTCAGGAAGCTGGAAACAGAAGTGAGGAAAGAAGGGAAAAGAGAGAAGGTTTAATGCAAATTATTATTTACTCTAACTGCATCTCCAGGACTCAAGACCCATAAGTTTACATGTTTTGTTGTCAGTCCTGATGGGTAGCACATAAAGAAGCAGTGATGAACAGCTCCTGAATGCAGCTGTTTGCTCAATGTCAATTCCAGAGGGAAGCTTCATTTAATATAGAAATTTTCATTGAAGTAACAAATAAAAATGTTATCAAACAGTTCAGAATTACAGTTTATCTAAAGCTTATCTATTTCTAAAGCATGAGGTGTTCAAGTGTACATCACATGTCAGACAGCTCCTACTGTTCCATTATGCAAAATACATATTTTGCCATAACAAATGCAAAACCCCCCAAACACATTTCTTACCCATTTTTATTTGTTATCTACTGAAATACTGGAAATACATAGCAAGTGACTTTGATGCCATCATAATATCTCCAGCAACCTTTTGCCAAATGTTTCACTGTTCTGTCAAAAACAGTAAAGAAGTACCTAAAACATGTTTTAATCACAAAGAGACACCATGGAATTTTCTCAAGTGTATTTGAAACACTGAACAGTTCAACTGTCTACTTCACACATAGAACAGCAATAGATGCTCAATCAGTTTGATTTTACTCTCTAATTCTGGACAGAATAATTTACTTTATAGCTCCAGGCTAACACCACTGGATTACACAGACATAATAGCTGTCTGGTCCTGAAAGCATCTCTGCAATTTTAATCTGCCACTCAAATACACACTCAACACAAATTACAAACAAGCAAGTAGCAAAATTTTGTCTGAGGTTTTCTATTGGCTAAACTGTGATAAGATGCAGACACAGGTGCCCAACTTCAGATTTCCTTACAGAGAGAAATGTTAAAAGTTATTATATAATATAGATACTTATTATATTAAACTGGTTTTAAAAATAAAGTACAAACATATTTGAACAAATCTAAGAGAAGCTTGATTATATTAAATACCTGGAAATGCAAAAACAATCTTAAAATTATGCAGTTGTAGCTCATTTAGTTAATATAACAAAATCCTTTATATTTCTAAAAAGCAAACCCATTATATTTTCTTTTCTGCACTTAAACCAGATTAAAGCACATGTCAACAAACAAGCTTCTACTAGTCTACTACTAGTCTCTAACTTCTTAAGCATCCAAAAGGAAGTTTAAATTCAAATTAACAGCAGCGATTCCAGTACTGCAGAACAATTTCCAGCCTTCAGTTGTGACACCTTAAAAATCATCAGGGAATATTTCTCAGAAATTCCCTACATATGCCTATTGAGAATTAAGATAAAGGGACTAAAACAAGTTATTGTACATGGTCTGTGGACACCAAGTTGGAAGAAAAATCCACCAGTCTAAAATTATCTGTAACTTTATGTATGTAATTTCATTTTAAAAAACCAACAAAACAAAAAAAAACTTTAAATTGCTGCTTTAAACTTGCAGCAAATGCAAGACTGATCATCATTCAGGATCAGCATTCACAACTGCCCCAAAATAGCAATTCTTCAAAAATTCAATTCAGATTTTTCAAATAGGTGGATGCAATCAATAAAAGCTACTTAACAGAAAGCTCCAGCAACTAAGAAGGACATGCTGCATGTTTTCAATGGTAGCACAGCTACACCAGACAGGAATTACAGCTGTTCTCCTTTCTGAACTGACAGATCCACATCAGTCAAAGATCTGCTTTTGTCAAATTATGCTGTTAAAAACAATCTTATTGCTACTTGTCCTTCTACTCAGGGAACTCCTCTGAAAACTTCAGTATTAAAAACAGAACTTGTGCACCATGACAAATATTGCCAGTATATGTCTACTATTAAAGACAGGCCAGCAATTCCTTCCATGGGAAAAATGAGATAAAATACTAGCTAGCTGCACAGTATTCATGTTGAGGTAACAGAAATGTAACGCTCTCTCTGGCCATCCATCATGCTGGGTTTTACACATAAAATGGTATACACTGGAATTACTGTAATACTCTAAGTATTGTATGAGTTCTCTAGTAAATGAGTTCATAAAACTCAAACTCTGCCTTTGGCAAGACTGGCATAATCTCCTTCCCTAGCTTGTTTAAAAAAAAAAGAAAACAACAACCCACAATGCAAAGGAAAACAAGGACATTTGAGGGGGAAAAATATCTAATTTAAGACTGCTATGAGAAGAAGAATGATGAATATTAAATTAATATTATTTCCAAGTAAAGGCTGGGATCAAGGCTACTTGTTATTACTTTTAAGACAAGTTACTGCATAGCCCTGTGCAACTGAAGGGCAGGTGATACTACTGCTATGAGGTCTTGAAAAACCTCAGTATAAATTTGGAAGATAAACTTCCAAGAAAAATCTCTAGCTATTCATGTAAGTTTGGAAACCACAAATGCTGAAGACAGGGACAGGTAGTCATTTGTGTTAGAATCAAGTAAATTGGGCAGGAAGGCTGACACAAATAGTATCTTGAGAGAACGAAGAGTCTCAAATCAAACACTTTGGAAATATAAAAAATGTGCAACCTAGCTGTGAGAATAGAATCTTACACAAAATTATGAAGCAAAAACATCTGTAAAGACTTTAGCCTTTAAAGGTAAATAAAAGAAAGCAACGTAATTTTAGACCAAGTGATGGGCAAAAAGACACTTTGTTTATGTTAAAACTAAGAATGACCATGTTTCATACTTCATAAAATCCTGAACTTTTAAAAAGCCCAACCTGATTAGGCAACAGGGCAGGTAATACTTTCCACAGATACAAAACTAAGCTTATGCCAGAGCCCTGTGGCTCATACCTCTGAAGTACTGTTGTTTTGTTTTCTTAAAAGTTGTAAAGTTCTTTTAAAATTCTTTTAAGCCTTCTGATGTTTACATTTTTCTAACAGAGTTTCTCACATACTTTCCATATAAAAATAGATTGTTTGCATTCTTTTTTAAAAGAAGAGAAAATTTGATTGATTGTTACTTTGACTAGTGTGGTTGGAGAAGCAGTAATTTTATCCTCTAATCTATGGTCACTTTTAGAAATCTATAAATACGAGATCTAAAAATAAAGCTCTTTCTACCTACGCGTCTTTCATTTTGTGCCAAACAGTGACAAAGTACCTCTACCTTCTCAGGTAGAGACAACAGTCCTCTTATCTGAAGTAGCCTGCAAACTGATTTTTGTAGTTTTTTAAGAAACTCTGTCATCTACTTTGTTTGTTTTTAAATTATTAGAGCTGTCCATATGAAAATATTGTTTTACATGTATAAAGGAAGAACAACATCAAGATGATTAGCAGATTGAAGCATAACGACCTCTTTACACTGCTTTTAAGAAAAAAAGTGTATTACTAGTATGTTCTTACAAAAAACACTCCCTCACCCCACACCCCAAAAAGACAGAAAAAGCAAGCACAAGAGCATAAGCACCAACCATTTAAGAAATCCAGATGCCTGCTAATAGCCTGACTTTTATGGTACTATATCAGGGATCCCACAACTGCAAACATTCAGTACTTTGGGTAACCCTTGGACTTCCACAACTTTACACCTCGTTTATGGACAGAAAAAGTTCATTTCTGCTATATTAATAAATTTGGTTCAGTCTTCTGGGAAAGGATTAAAACAATGTTCTTTGACAAAATGCAAGAGCTGCTGTCATTCTCCCCTCATTTCAACCGCATTTCACTTTCTTTATGCAAAAACCCCCAGACTTTTAAAGTTGCTTAATGCATATTCACAATATCATAAACAAAGAGCTAATTAACATAGGCACAACATATAACCTATATATCCAACACTGACACTTTCTAAAACAGGTTTAATGTAATTCCTTGAAGAATATTACATGAAAAATATTTTCTAAAATGTTGCCTTAGTAAATAATTTGAATTCTAGGACAGTCATTGTAAGAGAAAACTGAATGCTACAAAATAAAACAGTGTTGTCAAAGCCGTGGAAAGGATGGAATGTATTTTATACAAAGCCTTTAAAAACAGAAATATAAATAATTTTATTTTAAAGCTGGTGGGGCCAGAATATAGCATTGCATTATTTTGCCTTGTAACACACCAGGAACTGAGAGACATCCCCTCAATAGGTGCTGGTAAAACCAAACCCACCTGACTGGAGATGTCCATTGCGGCATGCCAGGTTAGTACTGTCATTATAGACCTCCATTTGCGGCTTGGAAATTTGCAAAACTGCCTGCAGCTTCTCTACATAGTAGAACAGAGGGGAAGGGAGGAAAAAGGACAAAATAAACAAACAAAACCAAAAAATGAACCAAGAAAATTTATGTATGTTGAACACAGAAATGTCAAGTTTGGCTTTGTTATAGTTAAAAAGAATATTTCTATCTATTCTACACATTCAGCAAATGTGTAAGAAAATTCTGTTAGTATGAGCACGACTGAAAACAGCTTTAAAACTCACCCTCTATGGCTGAGTTAATTACAACAATCTTTCCAGTCTAGTGATTGCACTTACTTCTCAAAAACAATGTTCAGGATTAAGTCAATTTAATTTAATAAATATTTATGTTGATAACACATTTCTGAAAGTCCTCCTGAAGGTGTTACTTTCGACCAGGTGCAAGAAGTCCTCACTTCTCTGCATAATAAATGTTCCACTTAAGTAGTAACAGCCAGTCAACATTTTACAGAAACCTTCAAACTTCAAGGAGAACACCATATACACATTACAATGATGTCTTCTGAGATCTCTATTTAGATATTTAATTGCCTTGAAATTAAGCCAATAAAGTTGTCATGCATATGGTGTTCTTTAGGAAGATTAACTTCAGAAACACCTGAATACAATATTTATAAAGCTAAAGATTAAGGAGAAGGTAAGGAAAAACAGCCAAACCTTAAGTCAAAGAGGTGTAAGGCTGCAAACACAAAAGAAAATTTAAGGACCACATGGTAGCCCAGCTACCACTCCTGCTTTTCCCACTGCAGTTAAAAACCTCTAGGCCATACTTTTGGGGCCTTTTACTGCCTCTCCCATCTTTATTTCACAGACACCCCTCTTGTTTTAAAAACCAACCACGGTCTGTAAGGATGTAAGGCATACACTGTCAAGCTCTCTCATTCCCTCCTGCTTCTTTTCCCTTCTGCTCCCCCCCAACAAGAGATAACAATTCCAAGAAGCTGCAAGAAAATGATGCAAGATGACAAGTAGAACAGTAATGTTCTCTGCTAATAGGAAAGCATATAGTGCAAAACAGATGAATTTCACTGAAAATGTACACAAATAAGATCATAAACAACCTGGCTGGAGGAAGAAGTGCCATGCAGAGCCTGCAGATGGTACAACCAACAAGCATGAGCACTTCCTTCCTTAGGCTTCTTTACCTGTTACAGATCTTTCTCTAATCTTTCTGCTTCGTTCCTTTCTTCTTCCTGCTCCTCATCACTCACTGCTTAGCTTCCCTGAATAGCATCCTTACACCTCATAGTTAAAGTGATGGCTTAATAACATTTAGGTTGAAGAAGATGTGGTTTAGAATGAAAACTTGGTAGTCACAGGCAAATATGAAAAGCTAAAGTTCAAGATTAGTACTTGTACCCAAGGTTCACTTAATTTTAAGTTGAAAGCTTTGAAGAGTCAGTAAAACAAAAAACATGTCAGTCACAAGAACAGCCTATAAACAACCACAAGCTCTGCAACTTCCAAGAAGTTACCCTCATAAGCTTTCCTCTCCAGACAGGTAAGGAAAATCCTTTTAGTAGGATTTTCAGTAGGACTGACTGCAGACAGTGCACTACTTTAGTGGACACAGCACTACCAAAGGAGGCAGCAGAATGGTCTACTCCCTGCCCACTGCACACAACCCAAATGGAAAGAACATACAGGAAGCTCAGGAAACAAAATTAGTATTAATAGACTTTTAAGATATTAGATAATCAGTTGAATTTTGGAGAACATTTCTGAGCTTAATAAAAAAACTTTCTAGTGAGTGACCATAACATCAATTGGTTTGTGCAGGAATTCAGGAAATGCTACTTGCTTCAATGCTACAATCTGACACTACAGTTCTCCTACAATTATCAATGCTTAGCTAGTTCCACAAATTCAGGAACTCCAGAACTCCAACCAAAGAAAAAATGTAATCCAACTGTTGTCCAGTTTCAATTCAGAGTCCTCTCATCACATTACCTATTAACATATCATTTTAGTATTGCATATAAAATTTCAAAAGGCAAATATATCACCTTTCTTTAGGGACAGTATAGCTGTAGGTTCCTCTGGAATATCAAAAATAAATTGAGCTTTTAAATATTATTCAAGGGAATTATAAGATACCATCACCTTCCATTTAAATACTTTCTCCCTATTTTTCCAGACACTGACAGAAAGTTCACAGATTCTTGTTCATTATTTCATCTTCACGATACAAAAATGACAAACCTACCAAACAAACAGCACTGCAGTCACTGCCTTATTTAGGCGACACTAGAGCTTGAGTTCAAGGAAATTAATTTCTACTAAAAACTGCTACCCTGTAATGTAAGCCTGAAGCAAAAAGCACCATCTCCTCCAAGAAAGTGAAATATTCCAAAAGGTGTCCATTAAAGACTGTATCTACACAGGCAGAATAGAGGAATATTAATACCCTCCAAAGAGGATACTGATGACAGATATTTGAATTATGTGTCACATATACTCTTCAATCAAAATACTGAAGCTACACTAAATACAGAGGAAGGCACTTGCTGTGACAGAAATCTGTGCCCCTACAGAAAGTCTCTCTGAAATGAGAGAACACAGGTAAGTAAAACACATAAATAGTATTAGAACTGAATAGTGTTGCACTGGCCATTACAGCCATCTATCTCTAGGAACAACAAGCTGCCAAGTTCTGTGTATCGACTATGGAAAACAAATACCCTCCTGTCATTCTAAATACATCAAATTTAATGACTCTAACATGGGTGATCAGTCATCCAGGAGAGACCAGGTGTGTGAAGACCATCAAAGCAAGATTTAACCACACAACTAACACACCCTGAACCATGTCAAAAATGGGGGGCCACCACCGAATCAAAGGGAAGAACTTCCAAGTCCTCTGACAGTCAGCACAACCCAATATTGTCAATGGACTGTCAAAGCTATCAAGTCCCCTTGAGGTGACCTGAAACACATCAGCAGTCACTTCAACTTTCAGACTGTGTCACAGGACAGCTTTAAACAGAGTAAGTTACATAATTCAGACTCAGAATGAAAACAGGGCTCAAAGTAGAAAACCCATAATCCACAGGGCTCAAAGTAGAAAACCCATCATCCATCCTCTTCCAACACTGAAAGACATCAGTGGTGTGATGACAGAGTGGCAACACATGAGTGTGATCAGACATCACACTCTCAGCAGTGGTGTTGAACACCCCCATCAGTGGGGTCATGCAACTTAAAGTTACACTGATGTACCAACACTTCAAAAAAAAACCACCAAAACAAAACAAAAAACAAACTAAAAAACCAAAACAAAACCAAAAAAAAACAAAACCAACAACACTGAGCACTTTCAAGGAACAGTTGTAATCAGCATGATTTAATTTTTCCTTTCTATGTACTACTAATGTAACCTGCTTGACTAGATGGCATTTGACTTAGGCAGTCTGCAGTCACATCTCCCTCTAGCAAGCAGGATGAAATATTTGGTATTATTGTCTAGTTTGCTTTATCCTTTCAGTTAATGCAGTAAAGGACTTGCCTATTCTGACTTAAGAAAGGGAGGAATTCCACAAAGCTAGCAGACAACACTTATATAAGAGTTCAATTGATAGGAAAAATCACTTCATTAAACTGTAATAGCTTCAAGAGCCTCATGCTTAGTTCAACTACAAAAGAATCTTTACACCACTCACAAACTTCCAAATATCTGTTACTATAAGTAACAGGCTAAAAGTGTTTTAGAATGGCACATGGAATTCAACTCCAGATTACCTTTAATTTCTACAAAATCCATGTAAAATGACAGACAAAGAGAATAAAAAATATGCTGTCAACACTTCAAAGTTGGTTAGATGGCATAACATATTACTCAAATAGAATCAAACTTGATTACAAGATCAAACTTGTAGGGATTTAAAATCATTGAAATATCCCTCCAAACCACATCTTTTGTCTTCCTAAAGGGCACATGACTTCACTTGCTCCTTTTTATCCAAATTTCACTTTTAGGTACATTGTATGAAGCACATCCTCCGTAAAAATTAACAAGAACCTAGGCAAAACAAAGTGTTAAACTGATAATTTAAAAATAAAAATAAAACAAAACATTATTTTACATCAACTAACGTAATAAACACTATTCTATCTGTTTACCTTTCAATCTGCACTCTGAATGAAGCAAACAAATAGCATGTGATCACACATTCTGGTAGTAGAGATTAATATACTTCAGGGTTTTTTGTGAATTTTACCCTTCGTTTCTTTTCAATCAGATCACAGCAAGTAAGCAACTTATCAACACTGCAAGCACTACTAATGTAATACAAGCAAGGATGAAGCACTATCCACAAAACAAAAACACTGTTACTTCAAGCCATACCTTAACAAAGATTGTTAGCATGTAATCACTTTCACTCTATTGTTCCCTAATTCATATTACCTCTAGAAGTCAGCCTTTAACCCTAGTAAGTGGAAAATCATTTTTCTCCATATACTAAAATTGTACCAAGAAACAGCTATACTAAAGCATAGAAGACAGATGCCTCTTTCACCTCCTGTCCCCTTAAATTTTTTTCAAAAAATATTTAAGACATTAGGAACTCAAGGGAAACGAAAGGGGCTCACTTCCTGGGGGCTGTCACAACTCCCCTGTCAATCACCAGTTAGGACCACAGAACCATGAAGTGTAAGAGGAGAAAAGAGGCCAAGTTTTCCCATCTGCTCTATATGCTCCTAGAAGAACGAGTTAGTAGAACTCCACACAAGAGAGGGTTAAGATTAAAGCTGAGATATGCAAGTTAAAATCAAGTACATTTGTTAGTGCACCCTTAAAGAGCAATTTAAAAAAATAATCCTTATTTTAATTTTGCCAACTGAACTGAAAGTATTTTCAAAGTTTTAAAATTTGGAAGATGCACCACACAGAGCCATGGGTCTGTTGTTTGATGGGAGGATCTTTACTCTGTTAAGAGCTTATATGCAACATTTAATTTTAATAAAGCTAAAGCTATACAACACTAAGCTTCTGAAAAACATGACCTCACCTTCTAATTTTAAAATAGAACACTACTAGAAAAGAATCAAGAATATTAGAATTTCACAACCTTATGGTCTACATGACGTTAAAGAATTATTATTATCATAATCCTTATTATTATTTACCAATAATAAGGAAAATTGTTAATCCAAGTGACAGCAAAATCAACAGAATATGAAGTAGTTGCACTTACAGGAAGCACACTTGGCACTCATGATCAGCAATATATCATAAATTTCACTACAGTACTAACAGAAAAACCCTGAACAAACTTCATCAGGAGTTAATCAAGACTTCCTCATTTTATATGTCAAGTGTGCTATGATATAAAGACTTCTCAGTTACTTTTATATCTGGAAGTGGGTCATGAAATTCCATTTTCAAAACCCATCACAGTACTTACTCTCAACTAAAAATTAAACTAAAGAGACCCTACAAAGATAATGACCCTTCACTTTAAAAATCAAAGTAATATTTTAGAAGAATATATTAAATGAAGTTGTGCAAATAATTACAAACTTTCCAAAGTCATGAATTGTAACTGGTACCTAAAAGCTGCAACCGATCCTTGGCCATTGCCAAATTTGTCATCATTTTAGATTGGAGACGTCGAGCCCGTTCACACTGATCACCTTACAAAGAAAAATCCATGTTAAAACACAATTTGGTAAATTAACTTTAAGTGCTAAAATACTGATACCCAGCCTTCCCTCCTCCTCCTCCCACCCCTTATCTATCCCCTCCACTATGGAACTTCATTACAAAACTAATGAAAAAAACTCTAAAGCTTCCTATTTAATCAAGAATTTAAAGTTAGTTGACACTCTCTGCCTTACAACAGTGCTTATAGAATGATGGGAACCCACACACTGCTTTGCATACTGTCTAACATTTCATGCTGACCTAATATGTCCCTTGTCTCTGCATTTCTATGAACAGCAACCAAATGAAAAAAAAAGATTTTTAAAAAGCTTGAAAAGTGACTGAGAGGCAAGTACAATTTGAAAGAATTAATTTTGTCAAAATTAACAGCTTTAAATTCAGTTGACTGTGTCCCTTTACATTTCAAAACACACAGAATTAGACATTAACACCACTTTCTAAGAAACACTGTCTGTTCAAGTCAAGCTTTCTTTTTAAACTGCAATTTATACAGGTTGTATCAAATGCCACTGGTATTGCCCCCTAAGTAAGATCACCACATACTTCTAAACACAGGTGAGGGAATAAATACAAGTCTGCAAAAACACTTACAGGTTTAGGTTTGGGGCAGGTGATTTGAGCTGTTATTATTATAATATTATTTTGAGGATAGAAATTTTCAGCAAGTCCTTCACTACACCTGTATTTCTATGGTACATACCTGCTTCTACACTAAAAGTTAAAAAGTTTCCACACAGAGAGATGGCTTTCTTCCTTTGTTGGAAATGTTCAGTTATTTTGGCCTAAGTTATTCAGGAATACAATGTCAGGTCATTCCAAACTGGAGGGTTTCTTTTTAGATTATACTGAAGGAAATATAAAATTCTGCATAAGTGAGAACATGAACTGTCAGCTTCAGCAAATCAAATCAAAACTCAGTATTTTGGCACTCCCATTATATAAGAAATCACATGTTTTACTTAACAGTGTTCATGAACTCCTTATGATTTTGCAGAGTCTGAAAATATTTGGAGCAAGATTTGCATGTGATATAGACCAGAATATTAAGGTGGAACAGAGAAAAGGACCAGTGTTCACCTACAGCTAAAACGGGAATTAGAAAGATCCTTATGAAACAGTTAATATAGCAGCCTGCTCCTAGCCCCTACCATATTTAGTAATATTGATTTCTTACTTCAAAGAAGCCAAAGACCAAAATCAGTTCCACAAAACTCAAAACTGGCTTACCTTGACCAATTACTAAGACAGCTATTCCTTTTTCCAGTTCTTCAATTCCTTTCTTATACCATTCAACAGCTTGTTCCTTTTGTCCTGCTTAAAAAGGAAGTGAGCCCATTATTTTCTTGAACGAATTAAAGCTTAGGAATGGTTCTACATAATGCTGCATAAAACAAGAGAGAGGAAGAGATATTTTAACAAAAACCTGCGATTTAAAGGAAGTCTTAAAGGGACACTGTCAACTTTTTATCTATTTAAATATCAAATAAGCTTTTCTATCAAAAACAGGTACTACACCAGCCTCAAATCACTTTTGCCTGTTTTAAGAA